>VMDO01000131.1:391638-427089 GCA_007922755.1 Pedetes capensis | reverse complement strand
GAGAAGGAGGAGGAGGAGGAAGAGGAGGAGAAGGAGGAGGAGGAAAGGAAGGAAAAGAAGAAGGAGGAGAAGGAGGAGGGGGAGGAGGAGGAGGACTAGGAGGAGGCAGCGCGAGAGATGAGCATTTCCCTCAGAGAGATGTTCTCATTCACAAGCATCTCTGTCCCCTTTCCAGGATTCGTCTGAAGTTTCTCCAACACGTTCCTTTTTGTTTCTTCCACCTCTGCATTTTTGGGATCCGTTGCCAGTCAAACCACAGTGTGTCACGGAGGAAGACAGCTATAAATGAGACATCAAGACAAACAGCCCACACTTGATCAAAGCCGTTCTTCCGCTCCAGGCATCATCACGGAATTCAAACCATCTTGAAAGTCATTGAGCTAGAGATCTGGGAAGCCTCTCGGGCTTGGGTGGCGTGAGCCGTCTCCTAACATGAGGCCTGGACCTAGGAGCCACGCGTTCCCCGAGGCTCTGGTCAGTCTCACCGGAGGGCGACCTCCTGTCTAACCGTGTGGAGGCCGGCCTCCTTTTTCCATCTTTAAAAGAGCAGATGTTCTCCTGGGAAAGAGCGATTTAGCAACTCCAACACATGAGAGACGTGGAGGGATGGAAATAAACCAGGCCTCTTCCCTGCCACCGTGGCCATGGCCGAAGACTCGCATTAGCTGGAGGGCAACACCGCTCAGCCTGGCCCCGTGCCCACCCAGAACGGATGACGAATACGGCTGTCTTTGTTCTGGTTCGCGACATGAAAGACCATTCTGTGGGGTTATTTGCCTCATTTGTTGACTCTCATAAAAGACATTCATAAATTTATTCTTAGTGCCAAGGGTGCTTACCGGTGTCAGAGTGGAGTTTTCTCAGACAGTTGTTCCATGTTAAAACAAGCACTCAGATGCATCTATAAATAATTGTCTGGGCTCTGTTTGCTAACAAACAGCTTCTTTTCTCTCTCTCTCTCTCTCTCTCTCTCTCTCTCTCTCTCTCTCTCTCTCTCCCCCCTCTCTTTAAAATCAACTCTAAGATGATTTCATAAACAACGGGAGGAATTTCCCATTAATATTAAAGTGTGTCTGGGCTGGTCGTTTTAATAGAACTTTCCAGAGGGAACAAGCAGTCCTTCTGTCTTGTCCATGTGAAACCTGTTCCCTTTTCAGAATAAGACATTTGGCAGCCCGGCCTCACTAGGACCCGTCAGAGCTTCCTCTCCCCACTGTCCTATGTCCCTCTCTCACCATGCTGGCCGAGGGGGAGGAGCTCAGCCAGGCTGTGAACAGCAGCAGCCTGAGCCAGTCAGGAAACCGTGTCACCTCCCCAAGGCCCTCAGTGTTTCTGCTCTGACCTTAGCGCTCCAGAATTCTCTTCAGGCCACCAACTCTCTCAAAGATGGAAAGGTGAATTTATGGCTGCATCAGTTTAATTGACATACCAGAATTCCCTCTTGCCTGCCTCCTTGCAAATAACAATGACTTAAATGAGACCAAAATGTATTTTTCTTTCACATAAAAGGAGCCCAGAGAAGGAGATCCCAAGGTTGATATGGTGACTCCACTGTGTCATGCTCTGCTTTTGTAATTTACCAGCCTTCACATGTCACCTCATGGTCCAAGATGGCCGCTCAAATCCAGACACCATGTCTGCATTCCAAGCAACCAGAAGAGGAAAGAGGAAATGAATAGTGTTCCCCCTATTCAAGGACATTTCCTAGAACTAACACATAACACTTCTTCTTATACTTCATCTGACAGAATTTGGTCAGATGGCCTCACCTAGCTGCAAAGGAGGCTGGAACACAGTCTTTTTCAGCTAGGCAGAAGCATAACTTGAAAGGGAAGAATGGACATCGGGAAGCCACCAGCCATCGCAACCACAATGATGGATGCATTTGATAACACCTCCCAGAGTCTTCCAGCAGCTCCAAATCTATACTCCACATGATCCCCCTACACATACTGTGCTATTTAGAAAGAGTCCGTTTCCACATCTCTTCTCTTTAGGACTCACATTCTGTCTCCCCTTTTTTTCCTCAGAGTTGGGATTCTGGGAAGTTGGGATTCCGGGAAGTTGGTCCAGCAGCCTAGGTTCAAGCTGAGTTCTTACGGGGTCAGGAACACAGGCTGTCTGAAACTCCTGCCCCATGATGTGTCTCCCAAACACTGAAAGTCCTGAGACACCAGGCATATAAATCACCCCTGGAGGACCCATAGGAATAAAACTTGAAGGCAGAACTTGAGTCCTGCTTCACTCTTGCCTCACTCAGGGGTCAGAGCAAATCTTCCAGCCCTGATGAGCCCATATCCAGGTGGGTGCCAGAGATGAGGTCAAGGGCTAAGCTGCTCAGGACAATTCTAACTGGAAGACCCTCCTCTTCCTCCTCCTCCTCCTCCTCTTTCCCCTCCTCCTCCTATTTCCCCTCCTCCTCCTCTTCCCCCTCCTCCTCCTCCTCCTCTTTTTCCTCCTCCTCCTCTTGCTCTTCCCCCTCTTTCTCTGTCTTCTTCATCATCTTCTTCTTGTCATCTTCATTGTTGTCATGACGACTAACACTCTGTTTCCTAAGCATTCCATATGCATTAACTCATATGACCCTCACGACAACTCTAATATAGGTGCTACTGATGCTGTTTTTACCCTACTCACAGATGGGGAAAGCAAAGCACACAGAGCGTGCACTATACCCACCATGGGCCCCTCAGTACTGCTACAGCGGGGTTGGCACTCCAGTAGTTTGATTCTAGAGTCAAATAAGTAGCTAGGGCCATCAGTGCTTTCTAGCATCACCCTGTGCCTTGATGAACATTGGTTTCATAAGATACTAACAGACATTCCAGAAGGAAAGGAGGTAATCAAATGATTTAGAACATGATGGGCCAAATAGAGGAATGAACAGCCTTCCTTATTGCAGCCTTTCTCAGAGCCTTTAATTTGCTAAGGTACAGATCTCCAGAGGCAGCCATCCCTGAACTGAGCTGACGACACTTTCCAGGCAGGAAAGTCCTATCAACATTACACGGAACTGGACCATCACTGAATGCCATTTAAGATAGTCTACAGCTGGATGTGATGGCGCACATCTGTAATCCCAGCATTCAGGAAGCTGATGCAGGAAAATTGTGACTATGAAGCCAGCCTGAGCTTCACAGCAAGGCCCTGCTCACAAAAACAAAACAAAACAAGAAAAGATGGCCTGCTTGGTGGTCTGTTTTGCTCCGCCAGCTTATAGTTTTCTTGCTTGTCCTTTCTATGCCAACTGCCTGGGCATCCTTACACCACCCCCAGTCCAGCCGCCTACCCAGTGTGGGCAGTGGTGGGTCTCACATTGTTCTGACTCTTGGTTCTCAGCAGCACCGGTGGTAGCAGCCATGAAGCGGTGTGGGTGGGGTGGGGACTTCGCTGGAATGGGGGGGGGTGGCATAAAGGGGCAGGAGACCCAGGGTCAGCAAATGCAGGTTCTGTGTGGTCTACTGGAAACCCCTAAGCCAGAGGGAGCCGGGTGTGGGGTCCCAGGCAGCATGTGGCATCCAGGTCGCAGCTGGTGTTCAGGATCCAGGTAGACCCACAGGAGTAGGCGGCCATCCACAACATTCACGCGCTCTCAGCCAGAGCATGCGTGCGCTAGAGCTTTGTGAACAGAAACTAGCTGAGTGCGGTGGCACACGCCTGTAATCCCAGTGGCTCAGGAGGTGGAGGTGGGAGGATCGCAAGTTCAAGACCAGAGGCAGTCTGTGTAACTTAGCAAGACCCTGTCTCAAAAAACGTAAAAAAATGGGCTAAGGGCGCAGCTCAGTGGTCCAGCACTTACAAAGCATGCAGGCACGAGGCCCTGGGTTCAACCCGTAATACCGCAAAAAAAAAAAAAAAAAAAAAAAAAAAAAAACAGAAACTAAATAGCACCCCCCGTCCACACACGCAGTGCCTCTTACTCTTTTGGGTAGCCATCCGGCACCCTCCGTGGCTCTTTCTTTCTGAAAGCCTGAACCTGCGAGAAGTGTTTGGGAGCCTGTGTTCCTCTGGGGTGGCCTTTAGCTGACACCTGCAGGTCACAGGGCCTATGACAGTCCAGCTCTTTCCCACCTCATGGGAGTATCTGACACTCCGGAGTTCCCTGCAGGACCTGAGTGGGGATGGCCCTCAGGGCACTCTCTCTAACCAAGCCTCGCCTGACCTCTTTCTCTGCCTGTCCCAATTCCCGTCCCTCACTGACTTCCCTGGGGCATTTCCTTCCCACATCACCTGCCTGCAAGTCTGCACCCACTCTGCCCAACATAGGAAGACAGCATCTGCCAACAGCCCAGGCCAGCTGAGTTCTGAGCATCCCCGACAGAGCACAGGGCTGGAGGGCTGAGAGGTCCCTTTCCTTCCCTGATCTACTTATCCAATCCCCAGAAGGTCACACCCAATGGCACAGGCTTCTTCCACTCTCCCTCCCTTCAAGGATCCCCGTAGCCAGGACCGAGCTGTCTCCAGAGAACCCACTCCTGCCCCCCAGCGAAAAGAAACCAAACTGGCTCCCTCCCTGAGAAGAAAGACACAGAGGTGACAAGGGTCACTTAGGTGTGTGATCCCCACTCTGCGCCCTGGCATTGAGGCCTTCCTGCATGACAAACTTGGGTTCTTCCCCTCCTCAAGCGGGTCTTTGTCTTGCCACGTACTGTCTCTAGAATGTTCAGTGGTTACCACCTCAATTGCAGTGGTCCAATCACCTGGAACTCTACCAGGCAGCTCTCCAGACAAGCTTAACTTGGGCCCACAACACCACGCTCCAGTATCACCCAAGATGCCCAGGTTTCCTCTGATCTCGGGGACCCACAGGAAGCCTTGCCCAGCTTGTTGTTATTGCTGCTGCTGTTGTTGCTGTTGTTGTTGTTAGGTGCCATAGAGTCAAGTCTGACTCAAGAGGGACCCTCACAGGGTTTTCAGAGGCTGGTTGGGTTTTTTTCGAGATCACTTTGGGAGTGGACTGCCATGTCCGTCTCCTGATTGTGCAACCCTGGGGATTGAACCCAGGGCCTCAGAGAGCACACAGCAGCACTCTACCAATGGAGCTAAACCCCAGCCGCCTGATTCTTTGGCTACCACTAACGAGCCATCCTCTCAGATCCCTGAGGGAGGGAGGCTCGCAGCTCTTGATGGTGCTCACTCTGTAGACATCTGCCCTGGCTCTGCACGGCAAAATGACCACGAGGAGTATGGAAGCCTTGTCCCACACTGAGCAGACACAGCTGCTTCTGTCTGCTCAGGAGCCATGCACCTTCCATCTGTAAGGACCCCCGAGACCATGTCATGGTGAAGGTTCTCGTAGCAGGTGGGTAGTTCAGCACTGGCCAATCAGAGGACAAAAAAATTAAACTCAGTCACACACCATGTAAGAACGTCTGGGTCACCAGAGGGGGCTGTGGTTTCCTGGCGGGGAGATGCCTTCCAGATCTCTGCCCAGGCCCTGAGCAGAGCATGCTGGGTTTGTTCCTTCCTCTGTCTTCCTTTCCACAGAATTCTCTTTCAAGGCCCAGCTCAAAGCTCCACAGTGGCTTCCCCTTCTCCCTCAAACGTGGGGGACCCTCCTCTGCTTTGAAGTCCTGCACCATTTACCCATCTGTGCCACTTCAGGGTTCTTTGACCACTGATACTTAGGTGTGTGATCCCCACTCTGTGCCCTAGCATTGAGGCCATCGTGCATGACGAACTTGGGTTCTTCCCCTCCTCAAGCGGGCCTTCGTCTAGCCGTGTACCGTCTCTGGAACATTCAGCGGTCACCACCTCACTTGCGGTGGTCCAGTGACCTGCAGTGGTCCAGGTCTTAGTCCCTGAAGACATGTGTCCCCAAAACTCACGAAAGTGGCTCAATTTAAGTATTCCACCATAATCCAGGCACTGTGCTAAACTGGAACATGTGGGGTCCGATACGTCCTCACCTCTACCCTGCAGGTGGAGGGCAGTCGTTAGCTCAGTGTCTCCATTTTGAAAATGAAGAAATAGAAGCTTAATGAAAGGAAGCCCCTTGCCAGAAGCCACCCTGAGAGGTGTGCCGGGACAGGAAGTCTTTAAGATGATGGATTTCTGACTCAGATCTCTTTTTCTTTTTTTTTTTTTTGGCGGTACTGAGGGTTGAACCCAGGGCCTTGCGTTTGCATGGTCTGCAAGTGCTGGACCACTGAGCTGCACCCCCAGCCCATTTTTTTACTTTTTTGAGACAGGGTCTGGCTAAATTACACAGACTGCCTCTGGTCTTGAACTTGCGATCCTCCTTCCTCCACCTCCCAAGCTGCTGGGATTACAGGCGTGCACCACCGAGCATGGCTCTGACTCAGATTTCTAACTCAGATTTCTGAGAATCAGACAGCTCAGCTTCGCAGATATACCCTGGCCGAAGGCTGCTACTCATACCTCGATTCCTCCTGAACATCTGCTGATGGAGAAGGTTTCAGGAAGATGCAATTCAAGCAAGAAGGACCAGCGCACATCTGGGCAGCTCTGCCCAGCCTGGTGTGTGAGGAGATGGCACACCGCTGGCCATTCCCCTGCCTCCTGGCTCCCTCCTGGCTCCCTCCACCCTGCCGGCTCCATCCCCTCCACACTGAGCACCACCACACCACCTGATCCGAGGGAATTCTGAGGCAGCCCTTGGGAGCTGAGAAGGCTGCTCCCTACCAGATGAGCAATTCTGCCCCAGAACAGAAGGAATTCAGCCCCCATCAAGGGCTTGCCCTGTCTGTCTATGACCAAAACAACCCAGTGGGCTGACCCTCAACCCACTGAACGCTGAGCCGGGACCAAACATTCCTTTTGTCACTGAACTGTGGAACAAACCAAAGTGGTTTTTTTTCAGAAAACAAAAAACCTAGCTGACCAGCTTGACCCTGAGCTGAACCTGTGCATTTTCTAAAAGTTCCGAACAGGAACAAAAATCAGATATTGACACGTTCTGTGAATGAAACCAATATTTCTTCTTATTTTCCCAGTTTGTCATTTTTTTCCAGTAACCTTATTTTAGTGGTAATTTTTGTAGTTCAACTTAACGGGTGTCATTATGACATTTCCATATGTGCATTTCATTGTACATTGCTCATGCTCCCCTCCCCCATTGCCCTCTCATGACCTCCTCCCCCATTCCTCCCTCCCCACCAATGGCCCCCCTTCTACCTGCATGTCTTTTTTGTGAGGCTATCTACCTATCTGTGCACATCTCAATTTTGCCATAAAGGCAACATACATGATATTTCCTTTCTTTTCCCCCATTACCCTTTCTTCCTGCCCCCTCCCCCTTTTCTTTAGTTGGTTATCTTTCCCTACATAGGCCCTTTCTCCTTCCATGACCTCCATGTTTTCATAATAAATATACATGGAAGTCTAACATCCACAAATGAGAGGAAGCATGCGATGTTTATCTTTATCTTTCTGTGTCTGGCTTAATTTGCTTAAAATGATGATCTCCAGTTCCAACCATGTTCCAGCAAATGCCATAATTTTGTCCTTCTTTATGGCTGAATAAAACTCCATGGTGTGCATATATATAGCACAATTTCCTTATCCACTCATCTGTTGACAGACACCTAGGTTGAGTCCATATCTTGGCTATTGTGAATCACACCACAATAAACACAGATGAGCTGAGATCTCGGCGGTACGTTGAGTTGTCCAGACCAATAGTACATTCAATGCAATTTCTTGATTTCAAAAAAAAAAAAAAATCAGGATAGTGCAGGGAGAAGAGGCACAGTCTTCCTCCTTCTTATGACTCCATGAGTGTGGGGCACGCAGGGGGAAGCCCTGACTGGCTTTTTGTCAACGCAGTGGGAAAGTGTTACTTTAAGTCCGAATAAAGATGCATCAGAAGCTTTCAGAGCATTCAGTTCCCTTTGTGACAAAAGCATTTCCCAGATCGATCCATTGTAAGCATGCCCTCTAAAAGCTATCCCCAGGGGGCAGAGCCTTGTTCTGGTTCCAGCGGCCCAGGTGGCCTTAGGCATGTCCCCTGGGGTCACGTGCACCCCAGTCAAGGCAGGAGTGGCGCTAACACCGCCCACCTGACACTCGGCTCCGGGGGTTCAGCTGGCACCACTGCCCTTGACAAAGGCCCATTCCCAGAAAAGCAAACGAGGCCAGGCGTCCTCCCCAGGGGGGGCAGCCAGCCCGCGGGGCTCCCTTCTTTTCCCTCCATCCCTTCTCCTCCAGCTGCTTCAGCATCCCAGGACAAGAAGGGGAAGGCTTGTCTGCAGAGCGAGCCCCTCAGCTGCAAATATGTGCAGACCACCCCCATCCTGGGGCTTGAAGAAAGAACGCAATGCGGCGAATGAGGAGCTGATAGGATAGGAAGGGAGGCGAACAGCCATGATTGCCAGCTCGCCACACCGCGGGAGCATGCGCAGATGACAATGGTCCCTCCGCAAGTGCAATCACACCTCTTCTAAAAGCTAAGAACTACCAAACCGTTAACGGTAATTGCCTCTTGGATAGGGAAATGGAGAGTAGGGGCAGAGATAATGTCTGCTTTCTGTTTTATATTCTGTCTATCATTTGGATCCTACCTAAAGACCACATGGGCAGCCAGGCATGGTCACAGCCCTGTAATCCCAGCACCTGGGGAGGCAGAGGCAGAAGAATGGCATGTTTGAGGCTAGAGGCAGTCTGAGTAACTTAGGGTGACTCTGTCTCAAACTTAAAAATAAAAAGAGGGGAGCTAGGGGTGCAGCTCAGTGGCAGATCGCTTACAAAATCTGTGCGAGGTCCTAGGTTATATATATATGGTATGTATGTATATATATATATATATATAAATTTCTAAGATCAAGACATAGGATAAAGGCAGAAACCACAGAGGAAACGATTTATGGATTGAACTGCATAAAATTGAAAAATTTCTGCTTTTTAAAAGAAAAAAAGAAACTGCTAGTAGGCTTCCGTGGTTCATTCCTGCAAATCTTATTACATGAGCGGCTGGGACAGGAGGATCACAAGTCGGAAGCCAGAGGCAGCCTGTGCAATTTAGTTAGACCCTCTGTCAAAATTAAAAATGAAAAGGGGGCTGGAGGTGCAGGTCAGTGGTGAAGCAGTTGTCTAGCATGTATGAGGCTCTGGGGTCAACTCCCAGTACGGAGAAAAAGAGAAACAGAAAGAGAAAGAGAGAAAAAAACAAAGAAAGAGAGAGAAAGAAAGGAAGGGAAAGGAAAGGAAAGGAAAGGAAAGGAAAGGAGAGAAACGGAGGGAGGGAGAGAGGGAAGGAAGGAGGGAGGGAGGGAGGGAGGGAAAGAGAGAGAGAAAAAGAAAGAAAGAAAGAAGGAAAGAAAGAAAGAAAGAAAGAAAGAAAGAAAGAAAGAAGGGAGGGAGGGAGGAAGGGCCTTAAACCATGTCAGGAGAGGAAATTATTTACATATAAAAATCACTTAGGCTAAAAATCACTTAGGGAAAAAACACACTTTGATAAAACAAAATGAGCAAAAGTTGTAAATAAGTGACTCATGGAAGAAGGCATGCAAATGGACAGTGAACACAAAATACCCTTACTTCACTAATAACTGAAGAAATGCAATGAAGGGTCAAATAACATTTTCACCTATTAAACTGGAAAATATGTTTTATAGTCTGTATTGATAGGAAAGACAGGTAAACAAACTCATATTGTTTCTAGAAGGGTAAATTGCTAAAAACATTATTGGAGGGCGATATTGTAAAAACTATCAATAACTTTTAAAACATGCAGAAATAGCCAGGTGTGGTGGCGCATGCCTGTAATCCCAGCAACTCAGGAGGCAGAGGCAGGAGGATCACAAGTTTGAGACCAGAGGCAGTCTGCATAATTTAGTGAGACCCTGTCTCAAAAGAGGCCCTGTGTCAAAAAGTAAAAAAAAAAAAAAAAAAAAAAAAAAAAAAAAAAAAAAAAAAAAAAGGCTGGGGGTGCAGCTCATGGTCCAGCACTTGCAAAGCATGCAAGCGCGAGGCCCTGGGTTCAACCCCCAGTACCGCAAAAAAAAAAAAAAAAAGCATAAATTTTGATAGCAATTCTACTTCTGAGCATTTGTCCCTAAGGAAAATCATCATGGCTAAAGACACATGCATTTGGATGTTCAGTGAAGCGTTGTTTATAAAAGAAAAAAGTTGGACATAGCCCCACTGTCTAAACAGTGAAGGAGTGGATTAATATATTACAGCATTATGCACAAGGAGGAACTATGCAGCTATTGAAATTACAATAGAGAAAAATATGAAAAATGGAAATATTCGTGACATAGTGAGTGAAAAAAAGTTACAAATGGTACGCACAATATGAACTGAGGTTTATAAATAAATACAGCTATATATTTGCATTTCATTTTGCACTTGATCTCCACTGAAAGCCTAAGAAACAACCCACATTTAATTTTTCAATATCTGACTATAGGCCATTTTTATTTTCTCCTTTATGGTTCTACACTTTTTATAATTAATATATTGCATTTTTTGATAAAATTTCTCTGTGCTGAAACACGCCCAAGAATCATTTTTCAGTATTCAATCAGGAAACAAACAGCTTTAAATCAACGAGTTAAGAACCAAAGACATATCAAATAAGATAAAGTAGTATCAATTGTTCCAAATAACCCCTCTAATTAATCTTCTATGCCTTTTTGTAAGACCACAGAATCTGAGTTCATACCGATGAGGTAATTGCATTGCAAAACTTGTTGGACCGGGACAACATTCTAAAATCATAACCTACTCTTACCCACAGAAGAGAAGAAAATAAACTTGGTCCCTCATTTTTCTAGGAGAAAACCAGGCATTTTCAAGACTGGAGGTGGAAAAGGAGGAAGCCAGCATCCACAGGCAGGAGGTCTGGGATCTGGATGGTTTGGTTCTCCAATGGCATTGCTTGATAGCAGTGTGAGATTCTGGTTTGCAAAGAATGGAGAGGCAGGAGGAAAGCAAATGCTCCCTGCAGGCTACAGGGCAATGCTAAGAGAAAAGCTAAACTACCAGGAGGAAGATCTACGGGTCCTCATCACCTGAGGTAGCTCTTCTGGAGCTAGAATGAACACACACACACACAGCACATAGTGGTTCCTCAATAAACACAAGCCGAGTAATGTTGTCACACACAGCACATAGTAGGTCCTCAATAAACACAAGCCGAGTAATGTCACACACAGAGCATATAGTGGGTCCTCAATAAACACGAGCTGAGTAGTGTTGTCACACACAGCACATAGTGGTCCTCAATAAACATGAGCTGAGTAATATTGTCACACACACAGCACATAGTGGGTCCTCAATAAACATGAGCTGAGTAATGTCACACACACAGCACATAGTGGGTCCTCAATAAACACAGGCCAAGTAATGTCACACACAGAGCACATAGTGGGTCCTCAATAAACACGAGCCAAGTAATGTTGTCACACACAGAGCACATAGTGGGTCCTCAATAAACACAAGCCAAGTAATGTTGTCAGTGATTCACTAGGCCTCTTTTACAACCCCCCTTTGGCCATACATCCTTCCGCAGAAATACTTCCCTCTCAGTGCAGGTCAGCCCAAAACATTTAGGCCACAAGAATAAAACTTTTAGGACAATGCATCGCAAGGAAGGGGAAAGTTAGACCCATGAGAAAAGTGTAAAAAGGACCCTAATGGATTATTCCATTAAGCCTCTTTTCCTCTCTGTCTCAAGAGAGCTCTTACCAAACCAGCACTAATCTCCAGAAAGAGTGAAGCAGGATGGGCGGATCTGTTAACTATTCCTTGTCAGACACAACCAGGTGCTGGAAAGGATATCTCCTTAGTTCATCCAAGCTCTTAGGCATGTTGTTGTTGTTGTTAGGTGCCATGGAGTCAGTATCCGACTCATAGTAACCCCACATACAACAGGCAAAACACTATTGTCAGTGCTTCTCTGCTTTTCATAGGGGTTTCAATGGCAGATTTTTGGAAGTGGGTTGCCAGGGAAGACAGTATTTGCCCTTATCTGTGAGTTTCTATTATAATCAAATGAATTATTGTCCATTCGACAGAATTACAGACAGGTCTCCTCTTACAGGAGGCCCCTTATTCTCAGGGGATACGTTCCAAGACCTGAAATGGATACCTGAAACTACAGATAGTACTGAGCCCTACAGATACTATGTTTTTCCTATACATACAAACCTATGGTAAAGTTTAATTAATGAATTAAAATGAATTGTGAGATTCCAGTTTTCAAAGAATGGAGAAGCAGGAGAGCAAATGCTCCCTGCAGGCTACAAAACACTGATGGACGATGCTAAGAGAAAAGCTAAACTACCAGGAGGAAGAACTATGGGTCCTCAGCACCTGAGGTAGCTCATTAGGCACAGTAGGAGATTAACAACAAAAGTTTACCATAGATCTTGGCAAATTCAGCATATAATTTTGCCTCTTTCTTTCTTAAGTCAAAAACATTTGCAGGGCGCTGTGGTGCACATCTGTAATCCCAGAGACTAAGGAGGCTGAGGCAGGAAGATCTTGAATTCAAGGCCAGAGGCAGTCTGCACAATCTAGCAAGATCCTATCTTAAAATAAAACAGAGTTAGGTGCAGTTCAGTGGAAGGGCACTTCACTAGCAGAAGGAAAGCACTGGATTCAATTCCCTAGTCCTAAAATAGAGAGAGCGAGAGAGAGAAGGAAGAAGAAGGAGGAGGAGGAGAGGAGAGAGGAGAAAGAGGAAGGAAGGAAGGAAGGAAGGAAGGAAGGAAGGAAGGAAGGAAGGAAGGGAGGAAGGGCTAGAGAGAGATAAAGAATGAAAAAAGAACACTCACTTTTCACTTGAAGAAAGCACTTTAGGGCTATAATGTAGATTGCCAGCATCACTATCATTGTGCTTTGGGGCCATTATTAAGTAAAATAAGGGTTACTTAAACACAAGCGCTGTGATACAACAGTGGATCTGATAACTGAGATTGTTATTAAGTGACTAACGGGAAAGTAGCATATACAGCATGGACACACTGGACAAAGGGATGATGTGTGTCCTGGGCAGTACAGAGCAAAACGGCTCAAAATTCCATCACACTCCTCAAAATGGTGTACAATTTAAAACTTCAGAATTGATTATTTCTGGAATTCTCCATTTAATCTTTTCAAGATGCTGCTGACCATAGGTAACTGAAACCACAGTAAGCCAGACTGCAATGAGCAGAGAATGTTGTCTCACATCATTGATCTTTCCAGTATCTAGACAGTAGTTCCTCTCAATCTTTGATCAAATATATAGAGAGAATTCCATCTCTAATGTAACATTTCTTAACTTAATAAAGGGATTTTAGAAGAAATTTATCTTTGCTGGCTTTTAATCCCCCTGGAGATTTTTCTTCCCACTGTCTGCGCACTTCCTACCAACCAAATCACAGACCGTTCAGATGGTTGATGAGCACAGTACATCATCTCACTTGGAAACGATCTGCTCAAGACCTTTCTTAATCATAATTCTCAAGGAAGGGGGTGTTCTGTTTCCTTTCAATGACCTCTCAGCCAAAAACTAAATAGGAAAGTTCCCAAGGGTAACTTAGGAATAAAATGCACATAAGGCGCGTTCCAAAAGGCCTTTGGAAATATCAGATGAAAATCTGTCCAATGCAAAATACAAGGGACCCATCAAGAGGGGGGACAGGAAAGTTATTGGGGGAGCAGGAACAACATATGGGAGTAAAGAGGAAAAGAATAAGTGCAAAATATTGGATGCCATTAGAAGAAAATCCCATAATGAATCCCACTATACTGTATGCAAATTTAAAAAACCATACTATACTTCATAAATATGTATAATACTCACTACATAAATCAAATTTTTGTTTTTGTTTTTGTTTTTCTTTTTCTTTTTTGAATTTGTTGTGGTTGTGGTGTTGGTGGTGGTACTTGAGGGTTGAACCCAGGGCTTCACACATACTTTTCAAGTCCTCTTACCACTGGGCTTAGTCTGCAGCCGTAGCACTGTGGCATCAGATCCCTTCTGATCTCAGAAACTAAACAGGGTCAGGCCTGGTTAGTACTTGGATGGGAGATCACACGGGAACACCAGGTACTGCAGGCTTGGGAGAAGGACCCGGCAATCCACTCCCAAAAATCAATCTGCCATTGAAAACCCTATAAACAGCAGAGAAGCACTGACAATAGTGTTTTGCCTGTTGTACGTAGGGTCTCTAGGAGACAGACACCCATTCAATGGCACCTAACAACAACCACCACCACCACTACTGGCCTACACTCCCAGTCCATTTTTTTTATTTTTAGACACAGGTCTTGCTAAGTTACACAGGCTGCCTCTGGCCTAGAACCCATGATCTTCCTGCCTCTGCCTCCTGAGTCACCGGGATTACAGGCATGTGTGTGCCACCATGTCCAACTTGCTTTTGCTTTTGTTTCTGGAAATGTTTAAGGAGATGAAAGTGTTAACAATCCTGATATGATAATGTTGTTGTTAGGTGCCCTCGAGTCTTGTCTGACTCATAGCAACCCTCATAGGGTTTCCAATGGCTGATTGTTTCAGGATTGCCTCAGGAGTGGATTGCCACATCCTTCCCCCATGTTTGTGGTGCTGAGAATCGAACCTGGGACCTCGGAGACTACAGAACTACACTCTACCAACTGAGCTAAATCTCAGCCCAGCACAGTGTATAGATGAACTGGATTACCACTCTGTATCCCATAAATTTGTGCATTCAAAATACTTAATAAAAAGTTTTTTAAAAAAAGAAAATCTGTCCAATACAAAGATACTAAGACAGAACAGATAATAACTGTTCGCTGAATGAATATACCAGGGTAAGGTTTTCAGTCCTAAAGAGTGGCACAAAGAAAAGACATAGAAGAAGGTCTTCTGGCCGGAGCAGGGAAGAACACTGAGTATAAAGAGACATCAGAAAGGCTAATGGTCCTCTACTTCCCTTCGTCCCAAATCAGGATGCCCATATTTAATTACCAGACTGCTTTGGTAAGCAACAATCATCGAGGATAAATTGTTTAAAAATCGCTTTACTAAAATAATAGGGTTTGTTTTATAAATGTTCTTTGTCAAATACATGGCGCTTGCCATATTTGGCTGGGAATCTAGTTTATGCTATTTATACAGAGATTTATGTAACTTTTAAATGACTTTTGTATATATTTGTATGCACTGGCTCGCCCTTTTTTGCATATGGTCAGCATGGACTATATGTTTGCTAAAGCAAAAGATAAATGAATGTCTGCCTTCGCAAAGCAAACATTCCCAAACATTTGGCCACAAAACGGGGGGAAATACTGAAGATAGGGTAGGCTGTGAACCTGATTCTCTCTCCTACAACCTGAAGGATCCCATCTGGAAACCTCCCCACCAGAAGGCAAAAACTGCACATGAGCAAAGGAGAACAAGAAGTGGAGCCACCAGGGAGGCTAAGACACGGGGAATGAGGTCCGTTTTCTTCTAACTCATATCCAGTAGGACGGAGCAATACCAAGTTCTTTCCCTGAACTTTTTCCATTCTGCACTCCGTGGAAAGCCAGAGTGGATGGCTCAGCCTTAACTAGGCACACCAAGCCCAGGATGGCAGAAGTCGAGAGCCGGGCCACATAAGACAACCACTGACCCTTCTCGGCCTAATTCTCATCACATCACAGAGATGATAGAGGAGTAGCAGAAGGACACGTGCAGTCCACACCTCCATCTACAGCTGAACTCCGCAGCAGTGGGAGGCAAGTTTACCCCTGGACACATACAAGGTCATGACTAATGAGGCCTCCCTGAGTACTCATTTTTAAAGTCCTTATCATTTTATTTATTGATATGTCTTATGGGGCTGAGGTTTAGCTCAATTGGTAGAGCACTGCTCTGCACTCTCTGAGGCCCTGAGTTTGATTCCCAGTATTGCAAAAATGAGAGAAGGATTGGTAGCCCACTCCTGAAGCAATCCTGAGAACCGTCAGCCTCTGAAAACCTTAAGAAGGTCGCTATAAGTCAGACTTGACTCAACAGCATGTAACAACAATAACCACAACATGTTCTGTTGTTATTGTTAGGTGCTATCAAGTCAGTATCTGACGCATAGCGACCCTACATACAACAGGCAAAACATTATTGTCAGTGCTTCTCTGCTGTTCATAGGGTTTTCAATGGCAGATTGATTTTTAGGAGTGGGTTACCAGGTCCATCTCCCAAGCCTACAGCACCTGGTGTTCCCAGGTGGTCTCCCATCCAAGTACTAACCAGGCCCCACCATGCTTAGCTTCTGAGATCTGATGGGATCGGATGTCACAGGTCTATGGCTGCAGGCTCACAATATGTCTTAGGGAAATCATAAACCAAATATGAAACGGTCCTTCAGATGGGTACTTTCCAAGGTGCCATGCCCCATTTCAAAAATTCGAACCATAATCAAAAGGACAAACTCCTGTCATTTGCAACAACATGGATATAACTGGAAGACATTACGTTAAGTAAAAGAAGCCAGGCACAGAAATGCACATACCACATGACCTCACTCATATATGAGAATCTAAAAAAGTGAATCTCACAGAAGTTGAAAATAGTGGTTTCCAGATACCGGGGAGGGGCAGGGAGATGAAGGGGGAAAGACTGGTCAGTGGGCACTAAGTTCCAACTAGATAGGACAAATAAGTTCTGGGGTGCTTCACATAGTAGAGTGACTATGGATGACAATAATGTTCTGCATATGGTATTTTAAAAAGCTAGAAGACAGGAATTGGAATGTTTTCACCACAAGAAATGATAAATTTTTGAAGAGACAGATATACTTACTCTGATTACACAATGTATACATGTATTGAAACATCACATTATTGTTGTTAGGTGCCATTGAGTCGAGTCTGACTCATCACAACCCTATGTAGAACAGAAGGAAACACTTCCCAATGCTGTGCCTGGCACTCAGTATAAGTTTATGCTTAAATCCATTGTTGTAATCCATCTAGTTGAGGGTCTTCCTTTTATTCTCTGACCCACCACTCTCCCAAACATGATGCCCTTCTTCAGGGATTGGTCTCTCTTGCCAACATGTCCAAAATATGGAAGACATAGTCTGGCCATCCTTGCTTCCAAGGAGCACTCTGGTGGCACTTCTTCTAGGATGGATCTATTGGTTCTTTTGGCAGTCCATGGTATAGTCAATATTCATCTCCAGCACCATAATTCAAAAGCATCAATTCTTCTCCTGTTTCCCTTATTCAATGTCCAGCTTTCACAAAGCATAGGATGTGACTGAAAATACCATGCCACGAGCAGGTGCACCTTTGTCTTTGATGTGATATCTTTACTTTTCAACACTTTAAAGAGGTCTTTTGCAGCAGCTTTTCCCAATGTAATGCCTCTTTTGACTTCTTGACTGCTGCTTCCATGGGTGTTGACTGTAGAACCAAGTAAAGCAAAATCCTGGACAACCTCCATCTTTTTTCCATTTGTCATGATATTGCACACTGACCCAGTTGTAAAGATTTTTATTTTCTTGATGTGGAGGTTCATTCCATACTGGAGATTGTATTCTTTGATCTTCAACAGTAAATATTTCAAATCCTCTTCACTTCCAGCAAGCAAACATCACATGGTACCCCATAAATATGTACAGTTTTATGTGTTGATTTCTTTTCAATTGTTTTAACAAGTTTTTGGCGAGACTCACAGGTATTTTCCTGTTTTTCACTCCTCCTTCTCCAGTGGATTCCCAAGATGCCTCAGATGCCCACAGAGTTGTTCTGTGGAATGGGCCCTGGAAAGGCTGCAAGCCACAGGGTCATGAGTGCATTGCACCTCGAGGGTTCCGAGGCTGCCAGAAGATTCTTTAAAAATCTGCTACCCTTTGTTGGATCTTTTTCCACGTTGTGCACATTCTTCTCCCACCAGACATACTTCACATATTGCCTCAGATTTTACCTTTGGGTAAAATTCAATCATGAAAGAACTTGCTTTAGCCTAGAATTTTGGGGTTTCTTGTATCATTGTTGTATCAGAAAGGATTTGGTTATATGACATCTGCTTCTATTGAGATTTTTTTGTGTGTGTAGATGTAGGGAGGGCTGGGACTTAGCTCAGTTGGTAGAGCGCTGCACTGCAGTCTCTGAGGTCCCGAGTTCAATTCCCAGCACCGCAAAAATGGGAGAAGGGCCTGGCAATCCACTCCCAAGGCAATCCCGAAACAGCCATTGAAAACCCTATGAGGGTCGCTATGAGTCGGATACTGACTCGACGGCACCTAACAACAACAACAGATGTAGGGAACTCATTGCTCCATGTACTGAAAAGCCATGGCAAGAAAGTTCCTGGCCTTATCATCCGGGTTTCCTCTGTGAAAACCCAGCATAGAAACCTGTGCTGCCTCAGTTCCAGAAAGAACTGCCCTCCTGCAGCGTCCAGTTAATGGACATCATGAGTCCTTGTGTAGATCATATTGCCCTCTTTACTTTGGCCGCCAGGAAGCTCATAGCTAAATTTGCAGCCCTACTTTAGAAACTGTAAGGCTGGAATGCTCAAACATTTGTGTACAAGTCTACCTTCCATTTTTTCTTATGTAGCTTTGTCCCCCTGACATCCTTATTTATGCAGATTTCCCTGTTGTTAGCTATGTGTCCACAATGAGTTTTCTTGAAGCAGAGGGCTGGAGGAACTGTCTCCACTGCAGCCAGCTTCCTGGCACCCCAGCTCCCCTGCTTGCCTGCCGCCAGGGGAGAGCCCCACGACACACAGTCTATGTCGCCATGACCTCCACCCAGCGCCCAGCCACCTTCAATGGCTGGTGTAGGACAAGGGACAGAGGTGTTACTGATGGAGGATGGCTTGCAAACGGGTCTGTAGGCAAAGACTGCCAGGAGTCCCCACCCAGAGCAGCTGCCTTCACAGCGCCACCTCGGACCAAACGGGGCCACACACAACTGCCTGCAGTAGGTGACTCATCTGAAGGCCTTGGCCTCGTCCGGTCCCTGTGGTTCAGCCAGTTCCCTGGGTGTAGGGAAAGGCAGACAGGCAGCCTGAGGCTGCCTATCCCAAACCCCCACGCCCTAGTGCAAAGACAGCCATGCACCTCCCAGCCCAGCACCAGCCTATCTCTGGGCCAAGCCTCTGGCAAGAGTGACCATCTCCCACCAGCTGGGAACAGCCGGCCATGGTGGGAAGGAACCTCCATGCAGAAAGCAGAGGGAGTGCGCACGGGCACAGTCGTTCCTCCCCAGGTGTCTCTGAGGGTGTCTGATGGCCTTGGTCTGTGCACCCACGTCCAGTCTCAGATCCTGAGGGACCCAATAAATGAATGCAAATGGAAAAAGCGTGTCTGTGCACTCGCTCTCAACAGGAGGACCAGGCGTTTCAGAGACCAGATGCCAGTTTGCAGATTCTTCCTCCATCATCATCCAGATGTTTGGCCCAGCCTGGAATGCACAATAAAATCCCACGCTCCGGAGGTGAAGCACCTGGCTTCGGAGGCCATGTCATGCTGCCCTGAGGCCAAAAATAGCTCAGAGCCCCTGGGGATGCAAGTGTTACCATCCACGGACCAGAGGGCCAGCTGGACACTCTGTCTCGAAAGCTTCGCCTCTGATAGTCTTAACATGTGCAGGACCTATGGGTTTGGTTTGGGGTTTGGTTTTGGGTTTTTCATTGCTTTTCCATCAATTCATAAAGCTGTGAGAAAATTCTATTTTCTCGACTTGCTCAGCTGGATGAACTTTTGTGCCCAGTGACTCAGTCTGATGGAAGGTTTCAGGGAGAGGCAGCGGGGAGGGATTGTGATGAGAGAAAGCCTGCCTCTGGCCAAGCTGGCAGCTGTGGTGTTAGGTGTCACTGAGTCAGGTCCAATGCATAGTGACTCCATGTACAGAAGAACGAGAGAGGCACTGTATCTGACAGTGCTTCTCTGCTATCCATAGGGTTTTCAATCACTGATAGTTTTGGGAACAGGTGCCAGGTCCTTCTCCCTTTTTTGTGGTGTTGGGGATCAAACCCAGGGCCTTAGAGTGCATGGAGCAAGCACTCTACCAACTGAGCTGAACCCCAGCCAAGTTGATGGAGAACCATCCAAAAAGAGGGGCACCAAAGAATATTCTAGGCATTCTCTGAGTCAGCTGTTCTTTTAACACACATCAGTCTGGTATCTGGATTAAAAGGCAAAGAAGTTCTCCAGGTGGCCAGCCATTAACAGCCATTAACAGACATTAATGGGCTGGGATTTAGCTCAGTTGGTAGAGCGCTGTGCTGTAGTCTCTGAGGTCCCAAGTTCAATTCCCAGTACCACAAAAATGGGAGAAGGACCTGGCAATCCACTCCCAAGGCAATCCCAAAACAGCCATTGAAAACCCTATGAGGGTTGCTGTGAGTCGGATACCGACTCGATGACACCTAACAACAACAACAACAAACAGCCATTAATAGCCATTAACAACTTTCCAGTACTGTAACAAAATACCTGAGATAATTGACTTTCAAACAGAAAGGATTTACTTCAGCTCATGGTGTCAGAGGTTTCAGTCCAGGATCAACTGGCATCATTGTTTTTCACCCTGTGATGAGGCGGCACATCAGAGTGGGAGGCATGTGGGGGGCAAGTGACTCAACTCATGGCAGCTGGGAAGCAAAGAGAGGGACAGGAAATGGCCAAGATCCCAATGCCCACTTCCAGGGCATTCCCCCAAAGACCTAACACCCTTCCACTAGGCCCCGCCTCTTAAAGGTTCCACCTCCTCCCAGCTACATCATGGGCTGCGGACCAAGCCTTTAGCACATACACCTTTGGGGACATTCCACGTCCAAACTAAGCACCAGGCTTGGCATCCCAGGAGCTCCTCCAAGTCTAACTCCAAGCTCCTCCAAGTCTAATGCAGTTTGACCTTGAATTGCTGGTTTCCTCACAACTGGTCATCCTCAGCTTCAACACACTTGCCAGAGGCCCATGAGCATCTAAGCATATGTTGTTATTAGGTGCTGTCAAGTTGGTATCCACTCACAGTGACCCTGCATACAATAAGCGGGACACTATTGTCAGTGCTTCTCTGCTATTCGTAGGGTTTTCAATGGTGGATTGATTTTTGGGAGTGGCCTGCCGGGTCTGTCTCCCAAGCCTACAGCACCTGGTGTTCCCAGGCAGTCTCCCATCCAAGTATTAACCAGGCCAGACCCTGCTTAGCTTTCGAGATCTGATGGGATCGGATGCCACAGGGCTACGGCTGCAGGCTATGAGCATCTTAGGGAAGGATTTAAAAGTAGAATTCTTCTGCCACATGGCTCAAAGCTGAACTTGCCTGGCCCTTCACTCATGCATGGTGAGATGGAATTCAATGAAAATAAAATCCTGGAGGATTCCCACCAAGTATCAGGTGAAGGCACTGCCAAAGGAAGGTCAGGTTGGCCAAGGTCCAAGGCGGTATTCAGCAAAGTGGATAGCCAGACACCAGAGAGCATGTCAGCGATGCTAAGACAGACCCAAGTCCCCAGTGAGAAAGGCGTGATCATAGATGGCAGGAGAATGTGATATAACACTAGGTTTATAAGGCAGCTCCAGGAAGAACTCACAGGGAGAACCGCACCCAAGAGAAAACTCCCTTTCTACGGGTGGACAGTCAGCCACCGGCTCTGGTGGGAGAGCCAGTCCCAGGCGGCCTGGGGGAGTCATGATGCTGCACTGCACTCTGCAGGGCATGGGGGGACCCAGAGGATTGCAAAACAGGGCACTCCCGGGATAAAACGCTGTCTCCATGAGCAGAGGGTCCAGGACAGAGTCCAGAACTCCTCCAGATACCACAGGAGGACCACAGAGGAGGACGCAGTGCCTGGGGACAAGGTCAATGTCTACCCGATCAACCAGCAACTCCTGTTATGATAAAAACCTACGTTCTTTGCCCTTTCCATGAGGAGCATTTGGCTTTCGTTCTAAAAGGCACCAAAGCTTGTCTGAAGTTAGTTATCTTCAAAGATAATCCTGTAACTCGTATAGTATAACGTACACTGCAAGGAAGTGGCAGCAGTGTCAGACTTATCATGGTTCTACTAACAATGTTTTCACTTTACATAGTTTGGCTGACAATAGTTTCAGATGTTGTGAAAGTGATATGCATTCAGTAAAAGCCATACATGGGATTTTAAATGTTGATCTTTTCCCTAGGCTAACATTCTACGGTACCATACTCTCTCCTGATGCTAGGCAATGACAGTGAGCCACCATTGCTCCCAGTCAGCTATGCAATCACAAGGGGGAACACCCCAGGCCCTACAGCGTCTTTAGTGGGCTGAGTGTATTCAATGCATGTTCAACTTACAATATTTTCAACTTACAATAGGCTTATTGGGTTATAATCTTACTGTAAGTCAAGGGGCTCCAGCATTCTTGACAAAAATGAATGAATCTAATCCATCTAATTAAACTTCAACTGCTAGGTAACAGGAACTATTGGAGAGAGGAGCACAGGTAAAGCAACATCATGACAAAATGCTCACATATTCAGAAATGTGGGACTTGGTGCACCTTGATTGGCCTAGCCTTTTCTCATGAGCATTTTAAAAAGGGAGAAAGGGGCAACTTCTAGAATAAGAGATACTAAAGAGGTATATAAGTAAATACAATGCACAATACATGAGTGAATGGTGATCCCCCAAAAAACTAAAATTTCATCCATAAAAAATTTTTGAGGGATAATTAGAGAAATTATAACATGAACTAAGTATTAGATGATATTAGGAACTCTCCATTTCTTGGGCACAGTAATGTTGGGTACATGTAGATGAATATCCTTAATTTAGGAAATATATGCTGGGGTATTTATGGTTTGTGGCAGCTTTGTTTTATTTGTTGTTTTTGTTTTGTTTTGTTTTTTCCCAGTGCTGAAGCTCACACCCAGAGCGTATGCATATTAAGCAAGTGCTTTACCACTGAGCTACTACACTCCTAGTCTTGTGCCAGTTACTAAAATATTACCTTTCTGCCTCAAGCCCACCCTTCTGCACAGTCAGCCCTTGGTATCTGTGGTTCTCATGTGCAGATTCAGCCCCCTGTGGACTGAAAACGTTTGTATAGCTGTATCTATTGTTGTTGTTGTTGTTAGGTGCTGTAAAGTTGGGTCTGACTCATAGTGACCCTATGTGCAACAGAACAAAATACTCCCATACACAACACTGCACCATGCTTGGCACTATGTCAGTGCTCCTCTGCTATTCATAGGGTTTTCAGTGGCTAGTTATTCAGGATTGTTTCAGGAATGGCCTGCCAAGTCCTTTTCCTATTTTTGTGGTGCTGGGGATCAAACCCAGAGCCTCAGAGAATGCAGAGCAGCGCTCTACCAACTGAGCTAAACCCCAGCCCCAGTTGTGTCTATTGGTCATTAATCCCTAAACAATAAAGTATAGCAACTATTTACATAGTATTTACATTATTTGAGGTATAATAGTCATTTAGAGACGATATAAAGTATATGGGAGGGTGATATAGGCTATATAGAAATATCATGCCATTTTCTATGGGTTGCTTGAGCATTTGCAGACATGGCTACCACAGGGGGACCTAGAATCAGTCTCACAGGGCTATGGAAGGACGACCCTCCCTGACCCTGTCGGCTGCATCTGGACTCTGCAAGCCATCTGGTAGGTTCTGCCAAAAGAGAGTGCTAGAGGGAAACGTGAGGCTGGAGAGGAGGAAGTACCTTGCTGCTTCCTGTCTGCTTCCTGTCCACTTCCTGTTACTGTGCCACCTCACCTGGTGGCCCCTGTGCTTTCCTGGAGCAGCCAGTGCACCCCGCCCCTCTTCCAGAGGCCTGGCACCAGCCCCCCACAGCTCCAAGCCCAGCACCAACTGAGCAGCCCCCAGCCACAGGCACCAGACTTTCAGCAACGGGAAGCCCCACCTCTAAGTTCCTGGTTGTCATCACTCTAACCTCTCACCTTTATCCTCCCAGCTCTGGGATGGTAGCCGATTCCTAAAAATTACTTCCTCCATGATCCTTTAGAGTGTTCTGTTTACTCTTCCAGTTACCTGGTTAATAGTCTTATTCCTAGTTAACAAGGCTTTCCAGTCCCCCTCCCATCTGCAGTTTAACTTGCTGTGGTTTCAGTTACCCAAGATCAACGCCATTCTGAAAATATTAATATTTGTCCTGACTCTTTCAACAGACACTGACCATAGTCACATAAATTTTATTACAGTATATTATTATAATATACTGCAATTATTATAATAATATGCTGTAATATAATATAAAATAAAAAATAATATAAAATAAAATATGTAATAAAATATAAAATTATAATTTTTCTGTTTTATTATTAACTATTGTTGCTAATTTCTTACGACACCTGATTTATAAACTAAGCGTCATCGGAGGTTTGTATGCATAGCAAAAACCTTAGACTGTGTAGGCTCAGTACTAGTCACAGTGCCAGACATCCACTGGGGAGGGGGGTCCTGGAACAAAACCCTCACAAAAAAGTGGGAGACCACTGTATAATAAATTCTCTCCATTCCAATAGCAGGTATCTTTTCTGTATCCCACGTGAGTGATGTCATCATATTTGCAACTTGCTTTAAAAAGGTTTAGCCAAAAGGAAAAAAATGTAGATTCGTAGATATCCATCCATATATGCACAACACATACGTGTCCACAAATGTAGACTGAGGCAAAAGAACTAGAGAAAATATGTTGAATCTACATGTGGTGGTTAACCCAGTTATCACTGTATTCGACTTTCAGCTCTCTGTGAAAGTTTGTTCATGCTAAAATATTGGGGGGAAGGGAAAATAAGAAGACTAATACCTAAATTGTTATTTGTTGTGGTATTAGTATGTTGTTTGTTTGTTTGTTTGTGTTTGTGTTCAACTAGGGG
Organism: Pedetes capensis; assembly: GCA_007922755.1. Taxonomy (NCBI): domain Eukaryota; kingdom Metazoa; phylum Chordata; class Mammalia; order Rodentia; family Pedetidae; genus Pedetes; species Pedetes capensis. The sequence goes on along the minus strand of VMDO01000131.1, from coordinate 402,323 downwards.
TTGAACCCAGGGCCTCGCGCTTACACGTTCTGCAAGTGCTGGGCCACTGAGCTGCACCCTCAGCCCAGTTTTTTACTTTTTGAAACAGGGTCTCACTAAGTTACACAGACTACCTCTGATCTCGAACTTGTGATCCTCCTGCCTCGGCCTCCCGAGCCGCTGGGATTACAGGCATGCGCCACCGCACCCAGCTATTAGTATGAAAATTAAAGTGAGATACCAATGAGAAAAAACTACTTTTTCCATTTTCCTGAGTACATCTGCAATCCCACAGTCTACTTACCCCATGGATGACTCGGGTCCTGCCAGTCACAAAGAGAGAAAGCCTATAAAGTATAAGCTGTACATCAGCCTCTGCCTGACAGCTACCTCTGCAGGCCACCCACCAAGGCCCTGACCTGGTGGTCCAAGCAGAAGAAGATCTTTGCCTTTACAAGAAGGAGGAGAAGGCCATCCACAAAGTCCCCTGACAAAGCACAGAGTTATGACTGTCCCCAGCTGTTCCAAGTCTCTGACCCAAATCCCCCATGCTCCAAACGAAGCCCCCTTTTGCTCACTCCTCCCACAAAGGCCCATCTGCTATGAAGGAAGCCTCACTTAGGCCTTAGGGGACGCCCTGCTCTGTCTCTTGCAGGAAGCCACCAAGTCCCCTATCACCACCTTCACTGTGCCTTCCTGATGGCTGTCTTGTTTCTCCTCCAAGCCTCTGGCCATGGAGCCAACATGAAGGGCCAGCCTCTCATTTCGCCCTGGTCATCTACCCTGTGTTGCATTGGGTTTCCATCTGCAGCTTGTGGGGAGAATTTGGGTTGCTTTAGTACCACTAACCGGACGGGTCCGTATCCCACCATGGGCCATTTATGCAGGGTTCTTTCCTTCATTGACCACACCATCACTGGCTGAGCCTGAGTTGGCTTTACTGCTATTGAGAGAGAGCGAGAGCGAGAGCGAGAGAGAGAGCGAGAGAGAGAGAGAGAGAGAGGAAGAAGAAGAAGAAGGAGGAGGAGGAGGAGAAAGAAAGAAAGAAAGAAAGAAAGAAAGAAAGAAAGAAAGAAGGAAAAGAGGGAGGGAAGGAGGGAGGAAAAGAGGGAGGGAAGGAGGGAGGGAGGAAGAAGGAGGAAGGAAGGAAGGAAGAAGGGAAGGAAGGAAGGAAGGAAGGAAGGAAGGAAGGAAGGAAAGAAAGGCTACTTCAGCCCCAATCAAATTTCACTTAGACAAGCAAAGTGGGTGTAGATTCTAACCTGATCATCAACAGAGGACCAGAGGGTCTCCCTCTCATCTCTGGAGGCCTCTTGCAAAGCCTGTCATAGAGACAACCACAAAAGGAGCAGGGCCAAGACAAACACCAGACCCATCCCTGAAAGGGGAGAGCCAAAGTCTACAACCACCTGGGCCTAACTGCTCTGGCCTTTGCTCTGCTCCTTCCCACATCTGAAATGGCCTGTCTTGCCTCCTTCCTAAATACCTTCTCATCTACTGAGGAGCAGTTCCATCCTTTGCAAAGCTTCCTCTACCTCCCCTGATTGAGAAGACAAGTGGCTCAGGAGTACCTCCCCTGATTGAGAAGACAAGTGGCTCAGGAGTCCCTAAAAAGATGCTCACCTTCACTGACAATCAAGAAAATGAAATTAAGATGCTAGGACAACACGTCTCACCTCACAGGCTCTATAAAAATGCAATGTTTGGTAACACTAAGTCACATCAGAAAAGATCTGAAAAGATGAGGCCTCTCGTATCCCTTTCGTTGGAATCTAAACTGGTGGGGCCACTATGCAGAATAAGTTGGCAATGTCAAGAAAATTTTAAACATACGCAACTTATGACCAAGAACTTCCCCTTCTCATTTCCTGGGAACACCAGGTGCTGTAGGCTTGGGAGAAGGACCTGGCAACCCACTCCCCAAAAATAATCAGCTTAGCAGAGATCCCCCTTGCATGAATGCACAAGGAGCATAAGCCAGAATAGTCACTAAGAGTTACTTGAAATAGGAGTAAATTGGAAGCGAGCTAGACATCCATCAGTACAGCAATAGATAAACCAGTTTGTAGTCATTTTAGAGAAGGCCAGGAAGTAACATCAAAGAAGACAGTTGGAAGAAGCCATGAGACCCAGTAGCAAAGAGCATGCTAGAAGGCAGATCCTGGTCTGTGATACTATTCCCTACTAAAAGAAACCAGAGCTCCTTGGAGAAATGGCTGACTGCTGGACTGGGGCAGGGAAGGTACAAGATGACCCTGGAACATTTTGTAATGCCAGAAGTAAAAAAGCACTCAAAAAAGAATGATGGCAACATGTCACAATGACACAGGAAGGGGCTTCCACTGGCCAAAAATAGAGCAACTTGAGCACCAAAATAATTAAAGATGGTACGGTTGTCCTTCAAATCTGTGGATTCCACATCCAGATTCAACTAACCACAGAGAGAAAGTATGCAGAAAACATTGTGCCTGTACTGAACATATACAGACATTTTTTATCATTATTCCCTAAACAACATAGTAGAACAACAATTTATATCGCATTTACATTATATTAGGTATTATAAGTAATCTAGAGATGGTAGCCTGCAGCTGTACCACTGTGGCGTTCAACCCCATCAGATCTCGGAAGGTAAGCAGGGTCAGGCCTGGTTTGTACTTGGATGAGAGACTGCCTGGGAACACCAGGTGCTGTAGGCTTGGGAGAAGGACCTGGCAACCCATTCCCCCCCCAAAACAATCAGCCATTGAAAACCCTATGAATAGCAGAGAAGCATTAACAATACTGTTTCACCTGTTGGACATAGGGTGCTACCAGTTGGACACTGACTCCACAGCACCTAACAACAAGAGATAGTTAAGGTATATGGGAGGATGTACACAGGTTATGTACAAATACTATGGAATTTTATACAAGGGATTTGAGCATCTTCAGATATCTATGGAGGTCCTTGAACCAATCCCCCTTAGTTACCAAGGAGTGACTGTAATAAGTTATGTGGTTATTAGTGGTGTTAGGTACCTCAAGTTGGGTTCGACTCATGGTGACCCCATGTACAACAAAATGAAACAATATCTGACACTGTGCCATGCCTGGCACTATGTCAGTGCTTCTCGGCTATTCATAGGGTTTTTGATGGCTGATTGTTTCAAGAGTGGGCAGCCAGGTCCTTCTTCCATAAGTAATGGACTATTGAAAACTTAGAACCCCTAGGTCCAAAATAAGTAGATTAAAAAAAAAAGTAGTGGAATAGAGAGAGATCTAGCTTACGGCAGAATGTCAAGCCAGCTGGTATACCTGGAGGAATTGCCACAGCTGGAAAATCATCATTCTGCAGCCATTAAAAAGAAGATTTGTTCAAGGCAGAATCATCAATGGATGTTAAACCTGGGTAGTAACACTGATAGGGAGTGAGCTACCTGCATACTCTTTAGTGCCTTCCAACAGACTACATGTTGGTTGTAAGAAGTAAAAACAGTAACTACATAGTAGACAATTCAGACACAACCCTGACCGGGTGGATCATAACTAGCATCACTGATGAGGGGCAGTTGGACATACTGAATGTGCAGACACGCTGCCCTGCAATGGACTCATTACTTATAGAATATTCTGACTGAAAATGTGCACTTTGACTCTAAACATCAACCCAATCATGAGCAGACATTGGAAAACCCAATATAAAAGAGTGTCAATTGTATCGAAGGTTACTATGTTCTTCAAAAGTATCAACATCATCAAATACAAAGACTGTAAAAATATTCCATGTTGGAAAAATGGGGGAACATAACCCAAATATGCATATGAGTTTTACTATGTATTAGTCAAAAGGTTCCGTAACCCTTGTAATATGTGACCAAAAGTGATATAATAGTTGCACCATGAAAAAAAACAACGCTGTATTACTCTGTACCCCACCAACATTTACCAATAAAGGAAGGGAAAAATTCCATATCAATAGATCAATGAAACATGACAACTAAATATGATATCTGATCCTAGACTAGATTCTACATTTGAGGGATAAGTACATTGAAGATTATTTAATTAATTGTCAACAGTGGAACATGAGTGCCAGATTAGATAAAAGGAACATATCAAAATTGAATGAAACTGATAACTATTACAGCTATTTAAGAGAACATCCAAGTATTTAGAGACAGGGTATATGCCACATTCTCAAATGGTTCAAAAAAGAAATTGAATTTTTATATGTTCTATGTAATATATATATATATATATATATATATATATATACATACACACACACATACATGTATATATACATGTGTGTGTGTGTGTGTGTGTGTGTGTGTGTGTGTGTGTGTGTGTGTGTATGGGCTGGGATTTAGTTCAGTTAGTAGAGCGCTGCTCTGCAGTCTCTGAGGTCCCGAGTTCAATTCCCAGCACTGCAAAAATGGGAGAAGGGCCTGGCAATCCACTCCCAAGGCAATCCTGAAACAGTCAGCCATTGAAAACCCTATGAGGGTCGCTATGAGTCAGATACCGACTTGAAGGCACCTAACAACAACAACAACAACAACATATATATATATGCATCTTATACATACACACAAACATGCCTACACAAATATACACAGAGCAAATAGGGCAAAATATTAATTCTGGGGAAAGTAAACATTCTTCGAGCTATTCTTATTTTTTGCAAATTTTCTGTTTCAAAATAAGATGTTGAAGATGTTTCAAAATGAAAAATAGGGACAAAAAAGAATAATGTACAATTGTAATATCGCTCAGTGGTAGAGCACTTGCCTAGGATATACAAGGCCCTGGATTCCATCCCCAGCACAGCAAAAGTAAACAAAGCATAAAAAAAGAGAACGATTTGCTATATGTGTGAGCACAGAAAGAGCTTGAAAATATGCTGTTGAAATTTTTAAAAAAGGAAAAGAAACATTGCAAGGTAATTCATTCCACATGGTATTTCCCACGTTACATGCATGTGTACATAAATAAAACATAAAGGTCTGGAGAAACAAATACCAAATTGATTATGTGGTATGGCTTCAGAGCAGAGAAGAGGAAACCAGAATAGTAGTTATAGAGTACTTTCTCTAAAATGTTTTTATTTTTTTATAAGAAAAGCATATGTATAAATTGCTCATGCAACTAGAAATAAAATTTTAAGGCTATGCCTGTTTTCCTTTCAAGCCCCACCAGTGACAAACATCATTGTCGTTGTTGTTGTTAGAAGCCTTTGAGTTGTGTCCAACTCATAGCGACCCTCATAGGGTTTTCAATGGCTGGTTGTTTCAGGATTGCCTCAAGAGTGGATTGCCACGTCCTTCCATTTTTGTGGTGCTGGGAATCGATCTTGGGACCTCAGAGACTGTAGAGCGATGCTCTACCAACTGAGCTAAATCCCCGCTCCAACAAAGGTCATAGCTCAGGTTTTTCTAAGACAGTACATTCTTCAATGTTAGAATCCACCAACATTAGCCTCAAACATTATCTGAACTTCTTGTTGCTGTTAGGTGCCTTCGAGTTGGTTGAGATCCTCATAAGGTTTTCAATGGCTGATTGTTTTCAGGATTGTTTTGGGAGTGAGCTGATGTCCTCCTGTTTTTGCAATGCTAGGGATCAAACACAAGGCCTCAGAGAGTGCAGAGCAGCACTGTACCAACTGACCCAAAGTCCAACCCTGTCTGAACTTTGTTATTGTCAGATGCCATGGAATCGGTGTCAGACTCATAGCCACCTACGTCCAACAGGTGAAACACTATTGTCAGTGCTTGTCTGCTATTCATGGGGTTTTCAATGGCTGATTGTTTTTTGGGAGTGGGTCGCCAGGTTCTTCTCCCAAGCCTACAGCACCTGGTGTTCCCAGGTGGTCTCCCATCCAAGCACTAACCAGGCCTGACCCTGCTTAGCTTCTGAGATCTGATGGGATCAGACGCCACAATGGTATGGCTGCAGGCCTATCTGAGCTTGTTGTTGTTGTCGTTGTTAGGTGCCCTTGAGCCAGTATCCAACTCATAGCAACCTTACATACAACAGGTGAAACACTTATCAGTGCTTCTCTGCTGTTCATAGGGCTTTCAATGGTGGATTGATTTTTGGGAGTGAGTTGCCGGGTCCCTCTCCCAAAGCCTACAGCACCTGGTGTTCCCAGGAGGTCTCCCAGCCAGGTACCAACCAGGCGTGACCCTGCTTAGCTTCCGAGATCTGACAGGATCGATGCCACAGGGCTATGGCTGCAGGCTATCTGAATTTAGGGGTTGGGAAATGTAGTCAGGAAATGTAGGGGCCTCCAATGTTTGGACAAACCCTAGGCTGTCAGAAAGCTACTTAGAACCCTGTTCTCACCACTCATCAGGGTGTGACAGCAGGCAAGCCACAAAGCTCTAGGAAACTCAGTGTCCTTATGTGCAGAAAGGGAAAATGGCACCCAGAGGGCAGAATTGCCAGAGCTTCAGATAACAATGCAGATTCAAGTTGTGGACCTCAGGCAATGCGTTTCAAATCCTGAGCGTGCCTGGGGCTGACCTGTGGAGCTATTCACACTACTCCTTCTCCCTCCTATTTGTAGTCTGAGGCACACACCCTTTCCCTGTGGGTCCAAGGGCTTTTTAAGAAAGGCCCCATCCCGTACACATCTCCTCCCCCAACTGTGCCTCACAGCATACTTTGTACATTTGTGCCTAGCACACGTTTGCTAGCAGAGTGGATGAATCCCGTCACAGGAAATCTGGAGCGCCGCGGAGTTGTGCCATGAGGCACAGGTTTGCTTTAGAATTGTTAAATGGCACTAAACACGGTCTCTCAAGTCAAGGTAGAGAAATCTGCAAGTGCAAGGAGATGAAGAGGTGACCTTGACCCATGTGTCCAATGAAGGAGAAAGAGAACCGTGAGCCAGCACTTCTCAGCCAGATAACAGTCAGAGGTGCCACTTAAAACTGCTCTGTGATCAAAAATGTTTGGGAAGCACCAGGTGTGGTGGCGCACACCTATAATTCCAGTGGCTTGGGAGGCGGAGGCAGGAGGATCGCAAGTTCAAGACCAGAGGCAGTCTGTGTAATTTAGCGAGACCCTGTCTCAAAAAGTCAAAAAAATGGGCTGGGGGCACAACTCAGTGGTCCAGCACTTGCAGAGCATGCAGGTGTGAGGCCCTGGGTTCAACCCGCAGTACCACACACACAAAAAAATGGTTTGGGAAATACCAAATGAAAAGAAACTAAGCAGGCTTCTTTACTGCAGGTCTTATCAGAGACTTTAATATGCTAATGAATAGCCAACAGACTATGTAATTTGCAACATACTCCCAGGTTATTTGACTATAATCCACAGACCCCCTTTTTAAAAAAGGATCTCCAGCCAGGTGCAGTGGCGCATGCCTGTAATCCCAGCAACTCGAGAGACAGAAGTAGGAGGATTGCAAGTTTGAGCCCAGAGGCAGTCTGCGTAATTTAGCAAGACCCTGTCTCAAAAAGTAGAATGAAAAAATGGACTGGGGGTACAGCTCTGTGGTCCAGCACTTGCAAAGCATGCAAGTGCACAGCCCTGGGTTCAACCCCCAGTACCACAAAAAAAAAAAAAAATCTCAAAGCCTAGCCCCATAGAAAAATACTTTAGAAAATGTTGCTAGAAGCTATCTCTCCAATCTCAGGGCATGGAAAGAATACATTTAGTGCAAATTTAATAATATATCTTGCTCACCTAACCCAAGAGGGCAAAAGAGTAAAATAAATCAAGAGCATGGGGTCACTATCAGTTCTCCTCATATCCTCCCCTTCTTTTACCATTGTGGTACAAGGAACATGTTCGAAGAGTCCTGGGCCAAAACATCATGGCTAATGGGTCCAAATTGAGAAGGTAGACCTCAGTGTCTATCATTCCAGTCATTTCAGTTGAACAAATGGCTGAAATATCCACAATCCTACAGCATGGCCGCGTCACTGACCACATGTAGAAAGGCTCATATCTAAACGAGACAGTTGGAATACTTCAGCAAATGCTCAATAGGATCGGGCTGAGAAGTCCAATAGCTATGCTCACTTCAAAAACAGGCATTATGACGGCTCAAATTATCTCTGAGTAACACAGATCTGTTATTTAGCTCATCTGTCACCTGTGCCCCACCCCTTTTTTGGTAACAACACTTTTCCTTTGGGGAATTACTTCTGCAGCTTCCCCATCACTCGAAATCCAGCCTGGGTTCCCTTACTCAAGGGAGAGATACTGCATCCAAAATAGGTCAATGGGAGTGTCTATCAGCCAGGACCTCTGAGCTAGAGTGGAGCAATCCAAAGTTAAAAGGCTAGGGCCCGATGTCCTGGGCAGTAGAGCCCAAGAGACTACATCTCAGTTCCTACTGCCTGGCTGTCCTACGGTGGTCTGGTTCTCCATCTTTCTTACCACCAGGCTTCACTTTTCTTCTGATCTTATGAGTGTGCCCTACCTCTGTCAATTGATTCCCAGAGTGAGTTTCTGTTGCTTGCAGCCTAAAATCCTGACCCTTACAGGAAGCAAAACAGCCACAGCCAGTTTTACTTCACTTTCCCAAAGAATGACCGTACTTAAAATCTGAAAAAGAGGAGGTATTTTTAGTTTGATATATAATCCAATCTGTTTGTCTTTACTTCAGTTTCCTGTGCTTTGGGGGTCTTAGCCAAAAAAAAAAAAAAAAAAAAAAAAAAAATCCTTGCCCATTCCAGTGTCCTGAAGCATTTCTCCTATATTTTCTTCTAGTAGTTTCAGTTACAGATCTTATATCTAGCTCTTCAACGCATTTTGAGTTGACTTTTGTGTATGGTAAGAGACAGGACGGGGTCTAGCTTCATTCTTCTGTGGAATGGTATACCATTTTCCTACCATCGTTCATTGAAAAGGCTATCTTTTCTCCAATGCATGTTCTTCGCACATTTGTTAAAGATTAATTGGCTGTAGATGCACGAGTTTACATTGAGGCTCTGTACCCTGTTCCATTGATCTATGTGTCTAGTTTTATGCCAATACCATGTTATATATATTTTTAATTACTACATTTTTGTGGATGGGACAAGTACGTGGCAATCCACTCCTGAGACAATCCCAAAACAATCAGCCACTGAAAACGCTATGAGGGTCACTATGAGTAAGACACGACTCAACGGCACCTAACAACAACATATTTTTGTGATATATCTTGAAGTCAGATAGTATAATGCTTCTTGCTTTGTTCCTTTTTTGCTACAAATAATGATAATGTACTGTTTTAAAGAAATGGCTAGATGAAAGGATTTTAAATATTTTCACCATAAAGAAGTGATAAATGAAGAGATACGTTTTCTCTTATTTGAACATTACACATTGTACATAGGGATTAAAACATCACATGGTACCCCTTGAATATGTGCAATTTTTACGTATCAGTTAAAACAAAAAATCTCAAAGTGACCTGAAAGATTCCTTAATGGTCTAACTTCCTCATTTGGGAGAGGGAGGCGAAAAAGGACACTGATATCTTAGAAGGTTAGGCCAAAAAGCCGATATCCTTCAGTCCACTAGTGATAATGAGGTTTCCCACTTATTTGCATTAATTGAGCAGATTGCCAAACAACTTCCATTTTCCCCATGGACACAACCTAACCTACTCTGTTTACAAGGTTTCAATTCCAACTATTTTTGTTCCCTTCCCTGCCATGCCTAAACTGGCCCTCCAAAGCCACTCCCCAAAGCTGCTGGAAAACACATGCATCCTTTAAATATCCCAATGCACAATGGGGCTGAGGGTTAGCCCGATAGGCAGAGTGCTGCTTTGTACTCTCTGAGGCCCTGGGTTCAATCCCCAGCACAACAAAAATGGGAGAAGGACCTGGTAGCCCACTCCCGAAACAACCCCAAAACAATCAGCCATTGAAAACCCTCTGAGGGCGTCTATGAGTCAGCCTGGACACAACAGCAACCTATCAACAACACAGTGTTCCCAGCCTGACCCTCCTCACAACCCTGCAGTTCTGTGTTCTGCAGGCTCTTGGAGTTCCAAGGCTGGAGTATGGCAGTTCCCGCCACAGGAAGCTCAGCTCGGCAGCAATTCGCCAGGGGTCACTCAGCCAAGGACGTTCTATTCTGAGTGTGGCCCCAGCATGTTTCATTTCATCCATAGAGCATGAGTTTACTCTGAGAGAGACGTTCGGGGCACATGTCTAGGAGCCAACGGAGCAGTGCTTCCTTATATGCAGAACACAAGATCATCGCATAAAAATCTGACCTGACTGCCTGCCAGTGCTGGTTTAAGATAAATAAACTCACCCCTGCCGTGACCTCCCCGGGCTGGCCACATCTGCACCTCAGAGGCCCAGGCTGCTGGGATCTTTGGTTCTTGGAAGAACGGCTGGGGACCAACAGGTCCATTTGTTTCTGCTGAGCCCACGCGCTCCACTGGTTACTGAGCACATTCCACATCCACGCCCTCTGTAAAGCAATGGCAAAGGTGACTATCGCTGTTTCCCTGTGGCACTGCTCAGGGCTCTCAGACCAAGGGCAGAGGGAGCCAGGCTGGCTCACACGCTCCAAGGGGCCCAGAAGCCAGCTGCCCCGGCCCTGTGCCTCTTCCTGTGCTTTTCAATCTGCTCTAGACATCCTGGCTCTCCCTCTTCCTTTCTGGAGGCATTCTCCAAACCCTGCCCACCTGCTCACCTCCCCACCTGAGCAGGGTGCCTACAGATCATCCCCACCCCCCACCGGCACCACCTCCACCACCCCCC
>VMDO01000131.1:278384-391538 GCA_007922755.1 Pedetes capensis | reverse complement strand
ACACTTTTTACTGAGGCCCTAGTGCCAGACAGAGCCAGCAGGCCTTTAACAAAAAGATGAGATGATGTTAGAACCCTAGGGCCATGGCAGACACAGCCCCTGCCATGGGAGGGAGCAGCCCTGCCAATAAGTCGCCGAGCTCTGCCCATGTCAGCTCCACCATGCCCAAGGAGAGATGGGTCAACGTCACCCTCAGCCACCTTTCACAAGGCCAGACATTCCCAAAGGGTAAGGACAAGCCAGACCTTCAAGAGGCTGCAGAATTAAAAACAGACCATAGGATCCAGGCATCCCACTCTTGGCTATATATCCAAAAGCAATGAAATCAGTTTGAAGAAGAGGTATCTGTACCCCCATGCTCACCACACCACTGTTCACAACAGCCAAGAAAATGGAATCAACCGATGTGTCCATCAGTGAGGGCACAAGGAAAATGTGGTACCTACACACCATGGAATACTATTTGGCCATAAAAAAGAATGAAACCCTGTCATTTGCAGCCACACAGATTAATCTGTTAAGTGAAATATGTAAGTGAAATAAGCCACACAAATACTGCATACTCTCAGTCATATGTACAATCTAAACAAGCTGATCTCAAAGAAATAGAGAGAACAGTGATTACCAGAGCCTGGGGAGAAGAGGGAGAGGAAATGTGGGGAGAGATTGGTTAATGGCACAAAATATGTTGGATAGGAGAAATAAGTTCTGCTGTTCTTTTGCACAGTAAGATGACTATAGTCAATAATGTATGGTCTATTTCAAAATAGCTAGAAGTGAGATTTTTAATATTCTCTCCACAAAGAAATGATGTTTAAGGTGATACGCCATTTACCCTGATTTAATCATTATGCAATGTTGCTGTTGTTAGGTGCCATCAAGTTGGTACCCGACTCATAGTGACCCTACATACAACAGGGGAAACACTATTGTCAGTGCATCTCTGCTATTCATGGGGTTTTCCATGGCGGATTGATTTTTGGGAGTGGGTTGCTGGGTCCATCTCCCAAGCCTACAGCACCTGGTGTTCCCAGGTGGTCTCCCATCCAAGTACTAACCAGGCCCGACCCTGCTTAGCTTCCAAGATCTGATGGGATCGGAAGCCACAGGACTACAGCTGCAGGCATACAACATATACATGTATCAAAACATCATGTTGTACCCCATAAATAATCTATGATTGTGTAAGTCAAATATATTTTAAATTAAAAGAGAGTAGCATTTAAGGGCAGGCATCCAGAAATAGCTGGGTTCAAATTTTGCCTCCACTACTCATTAGCTGGGGCTGGGATTTAGCTCAGTTGGTAGAGCGCCGCTCTACAGTCTCTGAGGTCCCAAGTTCGATTCCCAGCACCCCAAAAATGGGAGAAGGACATGGCAACCCACTCCCAAGGCAATCCCCGAAACAATCAGCCACTGAAAACCCTATAAGGGTTGCTATGAATTGGACACAACCCGACGGCACCTAACAACAACAACTCATTAGCTACCTGAATATGAGCAAGCTCATCTCTCGATGCCTCAATGTCTTAGTCTGTGCAATGGAGATAATTGCCCGACAACTTTGTAGAATCTCCACAAAGAGAAGTGAGTGGGCCCCCGTGAGACACTCAGGACTCTTCACCTATACCCCAGGAAAGATGGAGCAAACGCCTCATGCAGCTCCAGGACAATGGCGTCTCCTGCATTCCCCGCCACTGAGGGCCAGGTAGGAAAGAAGCCAGCTGTGCTTCCCAAGCGGTGTTGCAAAAGCACACGGTGGCTCTGTTGGTGGACTGGTGCTGAGCTCCCGCTGCCATCCGGGTCTCTCTTGTTTGGGGCATCAGAAAACAGGTCCGGCTGGCTTTTCCAGCCAGTGCATTTCCTGCCCGTGACTCTTACTGTCCCTGGCCAGCCAACCACACTGAGGACTCTTATAGCACCTCCTCTTCAATGGGCTGGGGGTGCAGCTCAGTGGTCCAGCACTTGCAAAGCATGCAAGGGGGAAGCCCTGGGTTCAACCCCCAGTACCGAGAGAAAAAAAAAGTGTGTGCAAAGGCCCCAGGGCTGGAAAGGGAATTGTGTGTTGACAGATCTGAGCAGTGAGAATGTCTGGAAGCCAGTGAGCCCAAGGAGAAGAATCTCTCAGAGGAAGCTGGGGCTGGAGGCCAGACCCACATGGCACAAGGTCTTTCAGGCTGTGGGAAAGCCTTTTCTCCTCAGTGCATTGGGAGGCTCGGAATGCACACAGAATGCTGAGACCCCTGCATGAGTGAAAAATGGGTTGCGGAATTTTTCAAACATGAGCATGCATCGAAATCACCTAGAGTTTTTAACTAAACCAAGATGGTTGAGTCCCAACCCCAGAAATGCTGCTCCATTGGGAGAGGCCCAAGAACTTACATAACACAGCTAGTGGCCAGGGAATCTCCCCTTGTAAACCCTGGGTAGAGAACAGTAAAGAAGTGGGGGGCACCATGAGGATGCTATTGTAACAGTTAAGAATTGGTAGAATTAAACATGGTGATGGAATTTTTTAAAAAGTGGTCTAGATTAGAATACAACAGTCCTCCTTTAGCCATGGGGGATACAGTCCAAGACTCCCAGTGGATACCTGAAACCACAGATAACTGAACCCTATGCTGTTGTTGTTAGGTGCCATCAAGTCGATGTCCAACTCATAGGGACCCTACAAACAACACGCGAAACAGTATTGTCAGTGCTTCTCTGCTATTCATAGGGTTTTCAATGGCGGATTGTTTTTTGGGAGTGGGTTGCCAGGTCCTTCTCCCAAGCCTATAGCACCTGGTGTCCCCAAGCAGTCCACCATCTAAGGACTAACCAGGCCCGACCCTGCTTAGTTTCCAAGATTTGAAGGAATTGGATGCCATAGTGGTACGGCTGCAGGCACTGAACCCTATATAGGCTATTTTTTTTCCTATACATACACGGGCTGGGGTTTAGCTCAGTTGGTAGAATGCTGCTCTGCACTTTCTGAGGGGCTGGGTTCAATTCCCAGCCTTGCAAAACTGGGAGAAGAGGCAGCCGGGCGCGGTGGTGCATGACTATAATCCCAGTGGCTTGGGAGGCGGAGGCAGGAGGATCGCAAGTTCCAGACCAGAGGCAGTCTGGGTAATTTAGCGAGACCCTGTCTCAAAAAGTAAAAAAAAAAAAAAAAAAAAAAAATGGGCTGAGGGTACAGCTCAGTGGTCCAGCACTTGCAGAGCATGCAGGTGCGAGGCCCTGGGTTCAACCCCAGTACCACAGAAGAAGAAGGAGAAGAAGGAGAAGGAGGAGGAGGAGGAGGAGGAGAAGGAGAAGAAGAAGAAGAAGAAGAAGAGGAGGAGGAGGAGGAGGAGGAGGAGGAAGAGGAAGAAGAAGAAGAGATCTCAAGTCTAAGCCCCTCTCCCCTCTTGGGTGAGTTTTCAGATAGAGAGGCTTGAAATATGAGCTCAATGAGCATGGAGGCCAGAGGAATCTGGTTAACTTGGGCTTTTTATAAAATAAATCATGGGAAAAAATGAAGCTGTGCAAGTGGAGAAGATGAGGCGGGAGAAGCAAGAAGGGGAGAGAGAAAGCCGAGGTCAGTGCAGGAAAACGGCTTCACCGAGCCTCACATCCAGCTAAGAGGGAAGGGAGTCACCTCCAGAACGTGACCTCCCGGCTCCACTCGACCCTTGGGTCCTTGCCATGTTCCGACAGCAGCATGAAGGACCCTTGGCCTCCATACGTACCAAGCTGTAAATTAAAAGGCTGTAATTCCAGCTAGGGGTTCTGGTGACATCATAAACCACAGAACCACAAGCTCAGTTCACCAGAAGCCCCAAGATGGAATTACACCCGTTTTTCCTAATCCAAGCAGCTCTGGTCACTGCCATTTTTTTCATGATATAATAGAAGTGAGCAATATTTTAACCATTTGTGTTTGGCCTTTCCCACCCAGCCCTTGGGTTCCTTCACCTCTCCCCACCTCCATGCCTTCTTCCTAAGGGGGGTCCCCTCTGATCCCCAAGATTCCCCTGTCTCCCAGCCTGCTCCTCTTCCCTCTTTCCTACAGATCTCTTCAGTTCTTCTGTCTCCTCTCGGAACCACCTAGAAGCTCCCTGGCCTCTATCTTAAAATTTTGCCTTTAAGGAGCAGTCCAGTCTCTTCTGGGTCAAGGCAATGTCCTAGAGTACAGAATTCATGGTTTGCCTGGAATATGGTCCACAGTGCTAGAAAATGAAATCATTTTTTCAATGAATCAGAGACATCCACAGCTTAAAGGGGAAACTTTTTGAAAGCAAACAACTGCTTGCAATATCCTTATTTTAGTTTTGAGTCATAATTTTTATAAACAGCTTTGCCAAACCCAAGGTACACCTGAACAACACGTTCCCTCATCTCTTGCTTCTCTACCGCCAGCTTGAACTTGATGCTTCAGTCCCTATGGGAACTCACCTAGGGGAAAGACACCAAAAAGAACAATAATACAAACAGCTGTCACTTAGGAATCCCTCCTATGTCTCAGATATTTATTTATACTACGCTTCATCTTCTCCCCATGCCATGGAGAAAGCAGACTGAGGGTCAGAGAGGTAGAGTATTTTGTGCAAAGTCTCATAGGTACTAAGTCCCTTACCTCTGGGTTCATATTCCACAATTTCAGTTCCCCTGGTTCAGCCACAGTCTGAAAACATTAAATGGGAAATTCAAACAATAAAGAACTCCTAATGTTCAATTTGGGAGAAGGATGTGGCAACCCACTCCCAAGGCAATCCCTAAACAATCTGCCATTGAAAACCCTATGAGGGTCACTATGAGTCGGACATGACTCGCCGGCACCTAACAACAACAACAATGTTCCATTAGGGCGGGCTGGGATTTAGCTCAGTTGGTAGAGCGCTGCTCTGCAGTCTCTGAGGTCCCGAGTTCGATTCCCAGCACCGCAAAATGGGAGAAGGATGTGGCAACCCACTCCCGAGGCAATCCCGAAACAGTCAGCCATTGAAAACTATGAGGGTCGCTATGAGTCGGACTTGACTCGACGGCACCTAACAACAACAACAACAACAATGTTCAATTACGTGCTATTCTGAGTAGTGTAATGAGATCTCAAACTGTTCTGCTCTGTCCTACTGGATAGGAATCATCCCTTTGTACAATGTATCTATGCAATATATGTTCACCCCTCGTTAGTCATTTAGGAACCTTCTCGATTATCAACTGTCATGATGTCCTGGTACCCGTGGCCAAGTAATGATGTATCAGCCTAACTCCATGTCACATTGCCTACATCATTCACCTCACTTCATCTTATCATATAGGCAGTGCATTATACCACATTGTCACGAAGGGAAGTATGTGCACAGAAGAGTAAAACATTTTGAGAGCATGAGAGACCACATTCACACAAATTTTATTACAGTATAATATTACAATTGTTCTACTTTATTAGTTATTGTCAATTTACTGTGTGCCTAATTTATAAATTAACTTTACCAAAAGTATGCATGTATAGGAAAAAACATAGTATGCGTAGGGTTCAGAAGATTTCAGGTATCCCCTGAGGGTCTTGGACCAGATCCCCCACATATACACATACAGGGGATACCTGTAAAGCTCTTGCATTTCACCCCATTCTGTCTGACTCAAAAGACTAGCCATGGTTTCTCAATGCCCCCCAGGGGGAATAAAATATTTTGAGAATAAATTTTGCATATTTTCCAAAAGGACTTTAACAATTGATCTGCATGTGACATGAGTTATTTTTTTATTTCAGAAATGTTGTTTTTTGCCTTATTTTACAGTGCAATAAGAGTCAAAAACATATCCCAATGTTCTATGTGTTTAAAGTACAAAGCAAATTAGAAGGTAAATTATTTAAAAACAATTATGACTTCCCTAACAAAAAGTAATAAATAAGAAGTTTCACTCTACATTGATAAAATATGGCAGAAAGCAGGCAGACCAGTGGCTCCTTTTGTGGAGCGTTATCCATGAGACACTAGTATTTGAAATGACAGCTTACAGAAGAGTCCATATACACAAAGGCTATCTGTCCACCCTACATGCTGTGTATGTCCTGAACCCTAGCATCTTAAAGATGTCCTCCAATACTGAAGAACATCATCTTAAATGAACATACCCAGTCCCAAAAAAGAGAAATACCATATATTCTCACTCATATGTGGGAGCTAAACCTAACTTAAAGGGGAAAAAAACTATACATATGTAGATATATAAAAATGATCAACCATACTATCCATGAAGGGAGAATATAAGCCAAGCTGAAAGAAGCAGAGAGGGGATTAGTGAAGGGGAGCAGATATTGGGGGCTGGGGGAAGTGGAGGGAAAATAAAGTAGAGGGCCAAAGGGGAAGAGAATTATCTCAAAATATATGATGCAACTTTATGAATATATGGGAATTATGGTTCTGTAAAATATGAATGTCTAAGCAAAAGTGATGTAATCATTTCATAATGGATATAGCAGAGGTGTTATTACTCTGTACCCCACCAACATTTATAAATAAAAAAATTTAAAAAACATTAGAAGTCATAATGAAACACATTACATTATAGACTGAAATTTTTAAAAGGAAGTGAAAATTCAAATAAATGAATTCTGTGGCCCAATGATTGGCACCAAAAGTTCTCAAAAAAAAAAAAAATCTCCTCCAATGGCAAGAGGGAGGTGAGCAACAGAAAATCAATGCTTCAGGGACCAAATGACTTCAGGACATCATAAAATACAATGATGTTGCAATTTGGCAGAGGGCCTGAGGTTAAGCACCCCATAAAAGAAGAAATCTCCTGGCCGGGTGCAGTGGCGAACGCCTGTAATCCCAGCGGCTTGGGAGGCAGAGACAGGAGGATCACAAGTTCGACACCAGAGGAAGTCTGCGTAACTTAGCGAGACCCTGTCTCAGAAAGTAAAAAAAGAGGAGGAGGAGGAGAAGGAGGAGGAGAAGAAGAAGAAGAAGAAATCTCCTGACATCATCTCAGAATGCTACCTGCACACCTTGGAGAAAAATTAAGCTACAATAGGAAACAAGACATAGCCTCTGATTAGATGTTCTGCAGAAAACGAACATGCTTGCGTGATGAAGAAGACATTATGTACAGATGGTTTAAGGAACAGACATGAGGCAGTAACCTGGTTTTTATCTCTAGCATCGGGGATACTAAAAACATCTTCCCAAAGAAGGTGAATGCAAAAGCCCCATCAGCATATACCATGAGGTTACAGGTGGAACTGGACACCACGTTGGACAGGCAGCCATCTTACTTCTCCAATTCAAAGCGAGCTGGCAACCTTGCCCACTGATGGAGAACAACTTATTCACTCCAGACAACAAATATTTCCTTGCCATATTACTCCCATATCATTGTACTGCATGATAAAAATCATCAACTTCTAAATGTAGGAAGACAAGGAACTTGAGAAGATCTTGTGCATTCTCTTCACTGAGTAAATACTCAGGACTGCACTGGCTGTGTGCACTCAG
Organism: Pedetes capensis; assembly: GCA_007922755.1. NCBI lineage: Eukaryota > Metazoa > Chordata > Mammalia > Rodentia > Pedetidae > Pedetes > Pedetes capensis. The sequence goes on along the minus strand of VMDO01000131.1, from coordinate 384,069 downwards.
CTCTTATCAACTGCAGAGAAAGTTCCAGGTCTTTGTGTCTTGCGCCTAATGATGCCAATGAGGCCATGGGTCAGAGTACAGTCTCTAGGGTAAGACCATCTAGGTCCAAATGTGGCTGTATCTATCTTGAGCAAGTTTCGTAAAGGGCATACACCTCAGTTTCCTTGTCTGCAAAATGAAGAATGCTACTCTTCACAATTGTAAGTGTATGGAATCTGCCTAGATGTCCACCAACAGATGACTAGATTTTTAAAATTTGGTATGTATACACAATGGAATATTATTCAGCAGTAAAGAAGAATGAAATTATATCATTTGTACTTGAATGGATGGATCATCATTTCAAGCAAAATAACAGACAGACAGACAGACAGACAGACACACACACACACACACACAATTGTACTTACCTAATATTGGAAAATATAAATGTACCCAACATAAGGTAGGAGGCACTACTGGGAGGGAGAGAGCAATAGGGAAGGTGTGGGGGGAGGAGGAACATAGAAGAGTAAAGAGGGAAAGCAAAGTGCAAAATACAGAATGAAACCCTATGAAAATCCAAAAATAAAAAACGCTATACCTCATAAATATGTACAATTACCATTACATGTTAATCAAATCAAATTTTTGTGTGTAAAACATTTAAGGAGATGGAAATGTCAACAATTCTGATCTGATCACAGCACCTTGGATGTACACACTGAATTATCACTCTGAATCCCATATATATGTACAATTAAAGTACTAATAAAACGAATGAAGAGTGCTATACTTTAAATTTGTTGTTGTTGTTAGGTGTTGTTGTTGTTAGGTCCTCCATACAACAGGGGAAACACTATTGTCAGTGCTTCTCTGCTGTGCATAGGGTTTTCAATGGCAGATTGATTTTTGGGAGGGGGTTGCCAGGTCCTTCTCCCAAGCCTACAGCTTCTGGTTTTCCCAGGCGGTCTCCCATCCAGGTACTAACCAGGCCCAACCCTGCTTAGTTTCCGAGATCTGATGGGATCGGATGCCACAGGGCTATGGCTGCAGGCATACTTTAAATAGGGGCTGGTATTTAGCTCAGATGGTAGAGCGCTGCGCTGCAGTCTCTGAGGTCCCCAGTTCAATTCCCAGCACCACAAAAATGGGAGAAGGACCTGGCAACCCACTCCCAAGGCAATCCCGATAGAGTCAGCCATTGAAAACACTATGAGGGTCGCTATGAGTAGGATACCTAATAACAACAACCTAACATACTTTAAATCAGCTTGTGAAGATTGAATGAAGTAAAACACAGAAAGTGATTAGAACAGTGCATTCTCATTAAATGACAGACATCATGAGCCTTTTTTCCTCTATCACTATCCTTGGGCTGGCTAGAACTATTGTCAGTGATTTAAAAAAAAAAATCTGACTCACACTGTTAGTTTCTTATCACTGTGACAAACCCCTGGAAAAAACAACTTAAGAGAGAAAAGATTTATTTTGGCTCATGGTTTCAGAGGGTTTCAGTCCATCATGGTGGGGAAGGCATGGCAGAGCAGAGCAGCTCACCTCATGGCAGCCAGGAAGCAGAGAGAGAGAATCCCAGCGCTGGGAGCTTTCTCCCTTCTCCCATTTTTTCCATTTGGGTCCTCAGCCTATGAGATGGTGTCACCCACATTTAGGGCAGGTTTTCCACCCTTGGTTAATTGTGTAATACCTTCACAGGCACACCCAGTGCTGCGCTTTACTAATCCATATGCTTCTCAGCCCTATCAGGTTGACAATCACGATGAAGCAACACACAAACTTAGCTCACATAACTGAAAAGTCCAAGGATGCACCAGCCTCAGGTACAGCTTGATTCAGGGACTCCAGCGGTGTTTTCAAGCTGTGGTCTGTCTCTCCCTTACTTCTCCTCACTCAGCCATGGTTCCTTTCTCAGGCAAGCAGTCCCTTCATCATAGCAAGATGGCCACACTAATGCTAGCCTACATCATCCCCAGGTTCAAGTCCAATGGGAAAGAACACAACACAGGTCTCAGTAGGTCCTGCACAAGTTTGAGAATCCAGTCTAACCACAGCAGCAATCGCTGCCTATCATTCCCCTTATGGCTGACAAGATTGAGTGTGTTTTCATGTTTATTGGCATTGATAGCATTAAAGCGTGCTCACTTCCTCTTTTACAAAAGATTTCTTGTCCATTGTGCACAAAATGATAGGAGGGTACAATTTCTTTTGAGCAAATTGATATACCGCAAGGGGTGTTCCTAGGTGTGTCAAAGTTAGATATGCCTTCTCTTTTAGCACAAGCCCTTACTTCCTGTGATCTGTCACCCTACTGTAGCATTCTGCTAAAACAGCAGCTCCTCCAGAAACCACGGCAATGCTCAAGCCTTTCCATCCCTGTCTTCACTCCTCCAGTCCCAGCCTGACACCTGCTTTCTTCCTCAGGCTGTTCATTTCCTCCTAACATGGCTTTAGTCCATTTCTCTTGGTATGTGTTTGACCAAGCTCCTGCTCTTTCCTAAACACTTGATGAAAACTTGCCTTATCAGCCATCTATACACCTGTCTCTCAAAAGTGCTGCAATAGGTTTGTTAAGTACTCACAAGTTTGCTGAGTGCCATGGATCCAGGGGCTGGCAGCTCAATGCACCTGATGAACTAGGAGCCAAGAATTCTCCCCACCCCCACAGCTGGTTACCCCAGTTAAGGCTTTGTCTCCTCAGACCTCGCCTGACTCTATATCCTAGTCCATTTTCTGCTGCTATAACAGAATCCCACAGAATGGGTAATTTGTGAAGAAGAAAGGTTTATTTCTCAGCATTCTAGAGGCTGAGAAGAGCAAGAACATGGTGCTGACTTCTGGTGAGAGCTTTTGTGCTATGTGATCCCATGGAGGAAGGCAGAAGGGCAAGCGAATGTGTGAAACAAGGAGCCTGGGGCCAAAGGCATCATTTCATCAGAAATCCACTCCCACCATAACTAACCTACTCCCCACTCCAGAGATAATGACATCAACCCAGTCAGAAAGGTAGAGCCCTCATGCCCTAATCACCTCTGAAAGGTCCCACCTCTTAATACCATCACAATGGCAATTCAATGTCTACAGGACTTTGGAGGGGCCATTTAAACCATAGAAACCTCCCAAAGGGGGGTTAGTCAACTCTACTCCAAGGCCATCTGGCTCATGCCCTCAGCTGGGGTTGCCAGCTTGCCCAGCTACATCTGCCTCTCCCCCCAAATGGGGGCTCCTAGAAGGTCCTGTGAGGCCTAAACCTTTCCAGCATCTGATGCAGAATACACACTTGTTCATCTACACCCAAGAACCCCAGCTTCCTCATGATGCCACTGCAGTGCTTCACACAGTGAGGTGTACCTCCCATGGCTCAGAGCATGGCTCAGTGTGAAGCAAGGATACATGGCTGGTTATCTTGCTTTTCTTCCTCTTTTACCATATTCTGTGGCATTGAACATGGCCAGGAATGGTACAAGAATTCCAGAATGATAGCTGAAAACTTGGGGAAGAAAGAAGAAATTTGATGAACACTTATTACAAGCCCCCAACATGCAAAGTGCTGCAGTGAAAAGGAGATAAAACTAGAGTGTATATGTCAGTCAGGTTAGGCTAGGTTTTGCTACAACAACAAACCACCCCCCAAATCCCAGTGGCTTTTAACAACAAAAGTTTGTGTCTTACTCACATTACATGTCCATTGCACGTGGGCAATGCATTGGAACCTGGACCAATAGAACAGCCCCCATCTCCAATGTGGTCAGTCAGCATCTCAGATGGGATGAAAAATTAAGTGGCATGTGACGCCCTCACTCCATAACTCATGGGCCGGAACCAGGCCCCATCTAACTATAAGGGGATCAGAAAGGATGATGTCACCGTGTATTAGAAGGAGGGGAGGAACTGGAAATACTTGGCAAGCAGCACTCCTAAGATCCACAGTAGATAAGTCCTGGCCTTGTCTTTAAGAGTTGGGGGAATGAAAAAGGGATCAATTATATGGCAGTGGAAACACAGGAAGTAGGGAGGCTGGGGGGGTGGGGAATGAACGGGTTTTAGGATCCCACAAGTGTGAGGTTCTGTCTGCTGAATCTTGAGTTACCATTTGTTGCTTCAGTATGAAAAATTTTAGACTCCAACGCAGACCAGACTGAATTAAAATCTGGTTCTTAACAAGATCCAAAGGGAATTTGGATATTAAATTTAAAATTTGAAAATTTTTCATATTAAAATTTGAAAAAAGTCGTGATATGTACAGAAAATGAGAGTATTTTAGGTGGTTGAAGGACCTCTTTACAGTCTAATAATTGTTTTATTATATTCTCTATTTTAGTAAATGATGCCTTTTTAATTTATGAAAATTAAATAAGATAGAACAATTAGTTTCACTAAAAGTTAATTTAAAGAAAAATATTACGTAGATAATAGGACAAGTAAGATATCCAGGGGCTGGGATTTAACTCAGTTGGTAGGTCACTGCGCTGCAGTCTCTGAGGCCCAGAGTTCAATTCCCAGCACCACAAAAATGGGAGAAGGGCCTGGCAATCCACTCTCAAGGCAATCCCGAAGCACTCAGCCATTGAAAACCCTATGAGGGTTGCTATGAGTCGGATACCGACTCGATAGCACCTAACAACAACAACAACAACAAGATATCCAGGTAGGACAAATTGAAACGTGGGAGTCTGTCACATGGGGAGCATTCCCAATTGCTCATGCCCCCACCTTGGCCATACCTCCTCCTTGAGTCTCTGCCTCACCCTACTCTCTCCATGTAGTCACCTGGGGTCACCCGTGGCCAGCTTCCTACAGTCCCCAGGTACAGGAGTCAGCCCAATGGCACCCCTGGATCTTAGCACAGAAAGGGGAGTGCCGAGTCCAGCTCAAACCAGATGGGAAAGCAGAGGAGATATTTGCAGTCACTCGGCACATAGAGGTTTCAGTCAACCACAGACCACGTGTAGGATGGTGGTCCCATAAGATGATAACGGAGTTGACAAATTCCTGTCGCCTACTGGCATCACAGCCATGATAACATCTTAGCATACATGTTACTCAGCGTCTGTGGTGATGCTTGTGTAAACAAACCTACTGTTCCACCAATCAGATAAAAGCACACCACACACACTTAAGTACGTTAGTACATCACACCTGGTAATGACAATAAATGGCTATGTAATGATTTTCTTTAGTTGTTATAGTATACTTTTTATCATTATTTTAGGTCAACTCCTACTTATTAAAAAAAAAAAAAAAAAAAAAAAAAACTTTACAGCCGGGCACAGTGGCGCATGCCTGTAATCCCACCGGCTCGAGAGGCAGAGGCAGGAGGATCACAACTTCTATACCAGAGGTAGTCTGTGTAACTTAGCGAGACCCTGTCTCAAAGAGTAAAAACATGGGCTGGGAGTGCAGCTCAGTGGTCCAGCACTTGCAAAGCATGCAAGCGTGAGGCCCTGGGTTCAACCCCCAGTACGCAAAAAAACAAAAAAAATTTACTGTAAAACAGCACTCCATGTCACGCCACCAGCCCCTCATCCATCGGCTATTTACTGTTACTTGATCACATCAAGAAGCCCCACCAGTTGACCAACATGTATCATGCAGCTTTGTGTAAATATACTCCATGGTGTCCCAACAGTGACACTATCGCCTCCCAGCACATTTCCCCCAGCATATCCCCATGGTTAAGTGATGCATGCCTGGTAGATACTGGGAAATTGAATTATCTAACTGATTTCCTCAGTTTGCTGCTTATAGTACACATGTGTGCATAAGGCACCAAAGGTCTGTGTGAAAGATTATCAAAGTAAACTGGCGCCCCAAAGGAGAACAGCGATGTTACGATATTCCTTAGCAAGCATCCCTTTGAAGCTGATGCATTGCTGACAGCGCCTTTCCACCTTCTCAGTTGTTATTGTTGTTAGGTGGCACCGAGTCATGTCTGACTCATAGTGACCCTTATAGGGTTTTCAATGGCCGATTGTTTCGAGATTGCCTCGGGAGTGGATTGCCACGTCCTTCTCCCATTTTGGGGGTAAAATTTTGCTAATGGTCATTCAAAAGTGACTGCAGCAGTGTATAGACAGAGAACTGCAAGAAAATCAAGCCAGATTCAGAAGAGGGCATGGAACCAGGGATATCATTACTGATGTCAGAAGGATACTAGCTGAAAGCAGAGAATACCAAAAAGAGATTTATCTATGTTTTATTGACTATGCAAAGGTATTTGACTGTGTGGATCATAACAAATTATGGATAACATTGCAAAGAATGGGAATACCAGAGCACCTAATTGTATTCATGAGGAATCTGTACATGGAGCAGAAGGGAGTCATTCAAACAGAACAAAGAAACATTGCCTGGTTTAAAGTAGGGAAAGGTGTGTTTCAGGGCTGTATCCTTTCACTGTACCTCTTCAATCTCTATGCTGAGCAAATAATCCAAGAAGCTGGACTTTATGAAGAAGAACGTGGCATCAGGATTGAAGGGAGACTTGTGAACAACCTGCATTATGCAGGTGACACAATTTTGCTTGCTGAAAGTGAATAGAATTTGAAACATTTACTGATGAAGATGAAAGAACTCAGTCTTCAGTATGGATTGCACCTCAACATCAAGACAATAAAAATCCTTGCAACTGGATCAGTAAGCAACTTCATGATAAATGGAGAAAAGATCGAGGTTATCCAAGATTTTGCACTACTTGGGTCTACAATCAACAACTATAGAAGCAGCAATCAAGAACTCAAAAGATGCATTGTATTGGGAAAAGCTATTTCAAAAGACCTCTTTACAGTTTTGGAAAGTAAAGAAGTCACATTGAAGAGAAAGTTGCACCTGACTCCTGCCATGGTATTTTCAGTTGCATCACATGGTTGTGAAAGCTGGATGTTGAATAAGGGAGACAGGAAAAGAACTGATACTTTTGAATTATGGTGTTAGAGATTAATATTGAGTATACCACAGACTGTCAAAAGAACCAACCAATCTGTCCTACAAGAAGTGCCACCAGAGTGCTCCTTGGAAGCAAGGATGGCTAGATTGCATCTTACATATTTTGGACATGTTGTCAGGAGGGAGAAGAATATCATGTATGGGAGAGCAACAAGTCAATGAAAAAAAGGAAGACCTTCAACTAGATGGATTGACATAGTGTCTGCAACAATGGGCTTAAACATAAAAAAGATCGTGTGCCTAGCACAGGGTCAGGAGCGTCTCATTCTACTGCACATAGGGTTGCAATGAGTCAGACCCAACTCAATGGTACCTAACAATAACAACATGGGCTGAATGTTTGTGTTTCCCAAAATTAATACATGGAAATTCTAATCCCCTAGGTGAGGGGATTAGGAGGTATTACCTCCTGGAGGGGACTAAGTCTTGAGGGCACAGCACTTGTGATTAGAATGAATGTGCTTATAAAAGAGACTCCACGGAGCTAGCTTGCCCTTCTAGTATGTGAGGCCACAAATAGAAGCAGCAATCTATGAAGCAGAAAGTGGGACCTCACCATTCCTTGAATCTGTCAGAACATTGATCTTAGACCTCCCAGCCTCTAGAATAGGGAGAAATAAGCTTCTGTTGTTTATAAGACTATCTGGCTTATGGTATTTTATTATAGCAGCCTGCACAGCAGGGTGATGTTGGAATATTATTGAGGCTCTGAAGCTCAGCAAATGTTACTTGATTTCCCTCCAGGGAAGTCAATGCCCTACTGCATTCAGCCTTTGTGAGAATATCAGTCAAGGAACGTTGGCCTCACCCTGTCAAGGGCACACTGAAGCCCAAGCCTTGCTACAGCCTATTTACAGTAAATTTGAACCTTTGCAGCATGAAGACAAGACATTAGAGAGCTGGTTTGGCCCTCTACTGGCATCCCGGAGGCTGATCTGATTTACCACCCCCCCAAAGGGGTGGTGCCCTGCTGTCCAAGACAAGGTCAGAACTTACCTACCAAGGATCTCATGAGTGCTGCTTACCACATATTTCCAACTCCCAATGTCTTCTTCCAACACATAATAGCATCATATTTTCTTATCCCCCATGGGTGAGTGGAGTCTAGCTCTGGCCCCTGACTTATGAAAGTGGCAGCTTTCATTTAATTGTTCTTGTCCCATCTGAGCTACTTACTGACCATATGGAAGATGGCAGCTGCTCTATCATCCTGGGTACCCATGCACTGCCTACCTGCCATGGATATGAAGTATGAGTAGAAAACAAACCTTTGTGGTTAAAAACCACTGGGATTTAGGGATTGTTTGTTATTCAGCAAAACTTAGCCTAACCTGACTGATACTTACACTCTAGTTTAACCCACTTTTCCCTGTAGCACAGTGGAAGTTGAAAGCCCCTGACAAATATCAAAATTCTTATTTTCCTCTCCAAATCTACAACCACCAGGCTAACATCCTTGTACCGTTGCAGGCCATGTTCAGTGGCATGGAATGTGGTAAAAGAGGCAACAGAGAAAGACAGCCCTACCATGACTCTTGTTTCTTATTGGCCATATGTCAGTTACTAAGTGGGATGCACATAGTAATTCTAACCCTCTTCAAATGTCCACACGTTCCACACCAGCTCTAGTTCCCAGCCATCTTCTGCTAGGAAATTTCATTTGGAAGTCATTGTGTAAGCATGCCAAAGGCCAAGAGAATGGGATCCATCCTTCCATGTCACAAATGCTTTCTCAGACAGCCAGCCTGGCTGATGTGGCCAGAGTTTCATCCCCATACAGGTGGGGACTTGGGTACATGTGGTAGCATCATCTCTCACTGGACCTCAAATCCAGAAGCAGGCTGACGCTGAAAGCATCATCAAAGGACCCATGTGTAGTGGACAGCGAGGTGAACCAGGACTAAAAATCGTGGGCTCCGAGCTCAATTCTGCCATCATATCAGTTCACGTATTCCTCGGAGGGAAAATGAAAGAAATCCAACTCGATTTACATAAGAAACAGAAAATAAAAAGCTCTCAAATTTTTTCTCAAGAAGGTCAAGAAACTATCTGCCTCCAAGATGGCACACTGCTGTCTGAGTTGGCTCTGTTCTCAGATCTGCTCTTCCCCAAGTGGCAGCAAAGATGACCACCAGGAGGGCCAGGCTTCCAGCCCAGCAGCTCAGCAACTCCACGAGACAAGGAGCTGCCCAATCTCAACGCTTCCATTAAAAGTACAGAATGGCCTAATCTCAGCACTCAGAAGGCTGAAGCAGGAGGATCACAAGTTCAAGGCCAGCCTAGGCTACATAGGGTGAGACCTTGTCTTAAAACAAAAAGAGAGAGAGATGCTAGGCACAATGGCGCAAGTTTGTAATCCCAGCGGCTCGGGAGGCGGAGGCAGGAAGATCACAAGTTCGAGACCAGAGGCAGTCTGCATAATTTAGCGAGACCCTGTCTCAGAAAAGTAAAAAAAAAAAATGGGCTGAGGGTGCAGCTCAGAGGTCCAGCACTTGAGAGCATGCAAGCGTGAGGCCCTGGGTTCAACCCCCAGTACCACAAAGAGAGAGAGAGGGAGAGAGAGAGAGAGAGAGAGAGAGAGAGAGAAAGAGAATGGAATTTTTAGCCACTAAGCAAGGCAGTCACTTTTAGGGGAAAGCTCCTATACTCAGAAGAGAAGACTGTTAACACACCTTCAGAGAAATTCTTTCTTTTTGCTTTAGCTAAAATTTTGCAGAAACTTAGAAGGAACCAGCCAAGATCAGCGAGTCACTTTGACTCATTCTTTTAGATGACTAAAACAGACTTGCCTGCAGCCTTAGCCCTGTGGCATCCAATCCTATCAGATTTCGGAAGCTAAGCAGGGTCAGGCCTGGTTAGTACTTGGATGGGAGACTGCATGGGAATACCAGGTGCTACAGGCTTGGGAGAAGGACCTGGCAACCTACTCCCAAAAATCAATCCACCATTGAAAACCCTATGAACAGCAGAGAAGCATTGACAATAGTGCTTCCCCTGTTGAGGCAGGGTCACTATGAGTTGGATACCAACTGGACAGCACCGAACAACAACAAGAAGGACAAAATGAACAATGGGCCACCCCAGCTGCCAAACTCCTCCCATCCCATTCCCTACCCGACTCCCACACGTGCCCCACCCCCATCTCCCCCACTCTCCCACCCTGGCTCAGCAATTCTAAGTCAAATTACTTGTCAAATTCACCTGGAAGCTGCAAGTGCTCTACAATGCTGCAACATTTTAATGCAAAGTGATACTGAGAATGTTCCTACGGATGCTAAAGTCGGGAATTCCAGGCCCTTACCAGGCCACTGGCAAATGAGAATCTGACCAAAGTCAATGAGCTAAGGATGTTAAAGACAAGTCTGCAGAGGGGATGCTAAAAAGAGTTTCAAGAAATTACTTGAACATTAGAATTGGTGGTCTTCAGATACATTTGTCAGCACTGGTATCTTTTTTGTAAGACTTTGGGGGTAGTGCTACCTTATAATTTGGTAAGAAAGAGACAAAAAAGAAAGAGAAAGGGAGAGAGGAGAGAGAGAAAAAAGAGAGAGAAGGAAAGAAAGAGCAAGAAAGCAGAAGAGCAAGAAAGCAGAAGGAAGGAAGGTAAAAGAGAAAGAGAGAAGGAGGAACAAAGGAAGGAAGGTGGAGGAAAGGAAGGAGGGAATGGAGGGAGGGAGGAAGGAAGGAAATAGAAGAGTAGGGAAAGGAAAGGAAACAAAAGGAAAAAAGAAAAATTACACACACACACACACACACACAATCAATATTTGATTCATCCTTTTTATGTGCCAAGAATAAGTACACATTACAATTATAACTTAAATTTGGTTATCTATAAGGAAGATTTTTTTCCCAACTAAATGGATGTGAAGGATAAGCTCACTGAGGTCTTGATCTGAATTTCCCCAGTCCTAATGACACTGAGCCTGCAGGCTTAGCCCTGTGGCATCCGATCCCATCAGATCTCAGAAGCTAAGCGGGGTTGGGCCTGGTTAGCACTTGGATCGGAGACCACATGGGAACACCAGGTGCTTGGGAGGGTTGGGAGAAGAAACTGACAACCCACTCCCAAAAATCAATCAGCCACTGAAAACCCTATGAATAGCAGAGAAGCATTGACAATAGTGTTTCACCTGTTGTACGCAGGGTCACTATGAGTCGGATACTGACGCAATGGCACCCAACAACAACAACGACACTGAGCGAGAGCTCATAAACTGAATTCTCAGGCTTTATTTTCTGAGAAATATCTGTTTATGTCTTTTGCCTGTCAGTTCTATTTCCTTATTGACTTGTAAATGTTATTTTCATATTCTTGATATGAACTTTGTTGCATATATAGCAAATATCTTCTGTGAGTGCTTTATTGTTTTAATCCATTGAAGGTAGCTTTTAATTAACAAAGGCCAAGCAAGCTATTTTTTCGTTTGTTATTTGCATGTGTGCTTCAGATTTGATAAGAAAGAATTGTTGGCCTCTATTTTAGGAAGATTTATTTATGGATTCACGGTTATCATTTGTCTTCAAATAACCAGGAACTTCTAGAGTTCACCATCAAGACAGGGCAATATGCTGATACACTTTCACGCGGACCTCTTTTCTGTGGACATTCCTCATCAGCACTGGGAAATAACCTAATCTCCCCCTGGGATCAGCCAGACCAGATGACACAGCTATGTATGGCATAACAGCATTTGGGTGAATGAGAGAAAGCAGACGTGAGGTGGTCCTGTAAGCTTACAATAAAGCTGAAATTTTCTCTGGCTGTGGTATCCAATCCCGTCAGATCTCAGAAACTAAGCAGGGTCGGGCCTGGTGAGTACTTGGATGGGAGACCGCCTGGGAAGACCAGGTGCTGTAGGCTTGGGAGATGGACCTGGCAACCCCCTCCCAAAAATCAATCTTCCATTGAAAACTCCATGCACAGCAGAGAAGCACTGACAATAGTGTTTCCCCTGTTGTACAGAGGGTCGCTATGAGTCGGATACCGATTCGAGGGCACCTAACATCAACAACAAAAGTCTAGTAGAAAGATAAGCATGTAAACAAGATTTCACACTGGCTGGCAAACTCAGGGTTTGATAAAGATATGCACTTTCCAATCAACCACAGGCCCCACCATCCCCTATTGTCTTATGCCATGCCACTTTTCATATTTACTGTTATGATTCCAGGATAAAAGTAAAGGCTGGTCCACCCAGAGTTCTAGGAAGCATCCAGTTGCTTATTTATGGCGTCTCTACAGAGCTCTTCCATGCACAAATTTCATTAACAAATACCATGTAATAAAACTGCTCCACTGTGACCCCTGGTACATTGTGGGGCTACGGACATACACTCACATGTACACTAACTCAATTTTGCTAATTTATTTCAGCACTGATTGTCTAGGCATACAGTCCAGCGCAGCCCTGTGCTCCTTTCTCAGGAACTGATCAGCAGTGCTCCTGGTCGACAAGCTGCCCGGTAACCCAATCTCTGCATTCTGCTGACGAGCCACACTCCCGTGGTTTATGAGCTCAGTGGAATCCCTCAATAGAATTATACCCTTCCAATGAGTCCCGAACCATATATTATCATGAATACTAAGCCAATTCAAATGGTCCATCCCCTCTGCCTTAGCATTTGACAAAGCCTTGAGCAATTACCCTTCTCTTCAAAGAATGTGTTTTCTTTGGCATTGGATCCTGCCGAAACCTAATGTGCCTGGGTTCTTCTGCACTATACCTCTGTGCTCCCGGTCAGGCTGCCCGTGACCGCCATCTGGGGTCATCAGGATAAGAATCATAGAACCATGAATGCCTGCATCTCCGGAAAGAAAAGATTGGCAAAGAAACTTAAAAGTGTGGGCTCCGCTTCAGAGGGAATGGAAATCCCTTAGGAAGACAGCAGCCTTTGGGTAACATCAAGTGCTTGACAAGTGCACCCTCAACCTCCCTGGGGCTCTCCTGAAGATGTTTGCTTAATTCCAAGCAAGGAGACATGCTATTGGCTTTGCTTCTCTCAGCATGTTTATTCACCATCTGCTGGAACTACGGGGAATGGAATGCCCTGAATCTGACAGTACAGTGCAGGTTGAAGACAAAGCTGGGGGCAGACAGAAGCAAGCTGTAAATGATATGAAGGAAAAGAATGGGATGTAACGTGTATCCATTTGCTGTGGCTGCTATAACAAATTTGTACAAGCTGGTAAATTACATGGCCAAAACAATACAACATATTGTTTTCTCACAGTTGTAGAGACCAGAAGTCTAAAACCAAGGTGGCACCAGGGCCACGCTCCCTCCGAAGCTTCTAAAGGGGATCCCTCTTGTCTCTTCTAGCCTTTGGTGGCTCCAAGCTTTCTTTGGCCTATGGCTACATTGCTCCAACTATGCCTCCGGCTTCCCATGACCTTCTCTTCTCCTCTTGTGTTTTTTTCTCTTAGAAGGGCACAGGTCATCAGATCTAGTGGTCCCCCAGATAATCCAGGGCAATCGCATTTCAATATCCTTACTTAAATCTACAAAGGCTCTTTCTCTGAATAAGGTCAACTTAACTGATTCTTCATATGAATATATCTTTTCCGGGAGCCTCAACTCACTACTCTATAAGGCATCATAATGGAGTAACTTATTTTAGATGGAGGGGGAGTGAGAAAAGGCCTCTGAAGAAGTGAGATTTAAATTACAATTTGAAAGATGAAGAGAGATATACAATTCAGAGTAGAGGAGAACCAGGCTTAGGGAGAAAGAGCATTGTTGACCCCAGGGCACAGTTTGTGCAAAGGTCCTGAGAACAACTGAGTTAATAGTTCAACAAAGACAAAGAGAGTCAGTGTGGCCAGAATACAGTGAGTAAAATCAGCTGAAATGTGCTGTGAATTAAGTGGAGGCCTGTCCTGAGGGCTTCTGAAGCTACAGGAAGGAACTTGGAATTTATTTCAAATGCCAGGATAAACTGATAAATGGTTTTAAGCACAATGATATCCTGATTGAGCTGGATATGGGATCACATACCTGTAATCCCACTACTCAGGAGACTGAGGCAGGAGGATGTCCAAGTTCTAGGCCAATGTGGGTAACATGGTGAGTTCAAGGCCAGACTGTGCTACATAGTGAGACCCTATTTCAAAAGAAGAAGAAAAAAATTGCCTAGATTCATTTATATTTCATCCAGAATATTTTTCAAAGAGCAAAGGCCTTAGCTCAAACTGTTGTTGTTATTGTTGTTAGGTGCCGTCGAGTCGGTATCCGACTCATAGCCAACCTCATAGGGTTTTCAATGGCTGACTGTTTCAGGATTGCCTTGGGAGTGGATTGCCAGGCCCTTCTCCCATTTTTGCAGTGCTGGGAATTGAACTCAGGACCTCAGAGACTGCAGCGCAGCGCTCTACCAACTGAGCTAAATCCCAGCCCCTAGCTCAAACTAGGAGTTATTATTTTTACTATAGTTTAGCAATAGGATGTGCACAGTACTTTATCATTTACACTGTTATGTGCATTTACTCGTTGAATAAAAATGCACAGAACTCCAAGGCACCATGTAATGAAGTAGCTACCTGTGTTATGGGTTCAGTTGTATCCCCTCGAAAGTTCATGTTTGCCAGATGCATGCCTATAATACCAGTGACTCAAGAGGCTGAGGCAGAAGGATGGCAATTTCGAGGCCAGAGGAAGCCTGTGTAACTTAACAAAATCCTGTCTAAAAAAAAAGATATACATAAGCCAGGCTTGGTGGCGCATGCCTGTGATCCCAGTGGTTTGGGATGTGGAGACAGGAGGATCTCAAGTTTGAGGCAGTCTGTGTAACTTAGCAAGACCCTGACTCAAAAAGTAAAAAAATGGGCTGAGGGTACAGCTCAGTGGTCCAGCACCTGCAAAGCATGCAAGCGCGAGGCCTTGGGTTCAACCCAAGTGTGTGTACCACACACACACAAAAAAAGGATATATATAAAGAATAAAAAGTTCATATATTAAAGTCAGAACCCCCAGTACCTTAGGTATGACCTTATTTGGAGATAGGGTTGTTGCAGATGTCATTATTTAAGATGAGGTCATATCAGAGTGGAGTCAATCCAATGTCTAGTGTCCTTCTAAAGGGAGTAAATGTGGACATATGCACTCTGTATTAGTTAGCTTTCCATCACTGTGACAAAATACTTAAAACAATCAACTTATGAAACAAAAAGGTTTATCTTGGCTCACGATTTTGGAGATTTCAGCCCATGAAAGACTGGCCCTGTTGCTTTGGACCGATGGCAACACAGTACCTCAAGGTGAGAGCACATGGGGAAGGAATCCTGTTCACAGCTTGGCTGAGAATGAAAGAAACAGAAAGTGGAAGAGACCAAGGTCCCACAGACCCCCTGAAGGGCACACTCCCATGACCTACAACCTCCTCCCAGGCCCTACCTCTTAAAGGTCCCACCCACCTGCCAACTATGCTGTGCTGGAAACAAGCCTCCCACACACAGGTCTTTGGCCACATTCCGGATCCACCCTGTAGCACGTGTCTGCAGGGAGAATCCTCTGTGAAACGGCCACCTACAAGCTGAGAAGAGAGGCCTGGAGCAGACCCTCTGCCTCTGCCCCCAGAGGGAAACGATCCTTCCAACCCCCGGATTTCAGGCTTCCAGCCTCCAGAACTGTAAGATGACAAATTTCTGTTGTTTAAGCACTTGGTCTGTGGTACTGTCTCATGGCAGCCCAAGAAACTAATACAGTCTGGTGTCACATTTTAGGAAGTGAGGCTTAGAGACCAAAAATTCCATCTTTCCCAGTCCTTCCCCAGAACATTGTTGTTGTTGTTGTTAGGTGCCCTCGAGTCGCTATCCGACTCATAGCGACCCTCATAGGGTTTTCAATGGCTGTTTTGGGATTGCCTTGGGAGTGGATTGCCAGGCCCTTCTCCCATTTTTGCGGTGCTGGGAATTGAACTTGGGACCTCAGAGACTGCAGAGCAGTGCTTTACCAACTGAGCTAAATCCCAGCCCCGCCCCAGAACATTAGTGGGGCTCTAACGGACCCCCGATACCAAGAGTTGCCAGTGCTCTCCCTCTCAACCTCCCTTCCCACCCAGTGTCCTCCACCGCTTCTCCTCCCTCACCCAGCCTTGACTCACTCACTCCCGCAAACCCTTTCCCCACGTCCTAGAATAAGGTTCCTGACTCCTTCATCCACCACATCCACATCTGGGGCTGTTCCACTTTTCTCCCTGGTGGTTATTTACTTCCCAATATTCTCCATCGTCCCCTTCCAAATGATTACCCCACCTGCACACCAGGCTCAGGAACCCCACCACTCCCTAAATTTAGCAGAGAGAAACAAGCCCAAGAGGCCAAGGACTGAACCCCTGCCCCTCAATCTCTCCTGCTCCCATATCTATCTATGGGGGCAGCACAGGAGTATAAACACAATTTCATATCTTATTTCTTTCCACTGACAGATTTTTAATTTTTAATTATTTTTTAAATTTAATTTTAATTTTTTCATTTTCATTTTAAAATTATTTTTCATTTTTAAAATTAATTCTCCAAGGGCAGAAACTATATCTTGTCCATTTGTGTACTAACTACACCATAGCACAGGGGGCTGAGATTTAGCTCAGTTGGTAGAGCACTGCTCTGCAGTCTCTGAGGTCCCGAGTTCAATTCCCAGCACCCCAAAAATGGGAGAAGAACGTGGCAATCCACTCCCAAGGCAATCCCGAAACAGTCAGCCATTGAAAACCCTACGAGGGTCGCTATGAGTTGGATACCGACTCGACAGCACCTAACAACAACAACAACAACACCGTAGCACAAGTCCCTTTCCACAAAGGTGATACAAATGCCTAACAAAAGCCTGCCCTGGAGCCTGTGTCCTCGCTCTATTACCCAGCATTCTCCTGCACCATCTACAAAATTCCAGAGCTGAAATTGGCTGGTCTGAATTAAAGCTTTGGTGACATCTGTTATTAGTGATTGGTAGTATTTTTCCATTGACTCTTCACTCCTAAAAATGGCCTCGCTCCTGCTGAGGAATCAAGAGTCTAAGGTGGCTGAGAGCACAGGTGAGGGAGGGTGGGGGTGTAGTCAGGGGGGCGACCTCATATGGCAAAGGGGGATTAAGGTTGCAGAAGCTGCCACACCCAAAACCCCACTCCCCATTGCAACTGGCATCTAGCAGAAGCGTGTTCTACGAGGTAGAGGCAGCCCTAACAGGGAAGGAGAAATGCAGAGGGCAGGGTCTGCAGGAGAAGCCAGGAAAAGCCTAGAGGTTTATAGCTCACTATGGACTGGAGCGCCTCAGGGGAAGGAACTTTGTTCTTCCTCCAACCTTTACCTCCAGGCCCCTAGCCTAGGACCTATCACTCTGAAGCTGGCTGGGTCATTGGCGCCTGACTGGATGGATGGATGGATGGATGAATAGTTGGTTGGTTGAGTAAATGAGCAACAAAAATTTCTACTCTCTTCCTAAGTACCATTTTTCAGAGACTTGGCAAGCTCTGCTGCCGTAAGCCACCTCAACTTCTCTGGCTGAGAAAGGACGTTTAATGATTTCTTAGAATCCTAGAGTCCCCCTATAAGAGGCTAACGAACTGTCACAAGGGCCCATCTAAGGTATCCATTAGAGAATCTCTTTTATTAAATATTCTAATTTTAAGCTTTTCATGAGCACTTTAATTTGATCCTATCTACTGCTTTACAAACTTCCCTCTTCAAATGCAAACATTTTTAAGCACCTACGGTGTATACTCCCAAGAGTCTGTCAGCTTATTGTGCTGCGGGGGGTTGCGTGTTACGGTGACGCTGAAAGCTATGCCATCAGTATCTCAGAGACCAGCAGGCCCCATCCATGGTGGACAGGTGGACCTTAGCTTCCAGACTAAGACACACTAGGGAGAAGGACCCAGCAGTCCACTCCTGAAACAATTGTTGTTGTTGTTAGGTGCCGTCGAGTCGGTATCCGACTCATAGCGACCCTCATAGGGTTTTCAATGGCTGACTGTTTCGGGATTGCCTTGGGAGTGGATTGCCAGGCCCAACTCCCATTTTTCTGGGAATTGAACTCGGGACCACAGAGACTGCAGCGCAGCGCTCTACCAACTGAGCTAAATCCCAGCCCCCTGAAACAATTAGCCATTGAAAACGCTAGGAATAACAGAGAAGCAGTATCACATACAGTGCTGTAAAATGAGCCCCTCAGCTGGAAGGCATTCAAGAGACAACTGGGGAAGAGCTGTCTCCTCAAAATAGAGTCAACCTTAATGATGAGAATGGAGTAGAGTCCCTAGGACCTCCTTTTGCTGATGTGGCATGACTCAAAATGAGAGGAAACATAGTGGCTGCAACATTTGGCTCAAACAGAAAAAGACCAAGTGCATCGAACAGTGTTAGGTAGTGTTTCATTCTGTTGTACATAGGGTCGCTATGAGTTGGATCCAACTCAAGGGGACATAACAAACAAAACACTGTGCACAAGATGCCATAAGCTTTAAAGCTCACATCACCCCTTAAAAGAATTCTAACACATTTTGTAGGCCCTTGCACATTTTTGGTTGACGTCTAAAATTTTTATCATAAATTTCAATTGTACTATAGATGCAATTCCAACTGTATTGTAAAAACTGACATTATATAAATAAAACTGTTACATCAGTCTTTTCAATTTTTCAGATAGAAGCTAAATACTATAGCAATCTGATACCTACCATCAGCCAGTTTTTTAAAAAATACATGAATAAACTCTTTGTATGAGTCAGAAAATTCTACATTTTTCCTCATTGAAATCAAATTTGCTTATAATTTCACACCAGAAAGCTGCTTATAATCACAATTCTATGCACAATTCTTAGTGTAATTCTATGCAATAAAAAAGCCATAAAAATAGAAGTTCTAATTTACTTTTTTTCCTGCCATGATTAAGTTTCTGAGTATTAAAATTTTTCCTCTGGGTTGAGATATCATTGTAATTATTATTTGTATACATTTGATCAAGACAACATAAATATATTACAAATCGTGTAATCTTTTTTTTAGACAGGGTATTGCTGTGTAGCCCAGGCTGGCCCCAAACTTCCTGCCTCAGACTCCTACATGCTGGGATTACAGTTGGGTGCCACCAAAACCAGCTCTCAGAATATGTCTTAATCCAGACAAGGGGAGACCTACAGGTTTCACCCACACCATTATTTTTAATGTCGCTGTTTGGCACTCTAAGGGAGGAGGGCTGGGCTTTCCTTTGTTAAGATGAGAGAAGAGCATTTGTAAAGAGCAGGAGGAAAAAGAGAACCAGACTCTACAGCGGGCACATACAGGCAGATGCATGTGAGCAAGACACAGAGACGGAGCTGAGCACCGCTCAGTGGATGGGCACTTGACTGGCAAAGCCCTGGGTTCAATTCCTGGCACTGAGAAAGAAGGAAGGAAGGAAGGAAGGAAGGAAGGAAGGAAGGGAGATGGGGGGAGGGAGGGAAAGGAAAGGACAGGAAAGGAGAGAGAGGGAGAGGGAGAGGGGGAGAGAGGGAGGAGAGGGAGAGGAAGGGGGAAGAAGGAGGGAAGGGGAATGAAGGAAGGAAAGGGAAGGGGAGGGGAGGGGAAGGAAGGAAGGAATAAAAGGAGGAAGGGAGGGAAGGAAGGAGGGGGAGAGAGAGAGAGGGAGGGAGGGAGGGAGGGAGGAGAGGGAGGGAAGGAGGGAAGGGAGGGAAGGAATAAAGGAAGGAAGGAAAAGAAGGAAGGAAGGAAGGAAAAGGAGGAAGGAAGGAAGGAAGGAAAAGAAAGAAAGAAAGAAAAGGAGAAAGGGAGAGACAGAGGGATGAAGGAAGGAATGAACGAACAAAGGAAGGAAGTCCTTTGAAATGACCTTTGCCCACATACCCCTTTGGAAGTTCTCCCACACTTCCAGGAGTCCTAGTCGCCCCAGATTGAAGACCCCATTATGACCAATTCAGGTGCAAACAAGACACAACTTCAGTCCCACAGGAGTTCACACCTATGGAGGGAGATGGGCTTTAAGTGCTTCACTGAGATTCATAACTGCGAAAGACCTAAAGAATTGTCCAAGACAGGAGATGCACGGGCAGAATAATGGTCCGCAAAGAGGTCTACATCCTCACACTCAGAACCTGTGAGCACCTTACCTCATGTGGCAAAGGGGGATGAAGAGTGTGGATAGGCTAAGATTGCTCATCAACAGAGCTGCCAATAGGGGGAGGGTCCAGGCTCCCCAGGGTAGGCCTAATAGAATCACAATTGTTTCTAAAAGTAAAAGCACAGGACAGGAGCCCAGCCTGGTGGGCATGGTGGCGCAAACCTATAATCCCAGCGGTTTGGGAGGTGGAGGCAAGAGGATCGCAAGTTCAAGACCAGAGGCAGTCTGCATAACTTAGCGAGACCCTGTCTCAAAAAAGTAAAAAAAAATGGTCTGGGGGTGCAGCTCAGTTGTCCAGGACTTGCAGAGCATGCAAGTGCGAGGCCCTGGGTTCAACCGCCAGTACCGCAAAAAAAAAAAAAAAAAAAAAAAAGCACAGTGCAGAAGAGATCGGAGGGATTTGACGTGAGGAGGACTCAACCTACCCAGGCTGGCTTTGAAGATGGAAGGAACGCAGGTGGCCCTAGGAGTTGCAAAAGACCAAAAAGAAAAAAGTATTCTCTTCTGTGTCTCCAGAAAAAGTACAGCCTCCTGGCACTTGACTTGAGCCCCGTGCAACCCCTGTTGGACCTCTAACCTCCAGAACAGCAAGATAACAAGCTTGTGTTGTTTCAAGCTAGTACATGGGGACTATTTGTTATAGCAGCAAAGGAAACTCATACAGTAGAGAATGATCCCCACACAGGACAACTGGAGCCCCAGGAGCTCAGGAAGAGGTACCTACTCCTGCTGGGAACAGGAGGTGTCTGGTCAAGCACTGGCCAAGTGGAGGCAGCCCCTACTTTCCCAAGGACCCCAGGCCCTGCCAGCGTGGCACACGATACTCTGCCAGGCTGAGCACCCAGGGGTGAGGCAGCTCAGCTCCCTGACACAACTGTTCCCGTGGCCACCCTGTCAACTGTGTGGCCCCAGCAGATCTGGAGAAGGCCAAGCCCTCTCATAGAATCTGTCAGATCCTCACAGCAGCAAGATATGCCATTATCTCCACTTTACAGCTGAGGAAATCCGAGGAATTTGTACTGACAATGACTGATCTACTCACTGTCCTGGGAGTTTTTCAAAAATCCAGATTCCACAAATCCTGTCATTTGCGGCAACGTGGATGGAACTGGAGGACATTGTGTTAAGTGAAACGAGGCAGGCACAGAAAGGCAAATACCGCATGATCTCACTTTCATGGGGAAGCTAAAAAAAGCTGATCTCATAGTAGTAGAGAATAGAATTGTGGTTCCCAGAGGCAGAGAAGGGGTGGAGAGGGGGATGAGGAGCTGCCGGTTAACTGGCACAGGGCGTAGTTGGATAGGAAGATTGGCTCATGTTCTATAGCATCATAGCGTAACCACAGCAGACAATAGTTAATTGAATATTTCAAAATAGCTAGTAGAGGAAATTTTGACTGTGCCCAATGCAAAGAAATGATAAGTGTTTAAAGTGATGGACATGCCAATTACCCCTATATAATCATTACACCATATATATATTTGTTGTTAGGCGCCGTCAAGTCCAACTCATAGCGACCCTATGTACAGCAGATCGAAACACTTGCTGATTCTGTGCCAGGCAAACAATCTTATTTATGTTTAAGCCCATTGTTGCAGACACTGTGTCAATCCATCTGGTGGAGGGTTTTCCTCTTTTGCATTGACCTTCTACTCTCCCAAACACGATGTCCTTCTCCAGGGATTGATCTCTCCTGACTACATGTCCGAAATATGTAAGACACAAATTTAGCTCAGTTGGTAGAACGCTGCTCTGCAGTCTCTGAGGTCTGGAGTTTGATTCCCAGCACTGAAAAAAATGGGAGAAGGGCATGGCAATCCACTCCCAAGGCAACCCCGAAACAGTCAGCCATTGAAAACTCTAAAAGGGTCGCTATGAGTTGGACACAACTTGACGGCACCTAACAACAACAACATGAAATGTCACACCGTACCCCATAAATGTGCACAATTATGTGTCAATTAAATTTTTTTAACAAAATTAAATTTTAAAAAAATCTAGATTTCTGAAGCGAATTGCAGACTCACTGAGTAAAATCTCCAGGTCTCAAATCCAAAAGTCTACCATTTTTCTGAACTCCCTAGGGAATACCAGCACCCAGGTGGGTTCGGGGATCAATGGAGAGCATAGCTTTGAACTGCAGAGTATATCTTCATTTCTTCAAGGGTTGTTGTTGTTGTTGTTAGGTGCCGTTGAGTTGGTATCCGACTCATAGTGACCCTGCGTACAATAGGTGAAACACTATTGTCAGTGCTTATCTGCTGTTCATAGGGTTTTCAATGGCAGGTTGATTTTTCAGAGTGGGTTGCCTACAGCACCTGGTGTTCCCAGGCTGTCTCCCATCCAAGTAGTAACCAGGCTCGACCCTGCTTAGCTTCCAAGATCTGACCAGATTGGTATGTTATTCATAGGGTTTTCAATGGCTGATTGTTTTTTGGGAGTGGGTTGCTGGGTCCTTCTCCCAAGCCCACAGCACCCAGGCAATCTCCCATCCAAGTACTAACCAGGCCCAACCCTGCCTAGCTTCCTAGATCTGAGGGGATCGGATGCCACAGTGGTACAGTTGCAGGCTCTTCAAGGGTCGCTCCCACGTAAATTCCCCCTCTCCTCACTGACTGAGTGAGGCTGCCAACCAAAGGCTGGCTGGGAAGATGGATTCCTCCTCTGTTAGGTACAAATAGGTAGTTCTCAAATTTGCTTCACATTAGATTTACGCAGCGAGTTGTTCAAAACTTGAAAGCGTTAGTCCCTAGGCCCACAGAGGGTGCGGGTTCAGATTTCTTTGGTCTGGGCAGGGCCCAGGCAGCAGTGGTATCTGGAGTTCTTCTAAGGGACTCTCATGTGATGCTACACTCATTATAGATCAGCTCTAACTGTTTGGTACATGTATATTAATTTAGCCCATGCAACAACATTATGACATAGACTTGTTGTTGTTGTTAGGTGCCATCGAGTCGTGTCCAACTCATAGCGAACCTTATAGGGTTTTCAATGGCAGATTGTTTCAGGATTTCCTTGGGAGTGGGCTGCCACATCCTTCTCCCATTTTTGAGGTGCTGGGAATCGAACTTGGGACCTCAGAGACTGCAGAGCGGCACTCTAACAACTGAGCTAAATGCCAGCCCCATGACATAGACTTACACATCCCTATTTTGTAATAAGGAATAGGTGAGGCACAGTGGAAGAGTAAGTCACTTGACCAACATCACTGTCTTGGCCTGTTCTGTGTTGCTACAACAGAATACTTAAGAGTGGGGAGTTTATAAAGAAAATAAATTCATTTCTCACGGTTCTGGAGATTAGAAAGTCCAGCATCAAGGTATCAGCACCTGGCAAGGACCTTCGTGCTACATCATAATATGACCCAGGGCACCACATGGCAGGACAGAGCAAGTGTGCTAGCTCAGTTCTCTCTTCCTCTTCTCACAAAGACACTCATACCACTATGGGGGCCCTGCCTTCGTGTCCTCATCTACCCCTAATCACCTCCAAAAAGCTCCTCTTCCAAATATCTTTAGCACACGAATTTGGGGATTAAGTTTCTGACAGGTGAACTTTGGGGAGTGCTATAGTTTAGAGCCAGCTGGGATTTAGCTCAGTTGGTAGAGCACTGCTGTGCAGGCTCTGAGGTCCTGAGTTTGATTTCCAGCACCACAAAATGGGAGAAGGACCTGGCAACTCACTCCCAAGGCAATCCCGAAATAGTCAGCCATTGAAAACCCTATGAGGGTCGCTATGAGTCGGACTCAACTCGACGGCACCTAACAACAACAACAACATAGTTTAGATCTAGGATGCTCCTCAAAGGCCATGTGTTAAAGGTTTGATCCGCTTGGCACTATGGGGAGGTGGTGGAAACTAAGAGGTGGGGCCTGCGGGAGGTTTTCTAATGACTGCAGATGATGGGGAAGGAAAATTACAACACCAGCCTTTTCCTCTCACTTCTTGGCCACGAGGTGGGCAGCTCTGCTTCACTGAATGCCCTCCACCATGATAATACGCTGCCTTAGCATGGCCCCAGAGCCACAGGACCAGCCAAGCACAGGCGGAAACCTCTGAATCCATGAGCCAAGAGAAATTTCTCTTTATCACTGTGTGGGTCACAATAAATTATGGATAACATTGTGAAGAGTGAGAATACCAGAGCACTTCATTGTACTCAGAGGGAATCTGTACACGGACCAGGAGGCAGATATTCAAATAGAACAAGGAAATAAGAAAAGTGTGTGTGCCGGGCATGGTGGCGCACGCCTGTAATCCCAGCAGCTCGGGAGGCAGAGGCGGGAGGATCGCAAGATAGAGACCAGAGGCAGTCTGCGTAACTTAGTGAGACCCTGTCTCAAAAAGTAAAAAAAATGGGCTGAGGTGCAGCTCAGTGGTCCAGCACTTGCAGAGCATGCAGGCACAAGGCCCTGGGTTCAGCCCCCAGTACCGCAAAAAAAAAAAAAAAAAAAGGAAAAAGAAAAAAAAAGAAAAGTGTGTGTCAGGGCTGTATCCTTTCACTGTACCTCTTCAACCTCTATACTGAGCAAATAATCCAAGAAGCTGGAATTTATGAAGAAGAATGCATTATCAGGATTGGAGGAAGACTCGTTAACACCCTACATTATGCAGATGACACAGCTCTGCTTGCTGAAAGTGAAGAGGATTTGAAACATTTACTGTTGAAGATCAAAGAACACGGCCTTCGGTATGGATTGCATCTCAACATCAAGAAAATAAAAATGTTTACAACTGGGTCAGTAACCAAATCTTTACAACTGGGTCAGAAAGCTGACCACCCCAGGGAGACCCACGCAGACCCTCACAGTCACAAAGCCACAAGCACGAGCAGTAGGACTTCAACCCAGAGAGTTTGGCCCCAGCCCCTCTGTCCTGGACTGTGGCCTGCCTGCCTTGGGGGAAGCCCTGCATGGCCCCACCGCATACGGAGGCTCAAGGGGTTTGCCTTTCACTGCGACGGTCCCAGTGTCAGTAAAGATCAGTGACACCAGGCTGTCCATCCACCCCCTTTGCACCTGGGCCCAAAGCACCTCTGCTTGGAACAGAAACATCAGCCTGGAAGCAGCCTTTCCACCTATGTTCTAGTTACTTCCTCCCCACCCGCAAAGCCAGCCCAGGTGGGGCATGGGGCCTAAAGGAGCACAGTACTGAGGCATCCCCACAGAGCACCGGGCGGTCTACCTCTCAGCCTCACACTCCACACCATCAGTACTGACACTGCACATGCCTTGAGCCAAGCAGTGTTTTTGCTGAAGAAGCTATATTTTATCTGATTTGAAATATTATATTCTTTTAAAAATCAGTTTAGCACATCAGCATCCTGACAGATGGGTGTCAGGAAATGGGGAAGGGACGTTTACAAGAAGGATGTGTATAACAGTACATGTGTGTGTATATATATATATATATATATATGTATATATGTATGTATGTGTGTGTGTATATATATATATATATATATATGGCGACATTTTTAAAACTGGAAGAATACACACCAAGAAGCTGACAGAAGGCCGGTTTTCATTCTCTCTGATTATCTGAGTATCCTAAATATTTTACAATGAATTTGCATTGCTTTCGCAGTAAGGGAGGGGGAAATACGGGTAAACTTTTAAAAGCAAGGGTCTATAATAAATCAAGATGTTTGAAATTCTAACCAAAAGTATTTCTGTACCTAATCCTATATTTGTGAAGGTTGCTAAGGAACCATGTGCGGTAAATCAGGAATAATCCCAACTGTAGCTCCAAAGGGTAGAAAGCAAAGCAGACAGTCAGGTAGACGGAAGCCTATAGACGGGTGAAAAGAACCATGGGAACAATGGTTAGTAATGCTGGCTGCTCTGCCCCGGCCATGTGAAAAAGATGCTTCCCCTTGCACAAACTCTGGGGAAGGGAGGGCCAAGGGTAGGATGGAGGCCCGAGACAGCTGGAAGAGTCTCTCCCCGGAACAGCTGGGGCCAGAAGGGAACTGGGGATCACCAGCCCATCTGGTGCTAAGAGCTATGCGTGGCTCTGCATTTATTTAATTCTCCCAGGCTCCCCAAAGACAGCCCTGTTATTATCCCATTTTACAGACAAAGAAACTGAGACGCAAAGAGTTCTGTGACTTGCCCCATGCCACACTGCCACTAAGCATGAGTTTGCCTACGAACTCAGCCAGATTCCAGATCCCTTGTCTTTTTTTTTTTTGTGGTAGTTGGGGTTGAACCCAGGGCTTCGCGCTTGCATGGTTTGCAAGTGCTGGACCACTGAGCTACACCCCCAGCCCATTTTCCTTTTTTAAATTTATGAGACGGGGTCTTGCTAAATTATGCAGACTGCCTCTGGTCTTGAACTAGAAATCCTCCTGCCTCTACCTCCCAAGCCACTGGGATTATAGGCATGCACCACCACGCCCTGCTCTCAGATCCCTTGTCTTTAACCATTAAACGGCACTGTGCCCAGAGAGCACAGGTGGACAGCTTTCATTCTGGTCCTGGGGGCAGGAAAAGGACTCCCCACCAGGGCAATTTTCCATGTCAAAGCCAGAGTCAGGAGTACGGGCTTCTCTTCTTAAAGCAGAATGGTAAGTCGAGGTGAAGGAAGGGTGACAAGGTATTAAAAGCTAAGGAATAGAAGGAAAATATAAGACTTGCGCTGGCATTTATTTTACGAATTTCTGCTGGCTTCATTTTTTCCCTAAATATGATGTTTAACATTAATGTTCACCCGCTTCACGGAAAAGCGTGTGATACGTGCGCCCATTGCCTGTGGCATCCGATCCCCGTCAGATCTCAGAAACTAAGCAGGGTCAGGCCCGGTTAGTACTTGGATGGGAGACCGCCTGCGAACACCAGGTGCTGTAGGCTGGGAGAAGGACCCGGAAACCCACTCCCAAAAATCAGTTGGCCACTGAAAACCCTGTGAACAGCAGAGAAGCACTGACAATAGTGTTTCACGTGCTGTACGTAGGGTCGCTATGAGTCAGACACCGACTCGACTGCACCTAACAACAATAATATGTGCGCCCACGTGTGTGAATGTATGCGTGAGTGGGCCGTCCTGTTTAAACACGTGAGAGGTCACGCACCACGCACCTTTGCTCCTGAGTACACGCCCATGTGCGCACGTGCATGCGGGAGGCTGTGCATGCGGGAGGCTGTGCACGCCAGGGCGCGTGCGCGCGAGCACAGCAAGGGGCGGCGCCCCGACTGCCCAGATCGTCCCCAGAGGCGCTTGGCTCTTCTCAGCAGCAACCTGGCCTCCCTGCCAGCGACAGCCTCCGCGGAAACACACAGCCTCCGGGGAGCCGGCCCCAGCCCCAGTGCGAGTGACAGCGCAGGGCTCCTCTTCTGTCCCGGGCGTCCACAGGCCCTGGTGCGGACAGAGCAGCTCAGTCGGGTTTGTTGGCCGACTGACAGCAGGCAGGGCTGTGGCCAGGCAGCGGGTGCAAGCACCAGGGGGCAGGTGGTGGCCACGCTACCCAGGGCGGACAACCCGCCTTTCACACATTCCTGGGAGCCTGGACAGGAGAAGAAAGCTTGCTTATTCCCGGTCTCCGCAGACGCACAGGGGGTGCAGGGCAACTCGCGCCCCAGCTGGCCTGCTGCGGTCAGGGGCCGACAGCGAGCCCGGAGCCCCGCCACCACTCCTCCTTGGGATCCGCCTCCCAGCCTGATCCACGTACTCCTTTTAAAATAACTGACACAGCTCTGGGGTGTAGCTGGGTGATGGGGCACTCGCATAGCACGTGTGAGACCCCAGGTTCCTGCTTAAGGACCACAAAAGAAGAGAAGGCAGGGAGGGTTAGGGAAGGAAGCAAGGAAAGAAAAAAGGGAAGGAGGGAGGGAGGGAGGGAGGAAGGAAGGAAGACTGATACATCATTGTACATATTTATGGGGTACAGTATGATAGTTTGATATCTACATGCAATGTTTGATGATGATATCAGGGTTATTAGCATATCCTTC
This sequence comes from Pedetes capensis, assembly GCA_007922755.1. Taxonomy (NCBI): domain Eukaryota; kingdom Metazoa; phylum Chordata; class Mammalia; order Rodentia; family Pedetidae; genus Pedetes; species Pedetes capensis. The sequence continues at coordinate 356,063 of VMDO01000131.1, read as the reverse complement.
ACCTGAAATATTTATCATTTATTTGTTTAGGGAACAGACTCCTTTCTTGTAGTTACTTTGAAATATATGGTAAATTATCATTAACTGTGTACTACAGACCACTAGAACTGGTTCCTCCTACCTAACTGTAATGATGTCCCACTAACCAAACTCTCCATACCTTCACCTCCCCTCTACCCTTCCGACCCTCTGGTAACTATAACTCTACTTCTAAGACAAACTCTCTCAGCTTTCAACATATAAGAAGATGCTTGCATTCCCATGTTCATTGCAACACTGCTCAAAATAGCCAAGATATAAAATCAACCTGTGTGCATCAACAGATGAATGGATAAAGAAAATGTAGGATGTAGACATCATGGAATATTACTCAGACATAAAAAAGAATGAAATCATCCTGTTGTTCACGGCAATGTAGATGAGCCTAAGTGAAATAAGCCAGGCACAGAGAGACAATCCACACGGTCCCCTCCCTTCAATAATGATGGCCTCATGCACAATCTGTCCTAGTCATGACCCTCTGGGAGGGCATCCCTCTTTTTGAAATTTTTTTGGAACCAGACAAACTACTGAAAACCAAAACCTCATAGAAACATCTTAGCAAACAAAGATCTCCCTTGTCCAATCCTAATATCATCAATAAATTCAGAGACTACTGCAAGTACCAAAAGTACTTCATGCAATGACAGAAGCTTTCCCCAGGGGCAGCTTTGGGGTGGAGTCGCCCAGAAAATAGGTCAAAGGGGGATAATCCCTAAAAAAACAGCTTCTCCATGGGTGGGAGGTTGAGGGTATGGCTGCACAGAGGCTAAGCCAGAAAACCCTGAGATCATTTTCCAAGGTCATTTCCAAGTATAAGAAACAAAGAGCCAATCGTGGGAGCATTTAGGGTTTTTTTAAGCATCTCAGAGAAAGATGGCCGTTCCCCAAGAAGGCCAACTTTAGCACGGCTGTGGATAGCTGGCGCAAGGCCTAATGGGAAGATGGTGCTGGACAGGGGGCTGCTGCTGCTTAGAGGCCAAGCAGAAAGAGGGCAGTGCTCAAGTGAGTGCCCATCCGAAGTATTGCTGAGGACTAAAATCAGTCCTTCACTCCACAGACACCGCTCTGGCGTCTGCTCTGGGCCAGACCCTGGGCTGCCTGTTTTCTGGACATGCACAGGTGACAGGAGGCACGTAGCCCACCAGCCAGAGCCATGAGCGCGGCCTCCCCTCCCGCCTCTAACCTTCTCCTTTCCTGGCTTCCTAGGCAGGCCAGCACCCTCCGCCTCCCAAGCCTCAATCTCTCCTGCAGTAAGCAAGGATCTTGATCTTCTCACTGCAGAGAAAAAGAATGGCAGGAGGGTGGGTCTGTCCATCCTACCACAAACCAGGGGTGGAGGCAGGGCTAGAACCCAGGCCTCCTCCATGCGAGGTCCCAAATCCCATGCAAAGACTGGCCCCAGGCAGGTACTGGGAAGTGGAGGATGCTCCCTGGAGCCCGGTGCTCCTCAAATTGTGCACGGCAAGGCTGACCCCCACAAGCAGCCTTCCTAAGTGGGGCAGCCGCCCAGGCTGGAGTGGACACGCTTGTCCTCCGTGAAGCAAGCATGATTCCTAGACCCCTATCCCTCAGAGCCCCCAGCACCCCCATGTCCCCATTGCTGGCCCTGTACGTGTCTTAGAAGCCAGGCTAGTGAGGCCAGGGTTCAACCTCGAGGGGCAGCGTGCGGGATGGGGACTCTCCAGGGCTAACGGAGATCGGATCTGCATTTTAGGAAGATCAGCCTGGAGGGACAATTGCAACCAGCAGGAGCCGAGAACCCAGAGCCCCAGCCCCAGGCCACTGTGGTAATGCAGGTGAGAGCAGCGAAGGCCTCGCCAAAGCTGGGGCAGCTGCCTTGGATCCGGGGGGTGTTTTTATACTCACAGTAAGCTCTTTTCTGCAGGAGGATGGCAGGGGTGGCTGCAGAATGGCGCAATGTACCTCCCGCCATGGAACTGCGCCCCTCCAAAATGGCTAGCATGGCAAATTTTATGTTTTGTACATTTTACAAGGCCTACAGCAGTAGCCCTGTGGCATCCGATCCCGTCAGATCTCGGAAGCTAAGCAGGGTCAGACCTGGTTAGTACCTGGATGGGAGACCTCCTGGGAACACCAGGTGCTGTAGGCTTGGGAGAAGGACCTGGCAACCCCCTCCCAAAAATCAATCTGCCATTGAAAACCCTATGAACAGCAGAGAAGCACTGACAATAGTGTTTCCCCTGTTGTCCAGAGGGTTGCTATGAGTCGGATACCGACTCGACGGCACCTAACAACAACAACAACATTTTACAAGAGAGGAAAAATAAAATATTTCCCTCACCAAGTAACGCTCTCATTTGCCAAAAGGACCAAAGGCATAAAGGCAAGGACCACCCTCCACCCCCTGCCAGCTTTCAAACGCCATGAAGAATGAAGAAACGTGACATTCATAGAGGCCATTGACTGTGTTCACTCATTATACTAAGTACTTGGATTAACTGGTCTAATCCTCACAATAGCCCTGTGTGGTAGAGCTTGTGAAGTTCTACCCATCTCACAGATGAGCAAACTAAGACCAGGGAATTAAATAGCTAGAATGTGGCAGAGCCAGGATTTGAGCTGAGGCAGTCTGACTGCGGAGCCCTCATGATTTTGCATTATGCTAAATCTCTCTACCTAGTTAGACGCTAAGCATCTAAATGTTGTTGTTGGGTGACATCAAGTCAGTATCCAACTCATAGTGACCCTACGTACAACAGGCAAAACACTATTGTCAATGTGCTTCTCTGCTGTTCGTAGGGTTTTCAATGGCGGATTGATTTTTGGGAGTGGGTTGCCGGGTCCGTCTCCCAAGCCTACAGCACCTGGTGTTCCCAGGCGGTCTCCCATCCAAGTACTAACCAGGCTGGACCCTGCTTAGCTTCTGAGATCTGACGGGATCCAATGTCACAGGGCTATGGCTGCAGTCCAAAAATATTTAAATAGGAACAACAACAACAAAAAATGGTTATCTACTGACTAACTGAGCTGGGGTTTAACTGTTGGTAGAATACCACTCTGCAGTCCCTGAGGTCCTGAGTTCAATTCCCAGCACCCCAAAAATGGGAGGACATGGCAATCCACTCCCAAGGCAATCCCAAAACAATCAGCCACTGAAAACCCTATAAGGGTCGCTATGAGTTGGACATGACTCGACGGCATCTAACAACAACAACTGACTAGCCCCCCATTGGATTATTTTACTCTGCCAAGAAGAGAAATCCAGACAACTGACTGAGTGATTTTTCCATTTGCATCCAGATGTTTAGCATCACATATACAAGACAATGTGCCCATGCGTGGGAGCCCCTAGGGAGTTACAACTTTGTCACCAGTAGACAGTGTCTTCATTCAAGGTTGACATTTCATGAATTAATGTCCTACCCGGCACTGTTTGCTTAACCTCTTAGGCGATCTGACTTTTTAAGGATGTGTCGCTGATCGACTTTAGGTTGCCTGAGCCCGTGCCAGGACTATTTAACACCCTGACAGCTCCACATTCTCCAGTATTAGCTCAAGTCACATCAGATTTCTTTTTTTTTTTTTTTCCTTTTTGCATCACAAATAACAAAAACCGTGCATATTTTAACTTCATCTTTGGGATTAAAGTAAATACATAATTCTGGCAAATTACTTGGAATTACGGGCTAGCAACATCTGGTTCGGATATTCTCAAGTAAATTATTGGCACGATCTCTGCCACATTTTTAATTTTAACCAAGATGTTCTCAGAAACATGTGTTTTCCGTCCCGGTTGCATGTAATCAGTTGGAGAATACCTCAGAGTTTTAAACAGGGGGTTCAGAAATTAGCTCCGATACCTGGGCACTGCCCAGAGGTCTCTGACAGCTGCCCTCCTTCCTGGGGCTGAGGAGGCAGCGATGGACCCAGACAGCAGCCACGGCTTTCTGTTCCCGCCCTAGAATGAGAGCGGCCCCCAGATCCTCCATGTACGGTCCTCACCCTTCACTCTGCTCCCAAATTACATACCTCGCTTTCATGTCAAGTCCAATATAGCTTCCTTAGCAGGTTCCCCCCCCCCTCCTTATTCCACATCAAGAGGACCCAATTACTTTTATAAATACTTGTTTTAAAAATATCACAGTGGCTTCCTGCTGCTTCAAATTCTGAAGGACTATGCAGGATTTCAGACTCCTATAAATCTTTCAAACAGTTCATATTTTATCAACAAAGTGTGCTTTTCTGTAAACCCTAAGTATAACTCCGCGTCGAGGACATTTTTTTCAATTATTTGACCTTTCCATAAAAACGACAAAATAAAAGGATTTTTTTTTTCCATTTCCAAAGTCATTTGCAATGCCCTCCTTGTGTTCATTAATTGCGCCTCACCCACCAACAAGGGTGGTGTGTTTTTGGTTAAAAGAGAAAGAAAGCATGAGGGTTGTCAATTCCAAAACATCCCAGCAGAGGTAAAGCAGGGTTACATGCTGGGCCTTTCATAGAAAATTCCAGGAAGGCCTTGGCTTTTGTTAAAAATCAAAAGTTCCCTAGCTGAAGGCAGAGAGCTCTCCAGTGAGTTTTTCACCGTGGTTACCAGGCTGTGTAGTAATGCAGGAGGGGTCAACTTCACTGCAGGTGGCATCTGGACCTCTGATTGCCACTGTCTTGCATGGTCCCCTGAGTTGTGTGGGTTTTTACACACGTGTCTGTGATTTTCCACCTGGAGACGCCCAAAGGAATAGTCAGGTGGGACGCAACCCCCCAGAATGATGTGAACAAGATGTCGTTCTTACAGGACAGCAGTCAGTCATAGCTGCCGATCAAATGAATGGGCTGGGATTTAGCTCAGTTGGTAGAGCGCTGCGCTACAGTCTCTGAGGTCCCGAGTTCAAGTCCCAGGACCGCAAAAATGGGAGAAGGACTTGGCAATCCACTCCCGAGGCAATCCCGATACAATCAGCCATTGAAAACCCTATGAGGGTTGCTATAAGTCAGCCTCGACTCCACAGCACCTAACAACATCAAATGAATGGCCAGAAGCCCGGGAGCTCAATGTCTACAGCGTCTGCCTTCGTCTATGCCCGCTGCTATAATAAATACTGCAGACTCAGTAGCTACTAAGCAGCAGAAGTACGTTTCTGGCCATTCCAGAGGCCAAGAAGCCCAGGACATGAAGGCACAGGTAGACCCGGTGGTTGGTGAGGGCTGCTGTCTCCTTCAAAAGTGGCACCTCATTGCAGTGTCTTCACATGGCAGAAGCAACAGAAGGGCAAAGTGAGGATCTCTTTCTCTCCAGTCCTTTTATAAGGGCACTAACCCTATCCATGCCCACAGCTGTAGCCCTGTGGCATCTGATCCCATCAGATCTCAGAAGCTAAGCAGGGTTGGGCCTGGTTAGCACTTGGATGGGAGACTGCCTGGGAACACCAAGTGCTGTAGGCTTGGGAGAAGGCCCTGGCAACCCACTCCCAAAAATCAAGCCACCACTGAAAACCCTATGAACATCAGAGAAGCACTGACAATAGTGTCTTGCCTGTTGTACATAGGGTCGCTATGAGTCGGATACTGACTGACTTGATGGCACCTAACAACAACAACCCTATCCATGGGGCTGAGGATTAGCTCAGATGGTAGAGGGATGCTCTGCACTCTCTGAGGCCCTTGGTTCGATCCCCAGCACCACATAAAATGGGAGGACATGGCGGCCCACTCCCAAAACAATCCCAAAACAATCAGCCACTGAAAACCCTATGAACAGCAGAGAAGCACTGACATAATGCCGGGCATGGCACAGTGTCAGGGAGTGTCTCTTTCTATTGCACATAGGGTCGCTGTGAGTCCGACCTGACTCAATGGTACCTAACAACAATAACCTCATCCATGAGGACTGAATCCCACAGCCTGCTCACTTCCCAAGGCTCCTCCCCTCCCTACCACCACCCTGATCCAACATGGGAATTCTGGAGGTGCATATGCACTCACACCACAGCAGTGTGCCTCATATCTCTCAACTCCTGATTTACATCTGGGCACCCTGATATGATCATTGCACATTGTGTGCATGCACTGAAATATCCCACTGTACCCCATTCATATATAAAGTCATTGTCGTTGGTGGTGTTAGGTGCCGTCGAGTAGAGTCCGACTCATAGCGACCCTCACAGGGTTTTCAATGGCTGACTGTTTCGGGATTGCCTTGGGAGTGGGTTGCCACATCCTTCTCCCATTTTGCGGTACTGGGAATCGAACTCAGGGCCTCAGAGACTGCAGAGCAGCGCTCTATCAACTGAGCTAAATCCCAGCCCAATAGAGTCATTATGTTGATTGAAAATAAAGTTAAGGAGTTTGGGAAGAGGTGATTAAAATAAGATGACATATACACACAACCAGCATGAAGAAGACCCAGGCTCCCCTTATGCCCACAAGGTGCATGTGGCAGTAGCACCAGGAGAGGGCAAAAGCCAGGGACAGGGTTCTCAGTTTCAGACACCCGCACAGTAGAAAAAAGCAATGGAGATAGCAGCTTCCATGGCACCAGAAATTCACACTTCTCTGTCATGGGCTCCCCAGGCACAGGGGCAAGACGGTACCCACAAACTCGTGTTCAGTCTCTTCATTACACAAGCACCTTAGGAGACAGCTACTGAGTTCTCCCCATTTTACATATGGAGAAACTGAGGATCAGAGAGCTTAATAACTTGCCCAAGGTTACCCTGCCAAGTGGCAGAGCTGGAATTCAAACGAGACAGTCAATGCAAGGGTCAGAGGGTAAATGACACGCCTGAGATCTTAAGGCAAGGAGACACACTCAGGACTCAAACGTCAGCCCCTGGCACTTGCGTGGTGGCTGGTTGACTCTCCCAGAAGTAAAGCATTCTGGGTTGCCCTGGGAGGAGGAGCTGTCAGTGACCTCCCAGGTCCTCAGGACAGTGAATTCTCAGGGGCCTAGGGCCAGAGTTCCAGAAGGCAAGGTTGTGACTTCCGGTGGTAGCAGTGTGAGCAACCCCAGAGGTATCCTGAGGGGCTAGTGGATTATCTACTCCTTGGATTTAGGTTTAGGTTTGGATTCTGCACTTGCTAGATATGCTGGAGGGTCTGAGATTTAGCTCAGTTGGTAGAGCTCTGCTCTGCAGTCTCTGAGGCCCTGAGTTCGATTCCCAGCACTGCAAAATGGGAGAAGGACATGGCAATCCACTCCCGTGGCAATCCCGAAACAGTCAGCCATTGAAAACCCTATGAGGGTCGCTATGAGTCGGACTTGACTCAACAGCACCTAACAACAACCACAACAAGAGATATGCTGGAAGCGGCCCAGCCAAGGGACTGTGAAGAAACATTTGCTATGGTCTGGATGTGGCTTGCTGGCAACTGTCCAAAGGCTCGTGGGCTGAAAGCTTGGTGGCCAGTGTGGCAGTACTGAGGCAGTGGGACCTTTAAGAGATGGGGCCTAGTGCAAAGTAATTAGGTCATTGGGGGTACCACTCTCAGCAGGGATTAATGCAGTGCTCAAGGGATCATAGCTAGTTCCTGCAGGAGGTCGGGCACTGTTATATAAAGAGTAAGCCTGGCCCCTGAGTCTCTCTGGCTTTCTTTCTCCCCATGTGATCTCTGTCTTGGCGATGTGCTCCCACAATGACACCCTCCACTACATTGTGATACAGCCAGGGGCCCCTCCCCAGAGACAAGCAGTTGCTGGGATCATGCTCTTGCATCTCCAGAACTGTGAGCTACATAAAACTGTTTTCTTTATAAAGCATCCGGCCTCAGGTATTTCATTACAGCAACAGAAAATGGACTAGAGCAATGTCTCACAATAAGGGCCCTGCCAGCTGTCAGACACTTTGTTGTCTACATTGAGCCATGACATAACAGAGTTGGAATTTGAAGGTTATTGATGGGGGTGGGGGTAGATGAAGAAATAAAGAATGGAGAGAAAGAAAGAATCTTTACCTTAATAATAATAATACAGCTTTTACATATGTAGTGCTCCCTACTCCTAAAATCGTTCATCACACAGAAGAGTCATCTATGACAATCTAAGAACCAAAATGTTGCTTCAATACTTGTCCACCTTCAGCACCTCAAGGCTCAATAGCCAAATATACTCTCTGCTGTTTTCTACCCCTCCAGCCAGCCCATGCGCTTTGCCCTGCTCAGAACCCTCCCCCCACCCCCATACGATGACTCCTCTTTCCTTCTCTCTCCTCCTTGGCCAGCTGGTCACTGTCCCCACAGCTGGCTCCACTCCCTGTCCCTTCCGCCTGCCTCGCCCTCCACAGCTGTTCTCAGAAGCAGCAGCTCACAGGAGAGGTAAGAGAAGGGCCAGGATGGCAGAAGCAGAACTTGAGGACCAAACCCCAGTCTTGCTTTGGCCCCCTGGCCGGTCTCCTCAGTGCCATCCACGGCAAGTGGCAGCCCCTGGCTCTGATGTCCACAGCTAGGAGGACGGAAAGTTACCCCAGGTGCAGAAGTTTGCCAGAGCTGTTTCTCATTTTCCTAAATGCATCCTCACCCGTGACACAAATCAAGAGCTCCCCAGACACAGCGTGTGTTGGCGCACACCTGCAAACCCCAACGCGAGGGAGGCCGAAGCAGGAGGATTGACGTGAGTTCGAGGCCAGCCTGAGCTACACGGTAAATTCCAGCCTAGCTTGGGCTACACAAGACCCCATCTCAAAACAAACAAACAAACAAACAAACAAAGTGTTCCCCAGAGGGTGATGTGCATTTTATTGGAGGTTGCAGATGATTCATGGGGCAACAGACATATGCTTTCTATTTACAAGTTTTGGGTTTAATTTCACAATCACCTTCTATTTACGGGAAGAGATGCTGGATTTCACGTGTGGTCATGGTATAAAGTTTCCTGCTAGAATAAATGTTCCTAAGTGAAAAAAGAAAAGAAAAGAAATGGGCCCAATTTAAGGGAAAGTAGGGAGTGAGTGGCTGCCCTGACGGAACGCGGGCATGGCCCCATCCATGAATGAATGGCAAATGAATGATGCTGACTGAATGGCTCTGATATCGACCGCATAAACTGAGAGACGTCAGGTAGACTCACTTTGCGCCCTTATTCACGGAGAACAGATCAGAATCCCAAGCCAGTTCAATTCAATGCACACACGCTTGCCAGGAATCACTGTCTTACCCCGGGCTGGGAACATCACCCAGAAGAGGCCATTCCTGAAGAAGTCCCTGACTTGGGAAGCTCCAGTTCCTTGATGGCAGAGCAGGTCCACGCCACGGAGGCGCCCAGAGATGGAGCAAAGCGTGTAAGAGAAAGAAGCCCACGGAGCCGTGGTGGAGCGAGAGAAAGAGGAGCTGGAAAGATTTGGATGACTAGGCAAAGGCCCAGAAACATTCCTCAGGCTCTGACCTCGCTTCCTGGATCCCAAGAAGCCACTTCGGGCGCCTGGGGACCTTCGTATTGTAGCAAAAGCCAGTAGAGGACTGTACTTTTTTTTTTTCTTTGCGGCACTGGGGGTTGAACCCAGGGCCCCGCGCTTGCCTGCTCTGCAAGTGCTGGACCACTGAGCTGCACCCTCAGCCCATTTTTTTACTTTTTTGAGACAGGGTCTCGCTAAATTACTCAGACTGCCTCTGGTCTTGAACTTGCGATCCTCCTGCATCCGCCTCCTGAGCCGCTGGGATTATAGGCAGGGCTGTATTTCTGAAGGAGCAGGGGCTTGCGAGGGACAGATGCCAGCAAGGCATTTCCTGCGCTCTGCGCTGGCCCAGATGGCCAAGCTCAGTTGCTGCGGCCCCTGCGTCTGACCAGGCCTGGCTGAGAGTCACTCCCCAGGCAGGCTCCCACGTGCTCTCCGCTTTCTTTCGCGCTGCCCTTCTCCATCTATCTGCAGGGCCGCTCCATAGCACTCAGAAGCCAGCCTGGGAATCCTAAGCCTGAGGGTCCCTGAGCAGGAACAGAGCTAGACATTCAAAACTGCCACAATTGCCCCTAAATTGTGAAAGCTGACACCTTTTGACGCGCTGATAACCCTGAGATTCATGTTAGGGAATCGCTGTCCACGCCCTGCCCACAGAGTCCTAGTATAGACGGCAGCCAGCAAGTTCATGGCACGTAGCCCCGCCCCCATGACGCAAGGCATCCAAGTAGGGAGCTGAGCCAATCAGAGCCTCCCTCTGGAGCCAGGCCCTAGCAGGAGTTCGGAGTGAAACCTAGAAACTGTAGTTCGCCTTGGGGTGGCCCCTATGCTGCGGGAGGAGCCCAGTCCCGGAGGTTGGGGGGGCGATTTTCTATCACGTGGCTCAGAGACACAGAAAAGATGGAGTGGCAAAGAGGAGCAAAAACGTGAGATAAAGGAAGCCAAGCAGCCCCCTAGGCAGGCTCTACATTGGCCCCTACAAGGCATACCGGGGCTCAGCCCCTGGTCGAATGTTCTCATTGCCTAGCATGCCTGGCCCACCTCTCTCTCCAACATAATTCCTGTAGGATTCAAGAGATTCATTACATAGATGTGTTAGAACAAGACAAACCCACTCTCTTTACCCTGCCCAGTGGCCCTGAGTCACTCCTCTCTTGCCCCTGCCGGTATCACTCACTTGGTTCCAGCCACACCAACCACCTTCCAGTGCTTTACACAGGCCACACTTATTCCAACCTCAGGGCCTTGGCACATGCCCTGCTTCTGCCTGTCTGGCTTTTTTGTATGATTGAGCTTTCTGTAGAAATGTTCTCAGTTCAGAGAGGCCTTCTCTGATAACCCTCCCTACCCTAGACCCTTGGTCATTGCACCTTTTCTGGTCACTTGATTGTTGCGTGAGACCAGCTGCCTTCTCCATCTGATTCCCCACTGCGTCCCCTAGAGGCCAGCACAGTACCTGGCCCATCCAAGGTGCCATCAGATAGTTGTTGAATGAGTGACTGACACAAAGGTACAGCCCTCACAAGTCCAGTGAGAGAGTGAAGGCACCGTAGGGGAAAGGGGACGGGGTGACACCGAACAAGGGCCCCACCTTTGGCTGGGTTTAGAAGTTCCCCAGTCAGTGAGCCAATGCCCAAGGAAATCCAAGGCAGGGGAGAGTTTGGCAAACGGATCCAAGGCTGGTCAAAAGACAATCACACGCTAAAATATGCAGGACCAGATTTTGTGCACTGCGCAAGTTTTATCTTTGACCGTACTTATGGAAACATTATTCAAGAACATCGTGAACACACAAAAATAAATCTTTAAAAATACCACTTGGACGCCACACACATACAAATGAAAGATTTTTCTCTTTTTACTATGGCAGCCCATTAAGGCGTTTTCAAAAAGCAACTGTGATCAGTTACTGCGCACAGTAACATGCAAATACAGGCAGACCGGTTCTGACCCACACAGCTCCCTCACCAGGGAGACCCGCCCAAATCTCACCTAGATGGGTCCAGCAGACCCAGGACGGGGGAGGCAGCAGTTCACTGGCTCTGCTGCCTGCTTTCTTCAGACTTGACCACAGCACCCAAAGCAACCTAAAGTCACAGCTCTTGTTAGGTGCCATGGAGTCGTGTTCAACTCATAGTGACCCTCATAGGGTTTTCAATGGCTGATTGTTTCGGGATTGCCTCGGCAGTGGATTGCCACGTCCTTCTCCCATTTTTGTGGTGCTGGGAATCGAAACTGGGACCCCAGAGAATGCAGAGTGGCGCCCTACCAACTGAGCTACATCCCAGCCCCTCACTGCTCTTATATGGACTCCATTGCCTATCAGAAAATGATCACTAACACCATCATTGCTATGACCGTGGGGGAAGCAGAAGCTATTCGCTGCCTGCCGGTGCCAAGCACCAAGCGAAAGATTCTGACACATCACCCCAGTGAATCTACAACATGTTTATGGTGAGCAGACTAAAGCTCAGAAAGGCTAGGTCACCTGGCCACGGTCACACAGCTCATCAGTGTCAGGTGGAGATTTAAACACGAGGCACCTCCATCTAAGCCCATCCCCCCTCCACACTCCATAGATTGCCACTCCTTGACCCTGGAACATTTCCCTACATAGCTGCCAAGAACAAACTAAGATCAAGAGCCTAATACCCTCCTCTTTTCCCTCTTCCCCAAATGCTCACCACTCGCTGGCCCTGCAGAGGTCACCATATTGATGGTAATGTTGGTGGTGGCATATCCATGCTGCTTGCTGATCACCCCTCCTACCAGCCTTCCCTTTCTCTGCCTTCCCCGAGGGAGCTGTTTTCTCCTCATGGTTCTAGAAGTCATAATCCACGTCTTCACCCTTGCCAGTGAACAACTATAACTTATTGACTGGGATACAATACAAAGATCTCGGAATTTGAATATCTGGGTTCAAATCTGGACTTGGATTCTTTCAGCTGTGAGCCTCAGACAAAACCCTCTGTCTGAGCGAGGCTTCGATCTGAAAAGTGGGAACAATCATTTCCAAGGCTATTTTGTTTGTTGTTAGGTGCCATCAAGTCAGACCCGACCCACAGTAACCCTAAGTACAACAGAATGAAGCACAACCTGACATTGTGCCACACATATGGTCTTTTTATGATTAACCCCACTGTGGCAGCCACTATATTTCTTATCATCAGTGAGGGGCTTATTATCAGTGTGAATCATGCTACATCAGCAAAAGGGGGTCCCAGGGGCTTTACTCCATTCCTCTCATGAAGGTCAACTCGACTTTGAGATGGCAACTTTCCCAATCATCTCTTGAATGCCTTCCAGCCCAGGGGGATTCATTTTCCAGCACTATATTTGACAGTGTTTCTCTGCTACTCATAGGGCTTTCAATGGCTAATTGTTTTGAGAATGGGCTGCCAGGCCCTTCCTTCCCTAGTCTGTTCTAGTCTGGAAGCTCAGCTGAAACCTGTTCGCCATGGTTGGCCCTGCTGGTATCTGAGATGCCGGTGGCATAGCTTTCAGCATCACAGCAACACTCAAGCCCCCACAGTGTGACAGCTGGCAAATGGGCCATGCATGTGAAAGCACGTTTAACCAACAAACATTTTCAGTGTAAAGCAAATGCAGGACCAGGAAGTGTGACAAGAACTGACAGTGAACCGTCCAGTGGACATCCCCCTGCCCAGATGGCCCTTTACTTTTGCCACCTCCCCACGCCCCTGACCTAGGCTCCCCCTCGGTAAGTCCCAGTTCTGCTAAGAGAACCAGGAGGCATTTTGCCACCCCATACACATAGATACAGAGGCGCGTGTACACGCACACGTATCGTTTGCTCTGTGTGGGGCCGATGGTAGGTACTGGGATTTGGACGTTGGACACGGCAGGCACTGTGCTCTTCATCAGAGCGCTTGTAGTTCATTTCAGGTCATCGAAGGAATCAGACAGCAAACAATTAAAGCAAATAGATGAAGCGATCAAGGCCCCTAACTTTCAGGAACTGCCTCCACGAAGGCCCTAAGGCAGGAAAGAGCCTGGCCACCTGGCAGTCTAAAAAGCAGGTGCTGGAAGGAAAGACATGAGGGAGAGTGAGGTTCCCAGGGGAGCTGCGGAACCGGTGGGGCCAGCTGTGCCCGGGCCTCCAGCTGCGGTCAGGGGTGGGGACTTTATTCTAAGGAGGCCTCTGGCATTGTGCAACCAACCAACCAGCGAGTCTGATTTGGTTTGTGGGCTGTCGTCTGTTTGTTGATCTCTTTGCCTGCCAGGCTGACCATGGTGTGGGGGAACTGGCTTGCCTTGAGCACTGTTGGGTGGAGGCAAAGAGGGAGGCCAGCCAGGCCACGCGGCAGAGGGGACTGAGGCTCAGGAGATGGATGCAGGGAGATGGGAATGGGGTGGGCATTCTGGACAGAAAGGGGACCTGGGGGTGTTTCAAGTAGAGGCACAAAAGCCAGAGAATCCCAAAGCTGAATGCCTCTTGGGTCTGGGCCCCAGCAAGCAGAGGGATGACATTATTGAGACCAGGGTGCGGGAGGAAGGCAGAAAGGGCCCAAGAAAAAGATGGCAAAGAGAAGCTTAAACTTTTGTCGTGATCCCCGAGTCTCCCGCACAGGCGGGAGTCAGGTATTTTGCCTGTTTGTCCCCCACAAGCGTCCCAAACTCACCTCTCTCGTAGAACCTGCACCTCGCCACCTACCTTCCCAGGTGTTCACGCCTTGGAGCCTTCACACCCATCCACTTGGTGCACCCACACTGGCACCACATCCTCTGGACTTCCTGGGCCGAGGGGACCGCACACGGCCCTTCATTGTTGAAAAATTTAGGTGGGCTTTCTGTTACCATCACGTGTTGCATAAAAACGCTGCAGTCTAGAATGGATCACACGAACCATGGTGGTGCTCCCACAAAGTCACGTCATCCAGTGACAACGTAGCCGCTTGGTTTGTGTAAGCACACTGAGATGTCCCCACAGTGACGAGTCCTCTAATACACATTTCTCAGGGCACGTCCCCATTACTAAGGAAGGTGTAGCTTTACCTGCAGATGAAGGCAGACACACCACGCCCTCAGATGCAAGCTGGGTCCTCTCCTTCTCAAACGCCGTCCTCGCCAGCCACAAAAACCTCCCACTCTCCCACCCTGCCTGTTCTCTTGTTCCCCTGGGCCTCTGCACCTAACAGTTCCACTGTCTGGATCTTTCTCTCTCTTCCCCATCCTCTAAATGCCTCCCAACCATCCTGCAAGGTCCAATGGCTGTCTTTTTTTTTTTTTCCTTGCGGTACTGGGGGTTGAACCCAGGGCCTCACACTTGCATGCTCTGCAAGTGCTGGACCACTGAGCTGCACCCTCAGCCCATTTTTTTACTTTTTGAGACAGGGTCTGGCTAAGTTACGCAGACTGCCTCTGGTCTCGAACTTGCAATCCTCCTTCCTCCACCTCCCAAGCCGTTGGGATTACAGGCGTGCACCACTGTGCCCGGCTCAATGGCTGTCTTCTTAAAGTGAGCATAAATAGCTAAAAACGTTCATCTTTAACACCTCTCCCAAGCCTCTCCACTCTCCTCCTGGCTCTTCTGCATGTAATTCCTACCCCACGTGGTGCTGTAAAAATGACTGCCTCCACCCCTCTGGGTTACAACCTCAATAAGGGCAATGACTATGTCGACCTCTTCCGGTCGCTCAGAACGCAACACCAGGTCCCATATATAGATATGCATGAGTTTGTTGAATGAATGAATGAATGAATGAATGAGTAAGTGTTAGAGTGGGCGAGGTTTGAAACAGTGGGTGAAGGTGAAAGTAAAGTCCTTCGCTGAACAAAATTAATCTTAAAAATCCTGTAGAGGGTCTCTTGTGCCTGTAGAAGCCACAAGGCCCTGGGTTCCATTTCCAGCACCATAAAAAAAAAATATAAGCCAGGCACACACCTGTAATCCCAGCAGCTTGGGAGGTGGAGGAAGGAGGATTGCAAGTTCAAGAGCAGAGGCAGTCTATGTAACTTAGCAAGACCCTGTCTCAAAAAAGTTAAAAAGAAATGGGCTGAGGGTGCAGCTCAGTGGTCCAACACATGCAGAGCATGCAAGCACGAGGCCCTGGGTTCAACCCCAGCACTGCAAAAATAAATTAATTAATTAATTTAATTTAGTTTAATAAATGTTTCTAAAAAGTCCTCTAAACTATCCTTTAAGGTAGAGGACCCAGGTTACATGGGCTTAGTGCTGGACAGTAACTCTTACCCCACTGGAGTTCGAGAAACACGGCCTCACACTAAAGGAGGGTAAAGAGCAAGGCGATGTGAGGGGACCTCGCATTCGCACCCCTGTTTGGGATCGTCAGGCCGAGGATTAATTGATAGACTCTGAAGTGGACAAATGAGTGAAGC
Source organism: Pedetes capensis (assembly GCA_007922755.1). Lineage (NCBI taxonomy): Eukaryota > Metazoa > Chordata > Mammalia > Rodentia > Pedetidae > Pedetes > Pedetes capensis. The sequence continues at coordinate 340,314 of VMDO01000131.1, read as the reverse complement.
AGATGCCATGTGTGGGAAAGGGTTGGGAATGGGTGGTGAAACTGACCAGCAACAAATAGTGACACCCACCTGCTGAAGGAGTCTCTTCATTTGGGTTTTAATGTTTGGTCTGTATAAACCTAACACCCAGTGTGCCGGGAAAAGGTTGTCATGATCTCCAACCATCAGGGTCCAATGGATCCTTTTCATTTTGACAAATAATCTATGGAAATGAAACTTGCTATTGTTGGTAGGTGCTGTCGAGTCCTGTTCGACTCATAGGGTTTTCAATAGCTAATTGTTTCGGGATTCCCTTGGGAGTGGATCGCCACGTCTTTCTCCCATTTTTGGGGTGCTGGGAATCAAACCCAGGACCTCAGAGACTGCAGAGGCGCTCTAACTGAGCTAAATCCCACCCCAGAAGTGAAACTATAGGGAGCTTTTTTAACTTTAACAGAAAATTCAATCACTTAAACATAGCAATTTTTCACTACCTATGTTCCTGGTTTTCAAAGTATATAAACCCAAAACGTGCCTGTAACCATAGCCCTGTGGCATCCGATCCTGCCAGATCTCAGAGGCTAAGCAGGGTTGGGCCTGGTTAGTACTTGGATGGGAGACCACCTGGGAACACTGGGTGTTGTAGGCTTGAGAGAAGGACCCGGCAGCCCACTCCTTGCCAAAAAAAAAACAATCTGCCATCAAAAACCCTATGAACAGCAGAGAAGCACTAACAATAATGTTTCACCTGTTGTACGCAGGGTTGCTATGAGTCAGATACCGACTCAACAGCACCTAACAACAACAACCACCCCAAAACGAACAACATCCTCTGAATGCCACTGATCACTCACAAGACATCATACATGAGCCTGGGACAGATCCATCTTATAAATACTGATCTCAAACTTCAAGAAAATCTCTACAGGTGGAGTTACTGGGGGCAGGGGAGTTGAACACAGGGGGTTCCACCTCTGAGCTGCACCCTTAACCCCTTTTTATTAATATTATTTTTCTCTTGAGACAGGGTCTCACTAAGTTGCACACACTGCCCCTGGCCTAGAACTCACGATCCTCTTGCCTCCAGCTCCCCAGTTACTGGAGTCCAAGCAAGCACCATGGCACCTGGCTTCAAGAAAATCTCTAATAAGTTCTAGCAATAATATATTATTACTTCTGGTTCTCCTTACACTTGCAACCCAACACACATTGTTTCTGAAACCTCTGACAGCCCAGCGTTTTGTTCCAGAGAAGATGGCCGTCTATAATTGCAAAGCACTTTTACTTTTGCCTTTATAAACATTCATTAGAAAGACTCATCATAATGTTTTTTCTTTCTTTTCTACATCATCTACTCCTTCGCATTCCCCTTCGTAATCACCTTGGCTGACTTTCTCAACCGACCGTTTCAAACTGTATCAAGTGGGTTTGAGTAAGTAAACATCATAAAAATTAGAAAGAACATTGGCCTCCATTCTTTCAGGAAGACAGGATGGTTCAGGTTCTTGCTGCAAAATCTTGTGTGATGAAATCATTCCTGTGGCGTGACTAGCTGGATGAGTATATCATGTTTTATTTTTGTCCTCAGGAATGTATTATTTACTTATAGATCCTTAAATCTGAAAACATGCATCTAGATTGTTATCATGGGAGACTCATAGCCTGAGGCATCGCTCGTATAGTGGATTTCACCATAACTATTAGAGCATACAATGCTGCGATCCTCTGATCTGCCTGACAATCGTACATCGCATTCTGGCAATTCCTTCTCTTTACCATTTTGTGCAGAAAGTGAAAAATTCTACATTTAGAACTGTATTCATCAAAAGCAAAAATAATATACCCTATAAATATGCACGATTTTTATGTATCATTAAATAATAAAGTTAAATAAATAAAGTGCATATCCAAGCAAAAATAAACAGTAATCAGAAGAAGACTCTAAAGATGGCATCCTCTGTCTTCTTTTATACCTTCTTGAGAGGTGATATAATACTTTAGGCAACGTAATTAAAAAACAAACCTGAAGGATGACGTAACAGTGATGCTTTGTTTCATTGCTACGTCATCCTCTCAGTGACTCCATCATTCTCTTCCTATTTTAGGGATTTTTAACTATAGCTAGCAATAATTGATGAGTAATGATAAAATAGTGCCCGGGATAATAAGACGGACATTTTTTGAATATGTAAGATTTTTTCTCTTTTTCCATTTTTCTTTTGTTTGTTGAGATAGAGTCTTGCTAGGTGGCCCAGGCTAGCCTTGAACTTGAGGCAATCCCCCTGCCTCAGTCTCCTGAGTGCTGGGATTACAGGTGTGTACCACTGTGCGCAGTGGTAAGAAAATTAAAATCACAAGATCCTATGGTTTAACCATAGATCAGAAGATTTATAAATGACTCCAAGGGTCCTTCATGGTAACCTCAAGATAGGATGAGTTTTATTCTGCTTTTGTTTAAAGTGTTGTTTTTGATCTTTGGAAAACTCCTAAGAATGAACAAAAGTCATGAAATGGCAATGCTTACAAAGAGAACTGCTCAAGGGGGGAAAAAACACCTCAATGGACTCTGATGGCATCCTGGGGGTTAAACCATGTTAATAGATTTGGCCATTTCTTGAAGACTTCCACAGTCTGATTTGCTGGAAAACATCTCCTATAAAATGAGTTTTCCTTAGCCCACTTGAGGTCCAGCCATTCTCAGACCCAGCTACACCCCACCCAGGGAGAGCACCACAGTATTCCAGCACCAGAACGCTTGCTCGCCTCTGGGCTCCACCACTGGCTTCATGAGAACCAGGACGCCCCCTGTGGGGGATGTTTTCTCCTGGAGGTTGTCTCAGCACACAAGGAGCAAACAATGACTATGACCCAAGGAGATCAGAGGCTGCTCCTGGGGTACTACACTGGCTGCAGGGCAAAGCACTAGCACAACTCCGACCACCCATGTTTACTGCCTTAAAGTCTTTCCAGAAAATGGATTGACTGAGAGGGATACAGTGTTCCTATTCTCTTGGGCACTTTAAAAAATCCTTTTCATCATTTGGATTTCTGGTCAATCCATGAACGGTTTGACTATTGACTGATGTCACAGAGGAAATACCTAATTTACAAACAGCATTTTGAGAGCTGATTGGGAAACTCAGAATAACATCTTCCTCCAAATAACAATCATACACACACACATACATACATATATACACACACACATATATATGTATATATACATGTGTGTATGTGTATGTATATATGTATATGTATGTATATTTGTGCATATATATATGTTGTTGTTAGGTGCCGTTGAGTAGAATCCAACTTATAGCGAACCTCATAGGGTTTTCAGTGGCTGATTGTTTCAGGATTGCTTCAAGAATAGATTCCCACATCCTTCTTCCGTTTTTGTGGAGCTGGGGATCAAATTGGGGTCTTCAGAGTGTGTGGAGCAACACTTTACCAACTGAGCTAAACCCCAGCCATATATATATACATATATTTGGGAGAGTCACTATATTGCCCCGGCTGGCCTCAAACTCCTGGGCTCAAGCCATCCTCCTTTCTCAACCTCCCAAGTAGCTGTGACTATAGGCATAGGCCACTGCATCCAGCTAAAGTACAATATTATAAATGTAGGCCTCTAGGCCTGCCCCACTAAAGCCTTCTTAACTCACATTGTTGTTGGGGGGCTGTATTTTTACAGAGAAAATGAATAAAAAAACAATTTTGAGGTATTACTAATAAAAAAACCCAAATATTAAACACATAGTCTCCTTTACCCTGAATTCTGTTTAATGAAACAATCGGTTTAGTAAAAGAAGAAGAATGGTGGAGAAATTTTAGAAAAGGCCCTCTGCCTGCAAGAATTTTAGAGGCCCAACAGCAGCAGTTTGTTATTTTGACTGTTCAGTTTCACCTCTATAACTTTTTTCATTTTCCTTCCCCTTGGATGATACACAGAGCCATGACTAGGGTAGATTCCAGGCTCACAAAGGAAAACAGCAGATGGGGAAGAAAGAGGGAAACTTTAAAAAGCTTGAAAGAGATTTCCTTCGTGGGAGAATTAAAGTATATTATTGTGAGAATATTGCCTGACTGGTTTCCTAAGAAAAAGGTAAGGCAATTGAGGTGAAGGGGGAAACCCCAATACCCTAGGCCTTTGATCCAGGTAGGAGTCATGACTGTTGGGTCAGACAGTTCCCCCTCTGACCATAAGGTGGTGCCATCGGCCCAGACAGTCTGCCCCAAGGGGGCGGGGCCGCGGTGGGCGGAGCTCCCCACGTGTAAAACCAGCTCATCCCAGAGGCTCTGGGGCTCACAGAAAGCCTGGACTACGCAGCCTCGGTGGACAGGCTGTCATTGCCTCCGAAGGCGAGAACCGATCCCATCCTCTAAGGTCCCACCTGCGCACACCTGAGGAGGAACATCTTCTGCCCTGCTGGCCTTCCCAACCCCCATCAAGATCCCAACTCATTCCTGTCCCTTTCTCACCTCCTTCCACAGTGTGAACACAGCTCAGCGCTTTCCCAAATTCTTAAAGAGAATGCAGTTGAAGCTCCTTCCTTAAATGCCCGTCCTGATGAGAAAACAGGACTCTACACGATGAGCACAGATTTCTAACAAAGGCCCCAGCCGATCTCACCAGCTTGCTCTCCCTCCTTAACACCAGACTGGGCAACACCTGTTGCTGATGCAGACCCCAGGGCCCCCTTCTCCTACGTGCAGCTACCCCAGCTGGCCCTACCAGGTGACACCTGCTCTCTTTCTCTTGCCTCAATTTGTCCGTATCCTCCTCCGTCTTTTGAGATCTACCCCAATGAACCCCCCTCCCCAAAAACCTTCCTGCTTAGAATTGACAGGAGGTAACTGCAGAACTACATTTAGAAAGAAAGCACGGTTCTCATGACTGGGATTTAGCTCAGTTGGTAGAGTGCTGCTCTGCAGTCTCTGAGGTCCCAAGTTCGATTCCCAACCCCACAAAAATGGGAGAAGGACGTGGCAATCCACTCCCAAGGCAATCCCGAAACAGTCAGCCACTGAAAAGCCTATGAGGGTCTCCATGAGTCGGACATGACTCGATGGCACCTAACAACCACAACAATGGGTCTTATGTCTCAGCCACAGAAGCCTCTGAACGTCACACGGCAGGCCATGTTTGCCTCTGGTCTGCCCTCCTCAGACTGAGGAGGGTCCAGCCAGCCAGATACGGCCGAATCTCAGAGCCGCATCAGCAGATCTGTCTTTGTTCCTCCCCAATCTCAATTCTCATTTAGGATGGACTTCAAGTCTGGAGCGCCATGAAAGTCTCCAGGTTGGTATGTGGCATAGCTCCTGTCTTCAGTTCATGTCCGCTTTATAACCATCATCACTATGAGGCTTCCTCTCCCCTCCCCTCCCCACTCTCACCAGCCACAGTCTGCCAAACCAAGTCTGAGTGACAAGACAGGGCCTAAGGAATCAGTAGGGGGAAGAAGGGATCACAACAAAATTATCAGTCTGTGCCCCCCAGCCCCACTTCTGCACCTGGGCTGTGGCCTAAATTATCATCCCAGCAAACTGCCTAGGGATTCTGCATAAATCTGGCTGCGGTGTGGCCGGTTGGGATAAATATCTTTATCTGGATGCTCTGCCTTTGCTAAGTGGTCCAGAGATAAACCTTTATGAACTAGTGCCTACCTATGCTTATAATTGCCTATAGCCATAGGAGGTGGCATCCGATCCTGTCAGATCTTGGAAGCTAAGCAGGGTTGGGCCTGGTTAGTACTTGGATGGAAGAGTGCCTGGGAACACCAGGTGCTGTAGGCTTGGGAGAAGGACCCAGCAATCCACTTCCAAAATCAACCCGCCATTGAAAACCCTATGAACAGCAGAGAAGTACTGACAATAGTGTTTCGCCTGTTGTACGTAGGGTCGCTATGAGTCAGATACCGACTCAATGGCACCTAACAACAACAACATGCTTATAACACCTCAGACTCCAGCCACTTACACATACCTTTCTTTTCAAAGGGGCAGTTGGCTCAGATGGGAACAATGTTTGTCCCTTGGAAGGCTGGGCAAAGAGCCTCAAGATGAATTTTTAAATCATGTAGGTACTTTGAGGGCTGGCCTAGGGGGCAGTAGGGAGGCAGTCATGGGAAACCTCCATCTGCCTGGCTGCTGTTCAGATGCTCAGGTGTCTGCATCTGGCAAAGGTGACTTGCCCCTGTCACCTGAATCTCCCACTTCTGTTTCTCAAAGAAACAGGTGACCGGATGCCTTTTGGTTGCTATTATGGCTCATATTTCCACCCCCAAAAGAGGCCACATGGAAAGAAAGTCTACTGAACTACATCTTTAAGTAAGACTGAGAATAAACAGTGACTTGACTCCAGGAAATGCAGGACCTTGTAAGGAATTGGGACAGTTCAGAATCTGAGGTTAAACTGAGGGTTAAATCATGTTAAGAGATCTGGCCATTTACTGAAGACTTCCACAGTCTGCTGGGTCGTTCGCTTTTTGTTTTGTTTTGAAGGATCCACAGGAGGTGGTTTTTCATAAACTAATAAAGGAAGCCATGCTGACTATTCAAACAAGCAAGGTGGCCGCCGAGGACCGCCCATGCTCATGACTGAGTACTCTGCCAACCTCCTGCAAAAGCTGAGGCTCCAGGAAGTCACTGCCATTGGGTCACCGGCAGCAGTGGTCAGATTCCTGCTACCACTGCAGACTCGTACCTCCAAAGTGACCATTTCCTGGGACTCAGCGCTGGGCAGGGACGATGGGCAGCGGCTCCTGGAAAGGCCACTCCGAAAGCGTCCTCCCCACCCCCTCCTCTCCTTCCCACTGACTCAGGGCTGCTGGACTCACGAGACAGCTGCGAGCAGTGTCGCCCTAACCCCCCCTACACCCCCCACCGCCTCTGCCTTCCTGGCTCCCGAGGGCAGAGGGCAGCCAGGACCCAGGCAAGGGAAGTTTGTGTAGCCCAAGAAACAGCGAAAGACGACCTGCCCGCGTGTCTCGGTGCTGATTCCCGGAGTGCTGTCACTCAGAGGCCCCAACGAGGCGAGCCGTGCGCCCTGCTACGGAGCCCGGAGGCTGCCTCACCGCGGGCGGTGGGTGATGAAACCTCCCGGGCGCATTACTGCAGAGTGCGCGGGCGGGGCGCGGGGCTCGGGGCGCGGTGGGGGCGGGGCCGCGAGCCCAGACCCGGGCTCACCTGTTCTCCAAGCTGAGGGTGGGGTCAGCCCTGGAGCTGCAAGGGCGTGCCAGCACGGGGTGCGTGCCCCGGGGCGCCAGGTTGCCGCGCTCGCCTCTCCACCCTCCCCCAGCCCTTCCAGCCCCCGGAGTTGCGCCGTCGGGCGGCCAGGCACAGTTCCTGTCCCCGGCCCCTTCACCAGGGAGACGTGAGCGCACACACGTACACACTCGGCGGGGGGAAGAGGCGCTCCCAGCGGCGCCCAACTTTCTCCTCGCTTCCTCCCGCGGAGGAGAAAGCAGCTGGGAGGAATCTAATCCCGACGGCGATTAGGGAAGGGGCTCCAACTGCCACGGAGACGCGATGGCGAGAATCGCCCCGGATGGTTGCCGTTCGGTTCTTATTCCTACTGTTTCCATTAGATGACTGCAGAGCGCGGGGAACCCAGAGCTGGGCAGCCGCGGCGCTTTGTGAAAATGGAAGAGTGTGTTTGGAGACGCCTAAAGTTGCCTTTCAAGCTCCGGCCTCTGGGGCACGCGATGCTGCGCGGCGGGCTGACTCAGGGCTGCCCGGGCCTCCCTGCCACCCGCCTGGAAATGATGCAAGTCTGAATTGTCACCTGGATCCCCCGTAGCCCAGACTGGAATCCGTCTGGATCGGGGGAGGGGCGAGGCTTGACAAGCCAGGTGTGGCACTGCGCGGCACCCCCCCCCCCCCCGAAAGCGGAGCAAAAAGAATGCGGGAAGACAGCGCAGTGGCTCAGATCACATACTGTAACTACTGTTTCTGCCCCTATCCACGAGCGTGTCTTGGGTTGTTTGGCCGTTTGGTTTTGCTTTTAAGGCGAAACGTTACGACGCCAGGAATTCCCACACAGCCCAGTGTGCCCGCACCATTACTGTGCCCAGGTAATCTGCTCCGATCTATCCAGGCCTCGGGCCTAGGAATCTCATTGAATTCCAAGCCGTGGAGCGAGGAAACTTCCCCAGCCCCCGACGCAATCCAAGAACCCGGAGGACGCTGTCCCAGCACCGGGCGGTCCCCTCGCCTTTTCTTCAGCTGCCGTCGGCTTTGAATTTTTCCGAAGTTCCCGCGGCCATTGCCCTCGAGGACCCGCACACGCGCCCGCACTCCCACACAGGCACGCAAACGCGTGCCCGCAGCCAGGTCTGCAACTTTGTCGGGCGCTCCCAGCGGCGCTGGGCTTCCTCCTGGAGTAGTTGGCCTAGGCCCCGCCTCCCGGCTGTGTTGTCAAACGGGCCGGGGTCTCGGATTGGTCCAAGCGCCGGGACAACACCTGCTCAACTCCTTCATTCAAGTGACACCAGAGCTTCCAGGGATATTTGAGGCACCATCCCTGCCATTGCCGGGCACTCTCGGCTCCGCTAACGGCCTGGTCACATGCTCTCCGGAGAGCTACGGGAGGGCGCTGGGTAACCTCTATCCGAGCCGCGGCCGCGAAGAGGAGGGAAGAGGCAAGCGAGGAGGAAGAGTGGGAGGAGGCGCAGGCGGAGGAGAGGAGCACAAAGAATCCAGATCGCCAGAACCAAGAACCATGTGTGCCGAGCGGCTGAGCCAGCTCGTGACCCTGGCTTTGGTGTTCGCCACTTTCGACCCGGTGCGGGGGACTGACGCTACCAGCCCGCCTGAAGGCCCCCAAGAGCGGGGTTCCCAGCAGAAAGGCCGCCTGTCCCTGCAGAACACAGGTAAATGCGTGCGCCCCTGCGGCCGGGGGAGGACGCGGTGCACACAGGCGGACCCAGGCGCCCGCCCCGGGCGGTGCAAACTCTTGGGGTGGCGCGGGACGTGCAAAGGGAAGCGCGAGGCGAGGCGAGGTCTGCCCCAGGCTCGGAGCGCCCGGGATCCGCACGTGCTAGCAGGGTGATGAAATGGCTAGGGCAGGACTTGTTGCTGTCTTCCCCCCTGGGTTGGGGGGAACTGAGGCAGCGCCTCCCCTCGAGTCCCGGGTCCCTTGCAAAGCGCACATCTCCATCCCGATTGGACCGCGGGAGGCAGCGAGGGTCCCCGGAACTGGGCTGCGCCCCGCACGCGGAGAACTTCTCTTGCAAGCCGGCCAGTCTCGGCAGTACTATTTCTTCCCCACCTCAAAAGATACCCGAAATCCCAGAACTTTGCTGGCAAGATCAATTGCATCGAGAACTTTCCCCCCGGGGGGCATTGCCTTGGGAAGGGGACGAGGGTGTCGCGGAGCGTACCTCGGTGGTGCCGCCGCCGCCGTCTTTTGCAACTGGCCAGGTCAGCAAGCGAAGAAATGGGGACACGAGCCGAGCCGTGCGCCGGCTCTGCTCAACCGGCTCTCTGCTCACCAGCGAGCTGCAGAGCAGAGCCTGGCGTACGGCACACCGAGCTGGCCTTTTTCCCAGCTCTGGGGTGAGAAAGAAAATGTGCCTTCCGCTCAGCTCCTGCGCTCTGCGCCCCCAACCCCCACTGCATTCTGCCGTGCGGTGCGAAGGCGCGGCGCCGGCACGCGTGCGCTCGCCGCGGTAGCAGGATGGCACGAAAGCCCGTAAGGGACGCCCCAAGTGAGGGAAACGCAGTCCTGCCCGCGCGCTGGGACCATTTGTGGGGTCATCATGGAGCCTCTTACCTCCCCTTGCCAGGCCCAGGGCCTCGGGCGAGCGCCCTCAATACCCTAGGACCCTCGCCCACCCTTCCCCCTCTCCGGCGCTTTCTCTGAGAACTGAATGTGATTGGGGGGGGGGTGACTCTCAGCCAATACACTCTCATTTTCTTGCTTAGATTGAATCTGAATGAATATTTTCTGCTCCAATCCCACCCTTCTTCCAAAATATACTTTTCTGATGTAATTTTGTGGTCGGTTTAAATCAAGAATTGGGTAGGGGAGAGGGAGAGCAGCCTGACAGTTAACACCCCTCAGGCTGTCCTTTCTGGGGGAAGAATTAGGACCACATTCTGCGAAGGGGGCCAGCAAGCCCTGGGCCACGGGAATCCTAGGAGACTAAGTGGTATCTCACACAGGATCCCTAGTTAAAAGAAACTTCTAACGGTGAATGGTGGCTTGTGGCAAAGCTAGCCCCCATCTGACTCAATTCATGACAGGCTAGCAAGCCACAGCTTCCCCAGCCTGGTATTTTTAATGTGGATGGTTTGGAAGCTCTGCTTTGATAGGAATTTTGTTTTGATTTTTAGGTGTTGAATCATAAAGCTGAATTGAAACTGCTTTTTGGACGCTCTCCTTTGGGGGTCAGGAAGGAAATGGCTGGGATTTAATGGCAACTGCTTTATGCATCCAAGCAGAGAAGAGTTTCATTGATAAAATACAGGCAATCTTCCATCTTTGTCTGTGGGTTTAAAAAGCTAAGAGAGTTTCTACTCTCAGACTAGGTGTTCCCACAAATACTTTTTAAAATTTTTTTGGCTAATTTTTACAAGTGTGTTGTTGTTAGGTGCTGTTGAGTCATGTCTGATTCATAGCGACCCTCATAGGGTTTTCAATAGCTGATTATTTCGGGATTGCCTCCGGAGTGGATTGCCATGTCCGTCTCCCATTTTTTTGGTACTGGGAATCGAACCCAGGACCTCAGAGACTACAGAGCGGTGCTCTACCAACTGAGCTAAATCCCAGTCCCTGATTTTTACAGGTAGTCACCAATATTAATATTTTTCATGAGATGTAGGAAGTGATGGAATTTTTGTTTCCCTGGCTCTCTAGATACTGGAATAGTCATTACTAAACCTCCTCTTAAATGCTCCTTTCATCCCTACTTTTTTAGTTCACCTGATATCTCTGCGTGCCCCGGCTGAGAGTTTTGTATACATTTGTATGTCGTTTTTATTTTAGTGGAGATCCAACACTGTTTGGTCGACGCCGGCGACGTCGGGTGTGGTGTGTTTGAATGTTTTGAGAACAACACTTGTGACATCCGGGGCTTGCATGGGATTTGCATGAATTTTCTGCACAACGCTGGAAAATTTGATGCCCAGGTAAAAACCACACAGAGCATGAAGAATGTTTGGGGTTAGCGTAGCGTTTGAAACGTTCCCTGGAAAGACCTCACATTTCCTGAGGCTGTTTCTTGTGGTGTTTTAGTGCCTGCCAGAGACATCCCAGGTGCACAGCAAAATGCCAGGGTCTCCCCACTGTACTGACGCTCTGCTCTCTGGAGCCATCACAGAAGCTAAATCCTCATGCGCTCTAAAGCTGTGTCTACACAGGCAGAGCAGACTGGCCACCAAAGTTAGAGTCAAAGATAGATACCTTGTAAGGGCACGCATTGTGTCTAGCCTCCCAGAACCCAGTCCCCAAACCCCATTGTATTAAGAACAGTAGGCTGAAGGGACAGGGGAAAAAAACCCCAACTGAACATTCAACAAACTCTTCTCACCTAATAGAGAGTCCGTCACCTACTGTGTATGAGATGGGTATCCTGGACAATTCAGAGCCTCCAAAAGAGCATTCATTCCTTCTCGGGAACACACTCTTCTCTCTCAACCTGAAATGTCAAAACCCTGAATGAGCCTTGCACTGCACACTTTTCTTTTGCTCTGTGTAATAAATATAGTCAAGGCCTGACCCACTTCAGATATCCCAGGTCCCAAGAGTAAAGCCAAGTCACTGCTCAGGGCAGGACAGGAACCCAACGAGCAATAACATATGGCTCTAGTATTGACAGCCCAAATACATGTTTAAATGGCATGTGGCATTAGGCTCACCTTCATTTTCTCCATGGGCCGATATGCCCTGTTGAAACACCCTGTTATTATAGCTCATAAACTTCCTCTTCCATTTCATTGGAGCGTGGTGGTGTTTGGAGGAGGCCAGCAGTTTAGGTGTGACTTACACGCGTCACCACTTACCACCATCCACTGACATCCTGTAGAAAGCCCGACAAAGCAAGGCCTGGGAACCTGGAGGGGATGTGGCAGAGCCAGCAGCCTAAACTGCAGAGGATGTGAGGTGGCGAGAGGGGAAACAGAAACCGGAGAGGAAAGAGGTAGAACTTTGAACGCCTTAAGGCTCCCTAATAAAGCATCCCTTCTGGATTAACTGGAATTAGGAAACGTAATAGGAAATCCGGAGGAAAGAAGTGTATTGAAGGGCAATCCCACAGGATGTCAGGGAAGAATACCAAGAGCAGATTGCATGCCCCTCACATAAATTCATTTTCCTTTTTTTTTCCTCTCAACCAACAAGAGTATGTTCTCAAGCTAGAAGCATCCCTTTCAAGTCAATTCTCAGTACATAACTACTTAATAAATCGGCACACGCTAGCCTCAATCCCATTTGGCTCCTTCTGAAGGGTCAAAGGAGAGGAGGACACAGGGAGAGTGCATGGGCCACATGGTTTTTCAGCCATCAGACAGTAGCTGTAGACATTTCAATTGCTTCTAAAGGGAGACCGAAAATAAATACTCTGGCCGGCTTCCCACTTCCAACCTAAACCCCTTTCCTTTCTCAACTCAGCAACTTCTCTGTCTAAAAACAGAGGGGTGAGCTCTCCAGAGGCAGCTCATTTCTACAGTAATGGGGCATACAGGGCATCCTGGGTAGGTTTCCCACAATGCCTCTGGGCCAGGGAGGTTGATAAGGAAGCGAGTGCTGGCGCTCGCTCCCACACCCCCAACAGCTGTCTCCTTTCTAGGATAAGCACAACCTAGTGGGGTTGCCAGGAAAGAGAACTGTGGGCCAGATGTATGCCTGGCCCCGTGGCCTCTCAGAGACAGGAGTGGGGGGGAGGGGCTGTCACTTGGGCCCTTCAGACTTACACACTGCCAGGCGAGGTGCCAGGCGGGCCTTTTGGAGGCAATAATCCTAACCGTTTAGAGGCAGAGAAGGCTCCTCCTTGAAGTCTAGAAGGAGACATAATGGACGGTGGGGCGGGGGGCACCGTAGCAGAAAGGGGAAGGACACGGGGTGCTCCATCTTATTGGTGGTGCTCCTGGAGTCCAAGGAAAAGCATGTGGCTTGGACAGACAGACAGGCACCTTCCACTGGGAAGGTCTCTTGCTCAGGCCCACAAAAGATGATGGCCCCATTTTCCTGGTGTTCCACAGTCGCTGCCACGGGACAGCTAACCCTGGGCTGCCTTAAGGACAGCCAGCCTGGGAAGCCCCAGCCCAAGGGAAACTCAGAGTGCAGCTGGAGCGGAAGGAGGCAGATCTGTTAGTGTTCACAGCTAACATCCTCTCTGGCCCGACACTGGAAGCGCCATGGCGCTCTGCATGTACCTTCCACGTAGCCTGTCACCTGCAAGGATGTCAGCATGAGGCCGGGCTGGGGATGCTGCTGTCAAAAAAAAAAAAAAAAAAAAAACCTAAGCCCAAGAGGGGTAAATGTCCGAGCGTGTAGCAAAGTCCCCTCTCTCTAACCCCGTCTGCCTTCTCGGTCCGCTCCATTCTCAGGGCAAGTCGTTCATCAAGGACACCTTGAGGTGCAAGGCCCACGCTCTGCGGCACCGGTTCAGCTGCATCAGCCGGAAGTGCCCGGCCATCAAGGAAATGGTGTTCCAGCTGCAGCGGGATTGCTACCTCAAACACGACCTGTGCGCCGCCGCGCAGCAGAACCTCCAGGTCATAGTGGAGATGATCCGTTTCAAGGACTTACTGCGCCATGAGTGAGTACCGTCTCCGGGGAGAACTGGGATGGAAGGGTGGCCCGGCAAGGTAGCTAGGATGGAGCAAAGGGGGCCGGAAGTGTGTTGCATTTGGTTTGAGGGTTCCCTTTTGCAGGCTGAGTTCCATCAAATGGAGATTCCCCCACCCCCAACCAAAAAAGAATTCCCTTTCCCACTAGCTTGCAGGAAAAATGAATGAGGTCTCCATCCTCCCCTTTGAAATCACAGGCTACAGAAACAACACTTTAGTTTTACTAAATTCAAAATGTACAGATTCAGAAAAACTCTTCATCTTCCCCTGAACCAAGTCCCAAGTCCCTGAGTATTCCAGGTAGCTGGGGAGGTGGCCTTCCAGTTGGCTGATAGCCAATAAGAATTTGTTAAACATTTACTAAGCACCAGGCCCTGTGCTAAGTGCTTTACACAAATTTTTCATCTGATCCTCAAAACAACCCTGAAGGCTACATGCCTTTATCTCTCCATTTCACAGATGAGAAAACTGAGACTCACTGAGGTGAAGGATATACAGCTAGTGAGAGCAAAGCTAGAATAGGGATCCAGGCAGTGCAGCTCCAGTGCTGACCCTCTTAATGCCCAACACTGAGCAGTAGTGCCTTTTCCAGCTTCTACAGGCTCTTCTTTCTCTTGGAAGGTGCACCTTACCTTCTCTAACTCATTAATGCCCTATCAGAGAAATTGTGAAACAGATATGAAAAACCTTAATCACCTAAACATGTTTTTGCGAAAATGAGGAAATGTAAACTTTAACTTATTTGATTTAACTTACTTGCAATTCCATTCTAAATTCAAGACATCTCATTTGTTAAAAATGATCAGCTGTTGTTGTTGTTAGGTGCCATCAAGTCGAGTCCGACTTATAGCCACCCTCATAGGGTTTTCAGTGGCTGTTTGGGGATTGCCTTGGGAGTGGGTTGCCACATCCTTCTCCCATTTTGCGGTGCTGGGAATCAAACTTGGGACCTCAGAGACTGCAGAGCAGCACTCTACCAACTGAGCTAAATCCCAGCCCTGATCAGCTGTAGGATCCTATATTTTGTAGGGTAGTAAAGCATGTTGGTATACAATTATTCCTATATGAAGCATTCATAGCCCCTGAAGATTACAGCTGTCTCCCTTCCTGGAGATGCAGGGTAGAAACCAAATCACCAGCTAAGCAGTCTAGTATATGCCACTGCCAGCTTGATGGCACTATGGGTCTTTCCACAGCAGCTCATTGGGCCAAATCAGTATAGTTTTATGAACTCTTCTTGGTCCTCAGTTCATTCCATGACCTTCTCCAGTTATGTCACTGAAGAGGTGATCTCTACCCTGCCAATACCACCTAGATCTCGGAGGGCAACAGACATCTGTCACTGCCTGCTTGGTTATACGATGCTAGGTATCTTACAACGCCCCGGACATAGCACTAGGATTTTATAAGGTGCATGGTGAAACTCTGCAGGTAGCTCTTGCCAAAAATAAAATTATGTTGCTTTTTTCCTTAAGGCTTACTAATGCCTTATGAAATATTTTTATTCTTCCAAATGCCTGTAAAAGAATAATAGCAGCAACAGCATCAACAACTATCATTTTTTTTCCTTAATGTGGCAGGGCCATGGCCACAGGCTTTACGTGGATTATCACATGGCTCTTTCCTAAGTACACTACAAGATAGAAATTGCTCTCCTCATCTAACAGGATAGGGAAGCTACGAGGTCAAAGAACTTGCTCTGATGTTTGCTTCCTACTTTCCAACATAAGAATTGGTGATATAGAGTCATCCCTCACTGTCTGCAGGGGATGGTTAAAGGACCTCTCTCCCCTTGTTGTTGTTGTCAAGTCTGACTCATAGTGACCCTCATAGGGTTTTCAATAGCTGACTGTTTTGGGATTGCCTTGGGAGTGGGTTGCCACATCCTTCTCCCATTTTTGCGGTGCTGGGAATCGAACTCAGGACCTCAGAGACTGCAGAGCAGCGCTCAACCAACTGAGCTAAATCCCAGCCCCCTCTCTCCCCTAGGACACCAAAATCCATAGATGCTCAAGTCTTTTATATAAAATGGTGTGGTATTTGCACATAACCTAACATCCTCTTATCTACTTTAAATCATCTTTAGATGCCTTGTAATACCTAAGAAAGACTAAGTGCAGTGGTTCACGCCTGTAGTCCCAGCAACTTGGGAGACAGAGGCAGAAGGATCACAAGTTTTAGGCGAGAGGCAGCCTACATAACTTAGCAAGACCCTATCTCAAGATAAACAATAAAAAAAAAAGGGACTGGAGCCGGGTGCAGTGTCACATGCCTGTAATCCCAGAGACTTGGGAGGCAGAGGCAGGAGGATCGCAAGTTCAAGACCAGAGGCAGTCTGCATAATTTAGCAAGACCCTGTCTCAAAAATTAAAAAAATATGGGCTGAGGGTGCAGCGCAGTGGAACAGCACTTGCAAAGTATGCAAGCTTGAGGCCCTGGGTTCAACCCCCAGTACCGCAAAAAAAAAAAAAAAATGAAAGAAAGAAAGAAAGGAAAGAAAAGAAAGGACTGAGGGTACAACTTAGTGTTAGAGCACTAGCAAAGTACATGCAAGATCCTGGGTTTAGCACTTGAGTACAGCCAAAAAAAAAAAAAAAACCCACAACTAGAACAATGTAAAGGCTATGTCCGTAGTTGTAAATAGTTCTATTGTTTGAAGAATAATGTAAATAATATTAAAAGGTCTGTACATGTTCATGACAGTTGCAGTTTTTCCCAAATGTTTTTGATTCTCAGTGGGTTGAATCCACAGACCAACTATATATGACTGAGGCCAGTTGTAAAGAACACACTCATTGCTTCTGCCCTCTCCTCTCCTCACTGAACCTGCCATGGCCTCACTAGTCCCCAAATATGGCAGGGTCTTTTCCTCTCCTTAAATATACCCCCATTCTGTACAGACTACACTGTGCCATTCCCTTCCTTCAAGGCGTCCCTGGAAGAGGCAAATGCCCCATGGCTGAGGAACTCCAGGAAGTTCATTTGTCCCAGCCCACTGTCACCCATCAGAGATGGTTTACTGGCCTCGAGAATGGGCAGTGGAGAGTCAGTTGATAAGCGCATGATAAGGGCTGGGATTTAGCTCAGCGGGTAGAGCGCTGCACTGCAGTCTCTGAGGTCCCGAGTTCAATTCCCAGCACCGCAAAAATGGGAGAAGGACCTGGCAATCCACTCCTAAGGCAATCCCGAAGCAATCTGCCATTGAAAACCCTATGAGGGTCGCTATGAGTCAGATACCGACTCGACGGCACCTAACAACAACAACAACAACATTTCTGGAGGGCAAAAGCTCTTAGGATTCTCTGGAGAAAAGCGTTCTTTGGGAAAACTTCAGGTCTTAAGGTTTGGAGCCCCCGCTAGGATTTAACCAGGAGGTAAAGCACTGTGGCGTTCCAGGGTCTCCTGGATGAGAACATGGCCCATGGGGTCAGACGACCCTTATTTCCAAAGGATTCCTCGCACCATTTAGAATGAGCCTGTGGCCCCCACCCTCAGCCTGCTCTCAAACGCAGGTGGTCTGCTCTGAGCAGAACCATGAGCATCTTTTTAAGATTGTGCCACATGGTCACAAGCAGGTCCTCTTGCTTCCTGCTGAGCCAGCACCCCTGCGCAGTGGGTCTCACCAAGCTCTAGCTCCCTGGAAGTTTTTACTTGGCCTTCTGAAGGCAGGGCTGCATGGGGCATCAGCTTGTACTTCAAGCTGAATTGCTTGAAGTTTTTTAGTTCTTTCTTCTCAACCATCTTAGCTGGTTTAATGGATCCTATCCATCCCCAAGCCTGCAGCCATAGCACTGTGGCGTCTGATCCCGTCAGCTCTGAGAAGCTAAGCAGGGTCGGGCCTGGTTAGGACTTGGATGGGAGACCACCTCGGAACACCAGATAAGGTAGGCTTGGGAGAAGGACCCGGCAGCCCACTCTCAAAAATTAACCCACCATTGAAAACCCTATGAATAGTAGAGAAGCACTGACAATAGTGTTTCACCTGTTGTACGTAGGGTCGCTATGAGTCAGACACAGACGCAAAGGCACCTAATAACATCAGTCCTCAAAGGTCAAGCAGACCACTTCAGAGTATGCGGCACAAGTTGCAAACAATGAAAAATGAATTTGCTTCTCCCTTTAAAGAGGAAGAAATCAGCCATCCCATATCCACACCACCCCCACTCCTCACCCCAATCCCCATCCGCCCCTAAACATGCACAGGCACTCAAAGCAGCTCTTCCTCTGCTCCCCCCTCTCTGCCTACCCACCCCACTTTCTCCTTATCATCTGCCTCCCCCTAGCTGTGGCAGCCTCCTTGGCCTCTGCATACCCTGTCACCGGGTGCTGGCAGCCACAGATGGTTCGGAGCCTTAGGCGCATCCCCCCTCCCCTCCGAGTACTTTTTTAAATCCTTCAGCCTTGCTGACACTCAGTTGAGTGAGCTGGGCTTTGTCATTAGACATGGTGCAGCCTGCAGCTGGAGAAGGCACCATGCCAGCTTGAAATGCGGCTCAGATTAACTCGCTTGGGTACACACGCCCCTCCCTGAAGTGCACAGCTTCCTTCTCAGGACAGAGGGCCCAGGGCCGAGGAGGAAGGGGGCCAATCCTGCCTGCCGGGGTAAGGATCCACCAGGGGGTTCCCAAGCTCACCTGGCGGGCAGAGGCACAGGAAGCCCTAAGGGCCACTGTGTGCTCCAGGGGAGCCTTTCCTGTTGCTCTCAGGAAAGCAGCTTAAAGACAGAACTGGTCAGAATCACAGGCAGACAGACATAGTCCCGTGCAGTGTGTGCGCCTAGCCCCAGGGGGTAGCAGATACAATCAGGTGCTAAAATCCTGTGGCCGCTTAACAGATGGACGCAGTGAACTTGAGCTCTCGGAGGCAGTTACTAGTTTTCAAAAATGGAAGGAAGCAGACGTGCAGGGAGCATTTCCCTCACACTAGGGCACGCATGCCTGCAGCTATAGCCCTCTGGCATCCAATCCTGTCAGATGTCGGAAGCTAAGCAGGGTCAGGCCTGGTTAGTTCTTGGATGGGAGACAGCCTGGGAACACCAGGTACTGTAGGCTTGGGAGAAGGACCTGGCAACCCACTCCCAAAAATCAATCCGCCATTGAAAACCCTATGAACAGCAGAGAAGCACTGACAATCATGTTTCACCTGTTGTACACAGGGTCGCGGTATGAGTCCGATGCCAACTCAAAGGCGCCTAACAACAACAACAACAACAACAGGGCATGCATGCTTTCCCCCAGGTAGTTCAAGGGGACAGTGCTATGCTGGCTTTGTCACTGCGGGGCTGGGGGAGCTGCCTTTAAGAGTCTAAGCTCCTTGTCCATCAGCTGTGCGCAGACTCTGACACCAAAAGCATCAGGTAGACCTGGGAAAACAGCCTGAACTCCACTATCCACAGCCTGCCTTCTGGCTGCTCTCAGCCCTGCCTGAGACCTTCCTCACCCGGAAGCTCCCAAAGGCCACCTTCTCTTCCTCAGTTTTTATATCCATAGAGTGAAGACAGGTCACGCATTTTTATATCCATAGAGTGAAGACAGGTCACGCAATTACAATTTGAAGATTATAAGGTGGCAGTAAACTATTTCACCCATCTGAGAACACGGTATCTTTCTGCAAGGCAACAACTTCCACCTTGCAAAGAAAGATTACAAGGGCCACAGCACAGCCACCCAGGTGGTCCAGGCTCACAGAGCAAAGAACCTTGGCTCCTTATTATAAATGACCTCATATTGCACAGTGATTTCCTACTCAAGGTGCCAGGCCAGGGCTGCAATGCGCATGGTCAGATATGTTCACAACCTCTACTAGCTGAGGGCTGCTTAAGATTGCAGGTCAGCCTGCAACTGTACCACTGTGGTGTCCGATCCTGTCAGATCTCGGAAGCTAAGCAGGGTCGGGCCTAGTTAGTTCTTGGATGAGAGACCGCCTGGGAACACCAGGTGCTGTAGGCTTGGGAGATGGACCTGGCAACCCACTCCCCAAAAAAAAAAAATGCTGGTCAGCCACATGAAGCATCCCACACCCTTGTTGTTAGATGCCATCGACTCCAATGCAACACATAGCCACCCTATGTATAACAGAAGGAAACACTCCCCAACACTGTGCCATGCTTCTCTGCTATTCATAGGGTTTTCAGTAGTTGGTTGGTTGGGGAGTGGGCTGCCATGTCCTCCCATTTTTGCAGCTCTGAGGCCTCAGAGAATACAGAGCAGCACCCTACCAACTGAGCTAAACCCCAGCCCCCTACCCCGCTCTTTGTTGTTGTTGTTGTTAGGTGCTGTGGATTGTTACTGTTGTTACATGCTGTGGAGTGGGTGTCTGTCTCATAGCAACCCTATGTACAATAGATGAAACACTATTGTCAGTGCTTCTCTGCTCTTGTTGTTGTTAGGTGCCATAGAGGCGTGTCCGACTCATAGCAACCCGTATAGGGTTTTCAATGGCAGATTGTTTCGGGATTGCCTTGGGAGTGGGTTGCCATGTCCTTCTCCCACTTTTGCAGTGCTGGGAATTGAACTCGGGACCTCAGAGACTGCAGAGCGGTGCTCTACCAACTGAGCTACATCCCAGCCCTCTCTGCTCTTAGGAAACTTAAAAAGCCAGTGAAGGGTAGGAAAGGCTCAGTGAGTGGGCCCCATGAGAACCCATTGCTGGGGGCATCCCTTAAAGGGCCCAGAAAGAGAAAAGGCAGGCGCATGACTCACACCTTCTGCGCATGTCTTCCACCCTCTGGAGTGATGCCCTAAAGAATGAGCCAGGGCAGCCAGCACAGGCCGAGCGACTAGCTCTGCCCCTAGAACCCAGCAGGTTGGTCCCACAGAACTGTCCTCATTCCAGAGACCGGAGCCCTGCCCACCAGCCCTCAGGCCAGCTCTACAGAAATCCAGACGGACAGGAAGGATGGGGCAGTAACCTCTCCCGCTCCCTGCCTCTGCTGCCCAGACAGGGAAGGCTCCATGGGAAGTGACACCCGCCAAGCCCCTCTCCACCTCTTCCCTAGATGTGACTTCTAAAAATACTCTTCGCGGGGAGCGTAAGCCAGGGGCAGACTGTGTACAGCTGAGGGGAAACAGCCTTCCAGGAGCCTCCTGGCAGAACGGCACCCTGCCTCACCAGCGCCCCTGGGGGGGGGGGGGCTCCCAGAGAGCGTGCAGAAGCCCCTCCCCAAGCCTAGACCTTCTGGCTTCTTCCCCAGTGAAAAGACTCCCCAATTTGGTATTGAAAAACCTTCCACCCACCATGCGCAGTGGCACACGCCAGTAATCCCAGCAGCTCTGGAGGTGGAGGCGGGAGGATGGCAAGTTCGAGACCAGAGGCAGTCTGTGTAACTTAGCAAGACCCTGTCTCAAAATGTAAAAAAATGGGCTGGGGGCGCAGCTCAGTGGCCCAGCACTTGCAAAGCATGCAAGCTCGAGGCCCTGGGTTCAACCCCCAGTACCACAAAAGAAAAAAAAAAAATTCCACCCCTTGCCTAAATGTTGCTATACTGGCCCCAACAGCCATCTCCACTCCAGCCAAGATCCACCCCCCTCCTGGAGTCTGGACTTGCCCAAGGCGCCCTGCCCTCCTCCAAGTATCCACATAGCTGCCCTACCCGCAATGCTCCCCTCCCTGGCCCCGCCCCAGGCTCCTCTCCTCTGCACCTGTGAATTGCCCAAGGCCCTTTTTCCTAGAAAGACTTGCAAACAGTGACTTCCTGAGCGAAGGCCTTCCAATGCCTGTGGCACTGCCGCCTACCACAATATCTGTCCACAGTGACCACCCCAGACTTGGCAGTGGAGGCCAGTGCTCTGTACAGTATGTAAAGGCTTGAAATACTTCCAGAAGGATCTGCCACCAAGTGCTGGCCCTGTCTGTCTTTCCTGGCTTTGTGACAGCTCTGGGACTTTGTTGTTGTTAAGCACTGTGGAGTCAGTCTGACTCACAGTGACCCTATGTACAACAGGCGAAACACTATTGTCAGTGCTTCTCTGCTATTGGTAGGGTTTTCAATGGCGGATTGTTTTTTGGGAGTGGGTTGCTGGGTCCGTTTCCCAAGCCTACAGCACCTGGTGTTCCCAGGCAGTCTCCCATCCAAGGACTAACCGGGCCTGACCCTGCTTAGCTTCCGAGATCAGAGGGATGGGATGCTGCAGGGCTTCCGTACTTGATGCCCCCCTCTGCTCTCCCCTCCAGGCCCTATGTGGACCTCGTGAAGGTGCTGCTGACCTGCAGGGATGAGGTGAAAGACGCAGTCATCCACAGCATCCACTCTCAGTGTGAGGAGACCTGGGGAGACCTGTGCCCCATCCTCAGTTTCTGCACCTCCCCCATCCACAGCACCCCGATGGTGCCGACGACAGTGCCCCCAGAGCGCCAACCCCAGGTGGAGAGAGTGCGACCCTCCCGGCCCCGCCATGGAGACACCAGCCACCACCTCTCAGAACCCAGCAGCAAGGAGGCGGGCAAAGGGGCCAAGGGCAATCAAGGGAGCAAGAGCCACTTGAAGGCCCATGCCCGGGGCAGAGCCGGGGGCCAGGGCCCGCAGGGACCTTCTGGAAGCAGCGAGTGGGAGGATGAACAATCTGAGTATTCCGATATCCGGAGGTGAAACAGAAGCCGGGCCGTGAAATCTTTCCTCCATGCCGTCCATTTTCCTATCTATGGACATTCCAAAACATTTACATTAAAGAGGGGGGATGTCGCACGCAGGATTTGGTGGGGATTGTGGACTTCATGCAGGTGGATGAGCAGGTGAGATGGAGACGCAGCGGTGCCTGGCGACTTGGAGCCCACGCATACTCAAGGGAGCCGCCCTGGGTCCTCCTCTTGCCTCTGTCCCTTTCTCTGCGTGGAGTCAATGGGTGGCGGGCTGTGGTGCACTCTGCTAAGGGGGTGGTGTGGCAGGGAGGGGCAGGGCTGAGCCAGCAGCTGATCTGGGGATCTGGGCTGGATGACGCAGGCACACACGAGTGCTACGCACCGCCCCGCAGCTTCTGGTGCGGGCTGTGTGCAGGGCAGGGCAGGGCGGCTGGGTCCGTTCCAGGCGGGAGCGAGTGGTAAAGGCCATGGAGAGGAGGCAGGGGCCGCAGTGGTGCGTGGCGCCCCATCGAAATTCAGCGTCACAGGCGGGACCTGGCAGTTCAGAGCTGCTTGAGGCGGGGGTCCTGGGGGAGTGTACTTTCTGTGTCATTTCTGAGCCATTGTTCTGTCTGGGGGACACTTCCCAGGGAGTGGTCCCCTCTGTATTTCTATTTTAACCACTGCTTCAAATTTCAAACTTTTTTTTTTAACCCAATTACATCTACATATCTGTCGTCTAAATAAATGCCTTTCAAACAAAGCAACTGGGTCATGAAAACCAGCTCGAAGTGGGTTGGGAGGAAAGAACCCCAGCCCGTCCTTTGGGGCTGAATTTTTGTAAGTGCTGTTTAAACATGAATCCAACAGCTCTGCTCCTGACGTGGGCTCGAACCCACATGGGACAGACCTTATATCCCTGGAGGAAACAGCACACGAGGGGTCTATTGGACAGAGTCCCCTTAGAATGTTGCTATTTCACCTTGACCCTCAGCCAAGATCCATGACCTAGCTATGCCTGCGACTCTGTGAGGCCAAGTTGGAGAGCCAGCTTCTGCATGCCAGAGGATAGGACAGGGGAGAAGGGAGGGAAGACTCCTAATTGCCTTCAAGGAATGCTGCCCTTTAACATAAATGGAGAAGGCTGCCTGGAGTCTCTAAGGACAGGACTTTCCAGATCCTAACTGGAAATGTAGCAAGCAGCAGGGAAGTCAAACTGAACAGCAGAAAGGCAGAAGCAAGAGATGGAACTAAAAAAATATGGCGGAGGGAGGGAGAGGATTATAATAGGAAGGACATCTATAGAAGTGGATTTCTTGCAGTTATGTAAAACTTTCATCAATAAGCATTTTTCCCTAATATCTGATCAAATTAAATTAAAGTATATCTGCTCACAGCCAGTACCTAAACAGAAGCCACTAATGTAAGGATTAGACTGGTATTGGGGGCCAGGTCTTTCTAGACCATGGCTCAGCAAACTTCTGTAAAGAGCCAGATAGTAAGGACGGCATATTCAGCTTGGCAGGCCATATGGTTTCTGTTGCAACCAGTCAGCTTTGCCATTGCAGCACAAAAGCAGCTACAGACATAAATTGGCTCCACTCACTAAAATTTTATTTAACAGGCACCCAGCTGGATTTGGTTCACAGGTCATAGTTTCTTGATCCCCATTCTAAGGAGCAGACCAAAAGTATGCATTCTGCCCTATCTGTCTGCTCATCAACTCTCCCTCGAAGCAACTTGAGGCCAGAGACAGAAGCTAAATTTATATATGCTTAGATGATTTGTTCTGGGCTGAGATTTAGCTCAGTTGGTAGAACACTGCTCTGCAGTCTCCGAGGTCCCGGGTTTGATTCCTAATACCACAAAAACGGGAGAAGGATGTGGCAATCCACTCCCTAGGCAATCCCCAAACAATCAGCCATTGAAGTCCCTATGAGGGTCGCTATGAGTCCGGACATGACCCCACACCACCTAACAACAAAACCACAAACGATTTGTTCTAGGGAATACCTTCCCCCAAAACAGAGCTAGTATTTATATACCCGGAATCCAATCTCAATCTCTTATGGTCCGTATTGGGAAGAAATCATTTCGGGGGATGGGCCAGTGACATGGGCCAGGAGAAGCACTCGGAAAGATACGGGGCTGCAGAGAATAGAGGAGTTGGTGCATTTAATTCAGCTCTGCCCTCCATGGGAGGAGGCCTGGTGTGCCAGCCTCTGCCATGGAAACCGATTGGAAACCGTGGCAGTGTCATGCCACGGGCCACTGCAACATGTCTGTTTCTCCTTACGTCACTCAAAAGCTAAAGCAATAACATTCTCCCGCGTTGCTGGGTCAGCTGTTCATTTGTTCCCCAGCTCCTGGACTGGATGTGTAAATGTCTTATGTGTTCACCTACTGATGTCCCATGTGTTGCCGCTATTATAAATATTTATCATTTGTATTTATTATCTCAGGGTTTTCCTCCAAAGGCATAAAATTGCTTACTGTGTTCATTTGAGCCCACTGACTGATCTCTGTTGTACACTTTTCGTGCCACTGGTTGTTGGGTTTTTTTCCCCTCAAAAGTCAAATATCATTTTGTTCTGATTCCTCTTGTGAGTGGAAGTCTTTATTGCTCAAGTTCCTTTGCTCAAAACTGTCCCGATTCCTGTAAACACCACTGGGCGCATCTGCACCATCTAAAGTGTAAGCAAAGGCGCAAGGTCCTCATTAAAAATAGCCCCTCTCCCTGGGTTTCATGCTTCATACAAATGTACTCGGGAGCCTTCCTTTGAGGAAGGATGTGGATCTCCAAAGAAAGACGCCGTGTTTATTTTGAGCTTTGCATCTTAACAAGATGATCTGAACACCTCTCCTTTGTACCGAGAAATAGCCTTGTTATACTGCCATGAGACGACCAGGGATAGCGAAAGGCTGACACCCAAAGCTAAATAAATAGAAAACATTAGCCCAGAATGGCGGAGACAGACAGACAGACACACACACACACACACACACACACACAGAAATTTTAACCAAGTAAGAGGCGTCACTAAAACAAAACGGAGAACAATGTTCCAGTGGCTACTTCCTAAGGAAGAACAGCCCCCCTGCTCTCAGAATCGCACCACGTGGGCTTGCCCCATCACAGTATCTGTTTCTGTTATGGAGTTAGGCCACAGGGCCTGGGCATTGTCACCTTGCGTTATTTTCCTTCAAGCAGCAATAAAGGTTATACATATCCGGCTGGCACTTGACCTGTGTCTGTGTGAGGGGCTTTTGACGCCCAGTGTGAAGGGGACACTTGTGAGCAAGTGGGTTTTTTGTTTTGTTTTGTTTTTTTGTGGTACTGGGGGTTGAACCCGGGGCCTCGCGCCTGCATGCTCTGCAAGTGCTGGACCACTGAGCTGCACCCCCAGCCCATTTTCTTACTCTTTTGAGACAGGGTCTTACTAAGTTACGCAGACTACCTCTGGCCTTGACCTTTCAGCCCTCCTGCCTCTGCCTCCCAAGCCGCAGGGATTACAGTTGTGCGCCACCACGTGCAGCAGCAAGTGGGTTTTTGACACTCAGGAGAATCGTTTGCCTCTGGATCTTAAGCTCACAGGGAAGAGAACCAAATGAAGATGACCTGCCCCTCCCCCGCTTCCCCTCCATCTGAGGGACTCTGGCCAAGTGTCCACCTAAGCTACCCAAAGAGGGGAGAGAATTCTTTTTTTTTTTTTTTTTTTTTTTTTGCGGCACTGGGGGTTGAACCCAGGGCCTCACGCCTGCATGCTCTGCAAGTGCTGGACCACTGAGCTGCACCCCCAGCCCTTTTTTTTTCTTTTACTTTTTGAGACAGGGTCTCGCTAAATTACACAGACTGCCTCTGGTCTCAAACTTGCGATCCTCCTTCCTCTGCCTCCCAAGCCGCTGGGATTACAGGCATGCGCCACCGCGCCCGGCTAGGAGGGGGAAGAATTCTGCGCAGCTGGCCTGAAAGGTCCACTCTCATGTCCTGCTCACTTCTCACAGCTCACACTGGTCTCACCTGCCAGTGTCCTCCAGGGCTCACCACCCTTCCTCTTCAGACAGCCTGCAGCAGACACCACCAGCACAATGGCCCCGTGGCCTGGCACCCGCTGGGGCGCTCCCTGCCTCCTCCCCATCTCTTGGGCACCACTGCCAAGCAGAGCTGGCGTTCTGCTTCACTCTCACGTACCCGCCACGGTGCCCCTACTCTACCACAGCAGCACAGTGGGCAGTGGGCTCCCAACACCTCCTCCCGGCTTAGTCCCACACATAGCAGGAACAACCCCCATTTCTGGGGAAGGAATCGAGGTACAGACTTACCCCTACCCATGGGGCTATTGAGGAGGGGCCTGAACTCAAGCCCATTTGGGGACTGCTAAGCCCACATGCCTTCCCCCACCCCAGCCCGAGAACCTCCAACTTCCATTTAATTTTAATTTAAAACAATCAGTATTATTCCTATTTTACACGAGGCCTAGGGAAAGAATAATTATACTCTTATATTTATAGCACCAGGCCTCCGAGGAGTTCTGCTGCGGAACGGAAAGGAAAATTGATGCCCTCACCTTATCCTCTCTGCAGAGGCTGAAATTTTGGTTCACATGAGGGAGAGCAGGAGATTTCACGCAGCCTCCTTGCTGGCTTCGCCTGCGGATGACTTTAAGTGGTTCTTTCCATGCGCCACGGAGGAAAGCAGTTGGGAGCAGCTGACTCCCGTGACACGCACGGAGCACTTCTCCCATCAAATTCACCTAATCGCCAGCCCTGAGTTAGAAGCCAGGCTCCCCTGAGCCCTTCACCCCTGTCAGCAACTTCATGGTGACAGAGTCTTGTTGTTGTTGTTAGGTGTCATCGAGTGGTATCCGACTCATACCAACCCTCATAGGGTTTTCAATGGCTGATTGTTTCAGGATTGCCTTGGGAGTGGATTGCCACGTCCTTCTCCCATTTTTGTGGTGCTGGGAATCGAACCTAGGATCTCAGAGACTGCAGAGCAGCACTCTACCAACTGAGCTAAATCCCAGCCCCAGCACAAAGTCTTAGGGATCTGTTAATGTGCCCCTGCTTTTTCTGATGCTTGTTGTTGTTGTTACATGCCGTTGAGTTGTGTCCGACTCATAGCGACCCGAATAGGGTTTTCAATGGCAGATTGTTTCAGGATTGCCTTGGGAGTGGGTTGCCACATCCTTCTCCATTTTTGCGGTGCTGGGAATAGAACTCTCAACCTCAGAGACCACAGAGCAGCACTCTACCAACTGAGCTAAATCCCAGCCGGTTTGATGCTTAACAGATAGTATTTCCAAACCCCATTTTACAGACAAAGAAAATGAGGCTCAAACACATCTTAATATACCTAGCGCCAGTCACAAGTCTATGGGGCTCTGGAGGTGGCATGCGAACCCACCCAGGGCTCATTCTGCTCCACTTGACTTCCTTTCCCTCATCCCAGGTGTGAGCCCATGGGTTAAATGCACCCAAGTGAGTTCAGAGATGCAGCTGCCTCCCCTAGGCCCTCCAGAGAGCTCCAACCCCATGGCTCAGGAATTATTAGGTTGAGGAGGAAGGCAGCAGATGGCTTCCAAATATGCTGGTATTTAAGCAAAGTTTCCAAAGGGAGCTAGAGAGAGAGCGCCCCAAAACCTGGAGACAGAAATCTGAATTCGTTCTAAAGTCAACAAAGAAGAAAGTCCCCTGCCGAGGAGGGGACAAGCCTTGGCCAGAAGACAGGTTTTATGTGAATTATTTTTTGTGGGCGGAGAAGAGAAGAAAGAAGCCTTGGACTAGGAGTCACGCGTCGCTGCTTGCATAAGCAGTTCAGTTTTTATCACTCCCCAAAAAGAATTTAAAAAAAGAGAATAAAATTCACTCCCCAAAGAGAACAGAAAAATAAAAGTCCCAAGGCCAACTTGGGACTATGAAACGGACTCGGCCCCGATGAACTCTGCCATCTGACAGCACGCAGACCACCTCGAGGCACCCCCAGGTCTGCAGCCACCTGGCCACCGTTTGACATCAGGTGTGCACGGTTGAGGGACAGCTCAGGAGAGACAGGAAAAGCTCCTTCCTCCAAGGAATTCTCAGAAGCAGGGCAGTTGTTCACGAGGGGAATAGTCAGCTGGTTCCACTTTCCATTACACAGTCTCCAGAATTTTTTATGGTTCTTAACTTAAGGGGGAGTGCCCACATAAAAAGAAGTGGTATGCTAAAGACCATGGGGACCTCCTGCTTGGCTTCTGAGTTCTGAAGAACTCTGGGAGGGGGGGAGGCTCCAAAGAGGGCTTTGTTCAGGAAGAATGATCAGTCTCTAGAATTCTGTCTCAGTCGGTTATTGTTATATGTAGCAAAACTACCCCCCATCCTAATAGATACAAAGCCACTGGTTTATGTTGTTCATAATTTTGTGGGTCAGAAATTTAGAAAGGACTCTGTCGGGTGGTTAGGCTCTTCCTGGGCATTGGATGGGGCAATGAGACCAGAGGATCTACTCCCAAGATGGCCACTTCAAGATGGTGCCTGAAGTCTTCAGACCACCCTCTCCCCATCCCTCATCCCATTCTCCCCACACGGCACCTCATCTTCCCAGGCTTCTCAGAGCATGCCTGCCTCTAGGTAGTTTCTCTCCTTCCACTGTGACTGGATTCCCCTAAGACAGGTTAATGGATTTTACACCACATTCCCGAAATCCAACCTGGAGTTTTGATTTTACCCTTGGTACAGTAACAACCACAGAACCTAAACTCCATGAGGGCAGAGACTACATCATTTTTTGCTCTCAGTTACCTATGTCCTTAGCCGCCTTGCTGAGTGAACGCATGGATGAATGAATGAATTCTCTTGTCTGAAATGATTCCAAAATATCAAACCAGAAAAGTTTCCTAAGCCACTGCTCTCGTGCTTTCTAGTGATCTGACTATATCAGGTTAGAATTCCTAAAAAGTAGGGGAAGTAGAGGCCATGTCAGATGCTTGTGGTCTCAGCTGCTTGGGAGACTGAGGTGGGAGGATTCCTTTAATCCAGGAATTCGGAGCCTGCCTGAGCAACACAGGGAGAGTATTGTGATTATCATGTGGTTACCTTAACTATTATGATGTCTCAAAAAACAACAATAACAACAACAACAAAGAACCTGTGAAGGGTGATATGTCATATGAAATTGTTTGGTTTTGTTTTGAAAGAAGGAAAAGTTTCAATTCACTTTGATTTCTAAGCAAATCTATCCTGCGTCCTCCCAAGAGGCATCCATGTGTCATAGCATCAGCGAGAGGGTGTCAAAATTCAAATCACTGGGAAGCTCTAATTTTAGAGTCAGGAGGCATGGACAAGGGTATCGATCCAGTCAGTCACTCGTTCTGCACCAGGCAAATCTCTTTGAGGATAAGATAGAAATAGAAATAGCAACTGCAAAAAACAAATGAGGCCTGCCTCTGAGACCTTAGCAGACCAGTTAAACTTTCTAAGCCTGATGCCTCAGCTACGAAATAAGGAAATCACCAGCCACCCTGCCTCCCTTGGTGGTGACTGTGAGGCTAAAATGACTTCAGCTGTACAAAAAGTCACAATCCATAGGAAAAGCTTTGAAGACCGTGACGTTCCAGGTAAAATGATGGCCCTATTTCTAGCGGCCATCTTGGAAGACTGAGGTCTAAGACCAAGGGCACGTGCAGGATGCACCCCCTCTGCTTTTCTGTCGTGCTGATTCTAGGGGCAGAGACACAGTCTCCACGGAACAGGATGGAGGTACCGCCCCCCCTGAAGCAGTAGGAGAGGCTGAAGGCGCGCCAGGGGACCCTGAGCGAGTGTCACCAGCTGGAGGGTGGCACAGCAGACACGGTGCAGCCTTATGATGTTGCAGCTCTGGCCACTCCCATCTTGATAGGTGCTGTGTGCCTTGCTTAGCCAGGAGACCACAGTAGGGAGCAGGGGCCTCTCTGCCAGGCTCTCAAGGCAGGGTCCTCTCAGAAGAGCCGCTTCATAAACCTCTTGCACGAGAAAGGAAAGCAGAGATGACAAAGACAGGGAGGAAAGAGATCTGGGGCCCGGCCCCACTCTGCTCCATGCCAAGGTTCCTAAGAGTCTGACATTTGGAAAAGACGTGGCCTGGAGGAGCCAAGGATTTGGGACAGGGCTCCTTCCGGCTCCCGGGAGTGTCAAGCAGAGGAGGAGGAGGAGGAGGAAAATGACTCAGCTAAATGAAGAGAAAAGTATTTTTAAAAAGCAAAACGATGAAAGGCACCAAGGCACTGAAGCGAAGTCCCAGGACCGGGTCCAAGCGCCTGCTCAGAGCAAGCAGGGCAAATCTGCAGACAGCCCGAGAGCTCGCTAAGGTTTCTAAACCAAGAATAACAGCAGGAAATGGAAACGGCCTCCTGGGCTGGCCAGCCCCACCGCCTGCTGAAGCCTCCCAGCCCGGGGCCCGAGGGGCGGATGCCCACCAGAGAAATGCTGAAAGCCCCCTTCCAACTCTCAAAATACAGGTGATTCCAACCGCTGCCGGAAGCAGAGAGGTGGCCCGCACTCACCTAGCGGGGCCAGGACCGAGGGGCCCACCTGCTTCACTGGAGTCCACAGGCCTGCTGGGGGCAGGGAGGAGAGCGAGGTGGAAGGAGCCGCCCTCCCAGAAGTTGACACAGCTCCGTCCCCTTCCAGCAGCCCAAGTCAGATGACCTCAATTGCAAACGTGTCATTTTGAAACGTTCAGTGCAGAACCGAGCGTGACAATGAAGAGATGGGGGAATGCAGAGAGGCCACGGCCCGCCACGGCTCTTCTCTCCTGGCTGGGGACACGCAGCATGTGTCAGGTTCCTGTGCTCATGCCAAGGGGTACCCACCCCCAGTGTGGAACTCCGTGCAAACTCACATTTCTAAGGAGGCCAGCATGGGGCTGGGCGTGGTGGTGCACACCTGTAATCCCAGCGGCTCAGGAGGCGGAGGCAGGAGGATCACAAGTTCGAGACCAGAGGCAGTCTGTGTAACTTAGCAAGACCCTGTCTCAAAAAAGTAAAAAAAAAAAAAAAAAGGGCTGGGGGTGCAGCTCAGTGGTCCATCACTTGCAAAGCATGCAAGCGTGAGGCCGTGGGTTCAACGCCCAGTACCGCAAAAAAAGAAAAAACAAGAGGCCAGCATGGCGGGGAACGCAATGACGGAGGCAGAGGAAGAGACAGGGCAGGGGGCAAGTGATCAAACCCCCACAATCTTCAAGTCCCCAAGTTGGGCCAGGGGGCGAGGCACCCTCGTGCCCCTGGGACAAAGCTTCCTGACCTCATTCCCTACATTCCAACAGAAAATAGCAAACCAGCAGAGAAGCCCCAGCCCTCCAGACCCTGAGTCATTCCAGGGCCTCCAGAG
Organism: Pedetes capensis; assembly: GCA_007922755.1. Taxonomy (NCBI): domain Eukaryota; kingdom Metazoa; phylum Chordata; class Mammalia; order Rodentia; family Pedetidae; genus Pedetes; species Pedetes capensis. Next base: position 308,637 of record VMDO01000131.1, on the reverse strand, counting down.
AAGGAACGCCCTTCTGGGACCCCTTCAAATAACTGCCAGCACCTGCCAAGGGGAGGGGGTGACGACACCTCCTAATGGCAGCAGCTGTGCAGAAGAACTGGGGCTGGCTGCCCTAGGGGCCCCTTCCTCCCAACCCTGAGTCCTGAGGCTCCTTCACCAACCAGCGCTCTCTCACACGCACACCCATGGGCAGAGACGGAAGCCACCTCCATGCTTCTGCCTCCAGGCCTACGGGCCCCAAATCTGTGCCGGTTAGGTTCCTCTGGGAAGCACTGAGAGAATTAAAAGTGCGCGAGATTTGTTGGCAGAAAGGCTGGCACGGATGGCGTGGAGAACAGGTGTAGGTGAAGCCTCAGACCACAGTGCTGTCTGATGCTTGTGGAGGGAGAGCAGGAAGGAAGGAGAGACAGGAACGACTGCAGAACAGCTCTGAGAAACTCTCAGCCAGGAGGCTGGGGAGCCCCAGAGCAGGGTGTGCCTACCAGAGGGGACCTGTGTGGGGCAGCCGCAGCCCTGCTTTGCTACCCTCGCTGGCTCAGCCACTGCTGGAGCAGCTCAAGAAGAGCTCAGCATAGACACATGATAGACCCTATATTCACCATTTTCCATTGCTACAGTGAAACACCTGAGGCCGGGTACTTTATCAAGAAAAAAGGCCTCAGAGGATTTGAATAGACACTTCACCAAAGGAGATGCCAAAAATAAAAATTAAGAAGAGCCTCATTTAGCTCACACTTTGGGAGGTTAAAAGTCCAAACTGCAGGAGGTAGGCTCTGGTGAATGCCTCTCTGGCTGTATCTTTCATGGTAGGTGGCATCACCACAGGAACATGTGGGAGGGAGAGAGCACCTGGTGAGACAGGAAGCTACAGGTAGGGGAAGGGCTACTAACAACCTCCCACTAGGCCCCGCCTCTTAAAGGTCCCACTACCTCTTAACAGGGCCACACTGTGTATCAAGCTCCTAACCCATGTCAAATCACATGCAAACCATAGTGGACCTTCCTGAAGGTAGGGTAGTGGAGGCTTTGAGCTAACTTCCTCTAAACAACACAGATATCTGAGCAGTAAAGACCAATACCTACCTAATGTTGTTGTTGTTGTTAGGTGCCCTCTAGTCGGTATCCTACTCATAGCGACCCTCATAGGGTTTTCAATGGCTGACTTTTTTTCAGATTGCCTTGGGAATGGATTGCCAGATCCTTCTCCCATTTTTGCAGTGCTGGGAATTGAACTCTGGACCTCAGAGACTGCAGCGCAGCACTCTACCAACTGAGCTAAATCCCAGTCCCCACCTACCTAATAGCTAACACTTAAAAAGAAAAAAGAAACCTTTTAAACAGAGCACTGCACTTAGCTCTTCAGACAGGTTCTTACCCACAACCTGGCAAGAGGCTTCATAAGGCTTTTGCAGAAATAAATAAAAGAACCAATGTAACAGTCATTTGCAAACGCTGGGGCCCATGCTGGAGGTTCACAAAATGGCAGCTCACAGGCCCAACTGTGCCCAAAGTGTAGTTTGTTTGACTCACATTTTGATTGTTTTTTAAGTGCCAAACTAATTGCCCCCATGTATAAGGCACAAAAATCTGGATTTCTGCCACCAGGTGCACATACCTATAATCCCAGTGACTTGGGAGGCAGAGGCAAGAGGATCACAAGCTCGAGACCAGAGGCAGTCTGCATAATTAAACGAGACCCTGTCTAAAAAAAAGTAGAAAAAATGGGCTGGGGGTACAGCTCAGTGGTCCAGCACAGCAAAGCCTGCAAGTGTGAAGCCCTGGGTTCAACCCCCAGTATGACAAAAAATAAAATAAAATAAAATAAAATAAAAAATCTGGATTTCCAGGTTCTCTTTAAGAATATAAACATCCGCCAATACTGACCCCCTTCCCAGTTCACCACAGTCCCTACCACCTCCTGCTGTTTACACACTACCTACTTCACTCACATTCTCCACCACGCGGGCCCCTATAGGCCTCCTGCCCACACTCATGGGCGCATCCAGCTTGTTCATGGCCATTCCATTTCTTCAGGAGACACAAGGGAGAATATTCAGAAAACCAAGCAAATGCTCCTGGTAATTAAAATATAAGAGGAATACAATGAAAATGTCAATAAAGGAATTGGAAGATAAATTTAAGAAACTCTCTCTGAAGGAGAGACATTATGGAAGGGAAAATTAAAGGAGCCATCTAAGAGAATTGTTTGTTTTGTCTTGTTTTTTTGAGACAGAGTCTTACCCTGTAGCCCTGGCTGGCCTGGAATCTGCTATGCAGCCCAGACTGGCCTTGAACTTGTGGCAATCCTTCTGCCTCCTGAGTACTGTGATTACAGATGTGAGCCACCACTCCCAGCTCATCTAGGAAATTTAACATCCAAGTAGCAAGGGTTCCAGAACAAGAGAACACTGTAAGAAAATATCTGAGATAATTAACTTGTAAAGAAAATTAACTTGTAAAGAGAAAAGGGTTATTTTGATTTACAGTTTTAGAAGTTCTAGTCTACGACTGGGCAAATCCCTTGCTTTTAGGTCTTTGGTGGGGCTACTGGATGACAATCATACGCAATCGCACACAATCATGGATAGCACATGGCAGAACAAACTGCTCACCTAATGGCCAGGAAGCAAAAGAAGAAACAGAATCCCCTTCATGATACATCTCCAATTACCTAACTTCCTCCCACTAGGCCCCACCTTTTAAAGATCCCACCATCAGCGGGGCATGGTGGCACACACTCATAAACCCAGCAACTTAGGAGCCAGAAGCAGGAGGATTACAGATGTGAAGTCAGAGGCAGCCTGTGCAACTTAGTGAGACCCTGTTTCAAGGTAAATAAATAAAGGAAGGAAGGAAGGAAGGAAGGAAGGAAGGAAGGAAGGGGATGCAGGTCAGTAGCAGAGCACCTGCAGAGTATGTGTAAGGCCTTGAGTTCAGCACCCCAGTACTGTAAAAGAAAGAATGAATGAATGAATTTAAGAAAAAAGATTCCACCGTCTCCTAATAATGCCATGCTGAGGACCAAGACTTTAAAACATGGGCTCTTGGGAGACATTCAACATCTAAACTATAGCAGTTAGGGAGAAAGTTCTCTAAGAAATAGTCCAGAACTGAAGGAGTTTCCTGATTGAAAAGGCCTGTAGAGGACTAAAAAAATCGATTAAAAAATTCCCCACCAATTAACATTGTTGTGAAAGGGAAAAATCCCAAAAACTTCCAAGAGAAAAAAAAAAAGTCACATAAGAAGAGTTAAGCATTAGGCTTTTCACTAGGTTCTGGATCTAGAAGCTGGAGCACAAAGGATCAATGCTTCAGCACTCTAAGTGAGAGGAAATCTAAACCCTCTTGGATCATTGGCAAAGTCAAGTACCATCAAAATATTTGTCAAACAATCAAGGTCTCAGTAAATTCTTTCTCAAGTACTCTTTCTCAGGACGTTCCTGGGGTCTGAGGCCATGCTCCACCAAAGTGAGGCAGTAAACTAGAGAGAAAGACGTCATCACATCCAGGACTCAGAGATCTAGTACAGGAGAGGGGAGGATCCAGGCAGCCCCTTTGGGAGACAGAGACAGAGGGGACCACAGATGGTCATTTTGGATTCTGCCAGAAGATTTGTGGACAAGTCAGTTATGATTAAATTTGTTATAGAAAACTAAAGAAACTAAGAATCAGCAAGATACTGAAACAAGCATTTCACTAAAGAAGATATCCAACTCTATGAAGATGGCCCCAGCGCCATCAGTCATCAGGAAAATACAAAGTAAGATCATAGTGATAGTCACTATCCACCTAGCAGAATAAAGCTAAGAATAACAGACAATCCCAAGTGTTGACCAAGTGGTGAAGCAACTGAAACTCTCATACACTGCCAGTGAGGGATGGATGGTGCAACCAGTTTGGAAAACTCTTTGACAGTTTCTTATGCAGGTTACATATACCCAGGAGGGGTAAATACCATCAAAGTACATTATACGCATGTATGAAAATGTCATAATGAAAGTCATTACTTTTTACAATTAATATACATTAATTTTTAAAGGGACTAGGGGGTAGCTCAGTTGATACAGTGCAATACTACATTCTCTGAAGCCCTGAGTTCAATCCCCAGTACCACAAAAATGGGAGAAGGACCTTGCAAACCACTCCCAAAACAATCCTGAAACAGTCAGCCATTGAAAACCCAGTGAGAGTACTAGAAAAAGGTAGGAAGGAAATATGCCAAAATATAAAAATGGCTTTTTTTTGGTGGAACTATTATGTGATTTTAATTTCTGTCTTACACTTTTCTAATTTAAAAAAAATCTTTCAAATCCTAAAAAAAAACAAAAATTAACTCTATGAGAGTCGCTATGAGTTGGACCCAACTAAATAGCACCTAACAACAACAACAATAATTTTTTTTAATTTAAAAGGACACGCTCTACATATATAAACTGTATATATAAATATAAATATATATAAATACATATATAAATACATATATACACATATATACACATATATATGTATATATGTATGTATGTAGGTATATACATATACATATGTACATATATACACATATATATGTATATATGTATGTATGTATATGTATGTATATGTATGTATATATGTGTATATATATGTGTATATATATGTGTGTATATATATATATATATATATATATACACACACACACAGCCGTAGCTTTGTGGCATCCGATTCCCTCAGATCTCAGAAGCTAAGCAGGGTTGGGCCTAGTTAGTACTTGGATGGGTGACCTCCTGGGAACACCAGGTGCTGTAGGCTTGGGAGAAGGACCCAGCAACCCACTCCCCAAAATCAATCCGCCATTGAAAACCCTATGAACAGCAGAGAAGCACTGACAATACTGCTTCACCTGTTGTATGCAGGATTGCTATGAGTCGGAAACTGACTCAACGGCACCTAACAACAACAACATATACATACATATTTGTTGTTGTTAGGTGTCACCAAGGCAGTGTCCAACTCATAGTGACCCTACAAATAAGAGACGAAAGCCTATTGTCAGTGCTTCTCTGCTATTCATAGGGTTTTCAGTGGCAGATTGCTTGTTGGGGGTGGGTTGTCAGGTCCTTCTCCCAAGGAAGGAAGTTGCCTACAGCACGTGGTGTTCCCAGGTGATCTCCCATCCAAGTACCAACCAGTCCCGACCCTAGTTAGCTTCTGAGATCTGACGGGATTGGATGCCACAGTGGTACGGCTGCAGGCATTCACACATATACGTATACATATGTGTGTGTATATATAGGTATATATGAGAGGAGACTCTCCCCCCCCCCAAAAAAAAAAGACTGTGAAAACAATGATCATCTGTTTCTTTGCTGTGAGAGGGATTGTGTACTCAGACTCTGTTCCTCCAGGTCAGTCATCCAAAGTTCTTACTATCCCGAAGTTTTGAGAAGGTTGCATCATGATTCACAGAAGAACCATCTGGAGTTGAGGCAAACAGGAGCCAGGTTCCTCCACCAGGACCACACGCCTGCCTGCGCTGTGCTGCGTGTTCAGCAGTTTCTGACCACCATCAGCAGGACCCTTGTACCCCACCCTCCCACCCACCCAATCTTGCCCCAAGCAACTCTTGTATTTGTTTCCCTGGATGAAGAAAAGTTCTCAGGGAGATGTTTTGCTGAGATGGAAGAGGTGAGACAAGAAATGGCAGAAGCATTAAAAGGCATCAAAAGAGAGGAGTTCAAATCCTGTTTTGAGCAGTGGAAAAGAAGTCTCAATCAGTGTACTGCATCAGACAGAGAGTGCTTTGAAGGTGACTGAAGTTTGAACATGTAAAAATAAATGCAGGATGTTTTACAAAGAAAATCTGGTCTTTTTTAGTCCCCCCCTAGACAATGATAATCACATGACTTTTTAAAAAGTCACATAAAAAGGCTCAACGATCAGTATGGCATTGGGCTTTTCAATAGAAGCTTTGGAAGCTGGAACACAAAGAATCAATGCTTCAGGACTCTAAGCCAGAGGAAATTTAAACCCAGTTGGATCATCCATCAAGTGGTGTGCCATCAAAATGTTTGTCAAACATGCAAGGTCTCAGAAAATTCCCTTCTCAAATATCTTTTCTCAGGAAGCTCCTGGGTTCTGAGGTCATGCTCCACCAAAGTGAGGCAGTAAATGGAAGATAAAAATGCCATCCTATCTATCACAGATATATATACCGGGGGTACCAAAAAACGTATACACATTTAAGGGTTGTTATCTATGTATGACTTTTCAAAGTTGAATTGAATTATGGTTGGTTGTTATTGTTAGGTGCCGTTAAGTTGGATCCAATTCATAGCGACCCTAAGTACAACAGAATGAAACACTACCCAACACTGTGCCATGCACACGATCTTTTTATCTTTGAGCCCATGGTTGCAGCCACTGTGTTTATTCTCGTTTTCAGTCATGCCACAACAATAAAAGGAGGTCCCACGGTCTTTCCTCCATTTCCTTCATTAAAGTCAACTCACTTTGAAGAAGTAACTCTTCCCCAGTCATTTCCTGAACGCCTTCCAGCCTGAGGGGTTCATTTTCCAGCACCATACTGGACAGTGCTTCTGTTATTATAGGGTTTTCAATGGCTGATTGTTTTGGGAGTGGGCTGCTGGCTCCTTCTCCCTAGTCTGTCTTAGTCTGGAAGCTCAGCTGAAACTTATCCACCATGGGTGACATGCTGGTATCTGAAATACTGGTGGCATAGCTTTCAGCATCATAGCAACATGCAAGCCCCTACAACACGATAAGCAGGCAGATACGTGGGAGCTGAATTATGGTAGCAACGTGTAATGCAATGTTCTGGATTATACTTCTACTTTCACATCAGAACAAGCATACGACGCACTCTCAAAAACAGCAAAGTGGAAAGTTTTCATCCCAAGATGCACATACGGTTTTTTGCCACCCTCTCTGTGTGCATGTGCATACATATGTGGTTATATTATATACCCCCATTCTATGACCCAGTGATTCCATTCCTAGGTTTAAATCCAGAGCAGCAAGTCTATATTTGCAAAAAAAAAAAAAAATTACTGATACAAGAATATCCAGAGTAGCTTTATGAATAATAGTCAAAAACTGGAACCAGCCCAAATATCCATCAGATAGGGAGTGGATAAGCCAAATGTGGTATTTCCATCCAAGAACCACAATTCAGGGACAGAAAGGCATCGTCATCAACAAAGACACAACACGGGAAAATCTCAAAAACGTTATGAGTATAAGAAACCAGACAGAAAATGCAATGTGTACGAGTCCATTTACAAAAGGTTCAAACACAGGAAACATGGGGGACAGAAGTCAAAATAGTGTTTCTCTCTCAGGGACAAGGACCAGTAGGTATTAGCTAAACAGGGACACAAGGGGATCTTCTGAGATGACATAAATGTCCTTCATGTTTACCTCCATGGTGATATCACAGGGGTGAACTGGGGAAAAGTTGTAGAGCTAGTCACCTAAAATGTGTACACTTTAGGTCCCTTGTTCCTCTATAAAGTACTGAAGGAAACTAGACAAATCCATGAAGATGGATCCTTCATTCCCTGAAAAGTAAAGCGTTCTATTTAAAAAGACAGCGTCATCCAAGGACCCTCCCTGTAGCCCGGATTTAGCTTGGAGAATGAGGACGTCGTGGTAGTGATGGATAAAGGCACTCTTTACAAATTAAACTAGAAATCTTTATTGGCAGGATGGGCAGAAAGGTAGGCTTTGTGCGCAGCAGGGGCAGTGAATAAGGAGAGCTAAATTTTAATATTTATAGGAGGAAATCAGTAGATAATGTCTAAAATAAAATAAACCAATAAACAAGAAATAGCAGCAGAGCTAGGGGTAAGTACTGAGCTTCATGGCAGCAAGCGGTTTTCTCTGGGAGCAGGATTTGGTGGTGGGCGGTTACAGGGCAGGACCCTGCGCCTTATAATTTGGATCTTCCAGAATTAGGTTTGGCAGAAAAGAGACAAAAGCCTGAAATAAAATCCCTTAACTAAAACAGAAATGTATTTCTGTCTCAGGTAAAAGTCTGGCAACTCCAGGCTGCTCCACAAAGTTCTCAAAGGCAAGCTTCTGACTCCCCCTACCACATCATTTCCTCAGCCTCAGTTCCAAGATCGCCTTATAGGTCAATGGGGCTGCTCCAGCTCCAGCCATCGAATCCACATCCTACTCAGCAAGATGGAAGAAAAGACAAAGATGAAAAAGGGTGCATGCCAGTTGTCTTTTTAGGATTTCTCCTAAAGCTACTACATAACACTTCTCCTGAAATCTCACAGGACAGAACCAAGTCCCATGGTCTTGACAACCAGGCATGGAACAGGGGAGTCTACACCGTGAAGACTTGTATCTAATATTGTTAACTACACACAGGTATCGTTTTGTTAAAAATTAAAATGTGAACAAAAGGAAATAGCTTTAGCTGTCAATAGACAAAGTGAAGGGCGATTCTGCAGATAGCACAGCCCTCAGCACACACTTGCGCAGGTAGTAGGTAGGAAACACCTGCTTGGAGCAGCGCCACTGCCTCAGGCTCCCATTGCAGCCCAGGGGGCCAGACAGGCCCCCAGGGAAGGCTGAGTAGCTGCTGGGACAGGAAGGTGTTAGGTGACTGGCTGTCCCCCCAGGGCCCAGGAACTCAGGACCTTACAGACAGCCTAAACCCAGAAACCTCACCGCCCTCTGCAATGAGATGGGCCTCTGAAAAAAATAATAAAGGTCTACCAATACCTCCCAAGGAGGCGAAAATTGTTCTTCCTACTTTACAAGGACATGTAGTCAGAAGAGATCAATCCCTAGAGAAAGACCTCATGTTTGGGAGAGTGGCAGGTGAACGCAAAAGAGGAAAACCCTCCACCAGACGGATTGACACAGTGTCTGCAACAATGGGCTTAAACATAAATAAGATTGTGCACCTGGCGCGGAATCGGGAAGTGTTTCGATCTGCTGTACACAGGCTCGCTGTGAGTCGAACTCAACTCGATGGCACCTAACAACAACAAACTTTACAAGGAAGCAAACAGACTCTCGGAGGTTAAGGGACCCCCTCCCCCAAGGCTGCCCCCAGAGGAGCCAGACTTGACCTCAGCAATCCAAAGACCAAGTGCAGATTTCTCTCCTCCTCCGAGGGTCCGGGTAGCCACCCCGCCACTTTTGGGTTCTCTGCAGAGCCAAATCAGACTTGTTGATAAGTCACAAGAAGCAGTGACTCACTGGAAGACAAGATAAACAACAGGGAGGCGGGTGGGCCTGGCCTGTTTCCTAGGAAGTCTGCCTTCGGGGCTGGAAGGGTACACAGTTAGCGGGAGGTTCCCCTTGGGCAAACACCAGCACAGCAGTTTCCAGACAAAGAGCAAGCGCTGCTGGGTGGAGAAATGCGCAGCCCAGCTGGGAGCTGCCCAGCTATTTCAATCCTCAAAGGTCCTTTGTCCCTGCCAGGCCAAGAGCCGGAGCCTGAGCATATAGAATTCCAAGCTTTTCCCTGCCGATTTCTCCAAAACCTGAAGGGCAGGTCCTGTGCCTCTAGCATAACATCTGCCCCTGGCATCCCATCTGATTAGCGCAAAACACTTCGCCAGCGTTTCTGAACAAACAGTGGCCCTTTCAGGGGACTCCGGGCAGTCTTTTCTTCTCCCTGCACCCCACACCTCAAGGGAGAAATCGGGTGCTCACTGAGGGCCTCTGGGAGGAGGAACTGACTTGGCAGAGGGCAGAGGGGGGTTACTGTCCCCAAAACGTGTTCTAGCCACGATGTCTGGAGGCAACAGGCTCAATGGCAACAGCCAGAGCCTGGAGCCTGGAAAGAGGCAGGTGGGCCAGGGAGGGACTGGGCAGACAGAAATAGCAGCAGGCAGGGCAGAAGTGAGTGTCAGCCCCAACAGGGACCCGGCCCTGGGTGTGAGAATGGACGAGGCTCAGGTTGCAAGGATACAGGGCAAGTTGGGACCCCATCCTCAGAAGGACTCAGCTCTCTGATGAAGGATCCAGGAAGAATTCAGCCAAGCCTCGATCCGAGAACAAGATGGGAGTCAGGCGCTAGACTGTAGGTCACGTGAGGTGACAAAGTGCTGGCTTGGCCAAAGAGATGTCAGAGGAACTTGTCATACTCCCTGATGGGTTCACAGAGCCCACGCCAGAGTCTTCAGGTGACACAGTTTCAAAAGTTAGGGTACTATTGAACTAAAACAGATGGGTACCAGGACAAAAATAGACACATAGACCAACGGAATGGACTAGAAGACTGAGAAATAAACCCATGTAGTTACAGCCACGGGGCTGGGATTTAGCTCAGTTGGTAGAGTGCTGCGCTGCAGTCTCTGAGGTCCCGAGTTCGATTCCCAGCACCGCAAAAATGGGAGAAGGACTTGACAATCCACTCCCAAGGCAATCCCGAAACAATCAGCCATTGAAAACCCTATGAGGGTCGCTATGAGTCGGACATGACTCGATGGTACCTAACAACAACAACAGTTACAGCCACAAGCTTTTTGACAAAAGTGCCCAAAAATATCAGCTGGAGAACATACAGCTTCTTCGATGCATAGTTCTGGGAGAACTGTATATCCACGTGTTGAAGAAGAAATCTAGATCACTATCTGTCACCACGTATAAAAGCCAACTCAAAATGGATCAAAGATCTGGAACTTTGAAATTACTTGGGGTAAACATATGAGCTAGCTATACAGCTACTGGATATGTACCAAAGGAGTCAGAGTCAGCACACATAGAGACATCTGAGGACTCATGGTTAGAGGAGCACTGTTGACTATGGCCAAGGTATGGAAGAGCCTAAGTGTCCATCAACAGACAGATGGATAAAGAAAACATGGTATGTATACACAATGGGAGCTGGGGTCTAGCTCAGTTGGTAGAGCACTGCTCTGTGCTCTCCGAGGCCCTGGGTTCGATCTTCAGCACCACAAAAATAGGAAAAGGACATGGCGATCCACTCCCAAAGCAATCCCGAAACATTCAGCCATTGAAAATCCTGTGACGGTTGCTATGAGATGGACCCAACTTGACGGTACCTAACAACATACACAATGGAGTATTATTCAGCCTTCAAGAAGAACAAAATTATGTCATCTGCAGGAAAACAGATGGATGGATCATCATGTTAAGCAAAATAAGCCAGACTCAGACAAATATATTTTCTTTCATATGCAGAATCTAGATTTTTTTTTTAAAAAGGAAAGAAACATGAAAGTAGAAGTGGAACTATTTGGGAAGAGGAAGAGGAACATAAAGAGCAGAAGAAGGGAATAGGGGATAAGATAAAGTGATAAGCAGTCAATATGACCAAAGTTTATCACATACATGTATGAAAATGTTATGAGGCTGGGGTTAAGCCCAGCTGGTAGAATGTTTGCTTTGTGCTCTCAGAGCCCATAGGTTCAATCCCCAGCACCACAAAAATGGGAGAAGGACCCAGCAGCCCACTCCCAAAACAACCAGCCATTGAAAACCCTATGAATAACAGAGAAGCACTGACATACTGCTGAGCACGGCACAGTGTTGAGGAGTGTTGCATTCTGCTGTGCATAGGGTCTCTATAGGTTGGGCACAATTCAAGGGCACCCAACAATAACAGCACGAAAATGTCACAATGAAACCCATTATTTTGTACAATGAATATATATTAATAAACAAACGTTGCTGGGCGCGGTGGCACATACCTGTAATCCCAGCAGCTCAGGAAGTGGAGGCAGGAGGATCGCAAGTTTGAGACCTGAGGCAGTTTGTATAACTTAGTGAGACCCTGTCTCAAAAAAGCAAAAAATAAAAAAATGGGCTGAGGTGCAACTCAGTGATCCAGCACTTGCAAAGCATGCAGGCACAAGGCCCTGGGTTTAACCCCCAGCACAGAAAAAAAAAAAAAAAAAAAATCATTGAACTCAGTTTAAAAAAAGAAGAGGTCAGGGTCAACTGGGACAAGGCACCTTGGAGGCAATGCCAGAAGCAGCCAGTCCTTGGCTTCCTCCCTCCCGTCCTCCCACTTGTGCGACATGTGTTGGTTAATCTTGGCTGTCAACCGGATTGCACTGAGGAATATGTAAGGGATTAAGTGAAGCTCACCTCTGGGCACGTCTGTACTGCCACTTCCAGAGGTGACTTAGGGCCCCAGGGCTCTGAGCTAATAAACAGACTCACAATATGATAGTGATATTGGCAGGCGGTTACAGGCAGGGCCTGGCTGGAGGAAGAAGCTCCCTGGGGGCATGTCTTGGGACTATGTCTGCCCTGGCCTCTCCTGGATTCCCCTCTCTCTGCTTCCTGTCCACTAAACGTGAGCTGCCCTGCTCCTCCACACCCTCTCCGCCATGATGGACTGACCCCTGTGAAGCTGTGTTTCTGTTCAGTATCTGGTCACAGCAAGGAAAAAGCTAACTGATTCCGGCGCTTCTCCAGATCACTAGGACCAAGTACGTGACCATCACTCCAGCCTGGGCACTCTACCAAGTCCTGTTCCCTGAACCCTTCCCAGACTCCTCCAGATTGAAAGAACCTTTCCAATGACTCGGTTTTATCTCTGACCCTATTTGAATCTTGTATTATTATTATTTTATTTGTTTTTCGGCAAGTTCTTACTATGTAACCCAGGCTGGCCTAGAACTTGCTATGTGGATTAGGGTGGCCTTAGACTCTTCCTACCTCAGCGTTTCTGGGATTACAGGCACATGCCACCATGCCCAGCTTACTTTTTATTTATTTATTTATTTATTTATTTATTTATTTATTGTGGTACTGGGTTTTGGACCCAGGGCCTCGCGCCTGCATGCTCTGCAAGTGCTGAACCACTGAGCTGCACCCCCAGCCCATTTTTTACTTTTTTGAGACAGAGTCTCACTAAGTTACACAGACTGCCTCTGGTCTCAAACTTGCGATCCTCCTGCCTCTGCCTCCCAAGCTGCTTATTATTAAGTGAATTTTCTCATTCACCCCAGCTTCCAACACAATGCCACAAAACCAAGAGCTCAGCAAATATCCTTTTTTTTAAACTTTACTTGTAAATATCTAGTTGATATTTACCAAGAATAACATAATAAAATGATAATATACAAATAAGCACAAAATGATACTGTGCAGATAAAAGTTATAAATCCTGAGGGGATCACTGAAAAGAATAAGTGAATCAGAGAAAGGGGGCATCAATCTGGGAAGGCTGCTTGGAGAAGGTGAATTGCGAACCAGTTACTGGGAAAAAATAGAGACTGAATGTATATATTAGAATTATTTTGGTTATACACAGTGGCAATCTAATTCAAAGTAGCTTAAGCCAAGGAAAAGAAAAAGGAAGGAAACAAGAAAGAAAGGAAGAATAAATGAAGGCAAAAACATAGGAGAAACTATATTGGCTCAGGTAATGAATGAGAAATGGGCATGGCTAGATCTAGGTACTCAATAGCAGCAGGAATCCCCCTTTCTCAGTTCTGCTTCCTTCTGTGATCTCTTCATTCCCACACAGGCCCCCTGCAGGGTGACTCCCCAGACTGAGATCCTATAGCTTTTCAAACTCAGCAAGAGAGAGAGCTTCTTTTTTCTAGTAGTTAAGGGGGGATTTGAAAGGAAAGAAAAAAAAAAAAACAATTGTTGTAAGGAAATAATAAGAAGTTGATTTTTTACTGCATCTTAATCCATCCCGTCCTAATACATGCTTCTCTGGTCTAGCCTGTGACACATGCGGACTCTGCAGCCAATGCAGTATGGTTCTTTGATTGGCCAGGCTGTTGTCACAGGCTAGTCCAGATGCCAGGGAGCTGAGGCCACTCCCACCCAAATCGTGGGACCTGTTGTTGTTGTTGTTGTTAGGTGCCATCGAGTCGGTATCCGACTCCTAGAGACCCTCACAGGGTTTTCAATGGCTGACTTTTTCGGGATTGCCTTGGGAGTGGATTGCCAGGTCCTTCTCCCATTTTTGGGATGCTGGAAATTGAACTCGGGACCTCAGAGACTGCAGCGCAGTGCTCTACCAACTGAGCTAAATCGTGTACCTGAGATCACCCTAAAAGAAGACCAAGATGTGATTACCAAAGAAAAAAGGGCTGTAAGGCAGGAAGCAGCAAGCCTCAGGAGAGCTGAGGGGTAGAGGGAGGTGGGATCTTCACCCAGCCAGGTCAGGATCCAGGCTCCCCTGCTCTGTGTAATGCCCCGTCTCCCTCCGAGGCACACGTAGGAAGGTACCAAGCTTCTCACCTCCCCACAAGATCCCTTAGGAGATCCTGGGCTCCCTCTCCTTGCCGCCCACCACCTGCTGTAGCCAAGACTCCCAGCCGTGAGGATCCATCGCCTGAGCCTTCCGGGAGGCTGCAGGTGTCCAAGGGCTACCTGGAGGTCAGGCATCCACACCTGCAGCCTCCGAAAGACACAAAATTCCCAGCCGGACCCGCGAGCGCATTGGCACATGCGACGCGCGCACATCATTCACTCCGGCAGAGGCCAGTCCGCAGGGAGCCGAGCGAAGCACGTCAGCAATTCTTGCTCTGCTGTTCCTTTGCATATTTTTAACCTCCTGGGCCAAAGGATTCGATCCGGCTTGTCTGTCTCTCCCACAGCCCTCTGCATCCAGCCGGAGCCAGCGCGTCACACTTCCTGCAGCAGGCCCGAGGGTCAGGAGTTCATCCCGGAGCCCTGGCTGAGGGGCGGGGGTCCTAAGAAGCATGACATCCTCCCCCAAAGCCCCAACAGCTGTGTTTCTCCCTCCCTCGGAAGGGATGAGAACGAAGACAGCAGCAGTTGGAATGACGTGGTGCAGAGCTGCTGGGCTGGGCGTAGAATTCACAGTCAAAAGGTCAGGTCTGCAGTTATGATTGGAGCGCGGCTCTTTTTTTGGTTTCTGCTTCCGTTTTCCCATTGCCAAAATGAAGAATGGAAGGTGCAGTTAGCACAAGCGGGCAAGTCTTTGACACAGCCAGCGGCCCTGTCCCAGCACCAACAGCAAGCCAAAATCGAGCTCACTCTTTTGTAGAGAACTTTGGAGACCTCCACATCCACCTTTGGAAAGAGATAGCCGAGCCTTATCTTCAGCTCTCTGTTTAACCTTCCCCGCCCCCAAGACGGAAGCAGAGAATGGAGGGCTGAGCCCTCGCCAGCAGGCTCCACAGCTGCTCCGCATCTCTCAGAGGTGACCAGAAGCCAGACGTGACAAAGTGTCCCACAACACTACACCGAGACTCCCATATTACACCTGGGAGCCCCAAAGTAAGGGGGGGGGCCCTCCCAAGACTCAGAACCTGCCATGCCGAGGTTTACAGGTACTTGCAAAGGCAACAAGAACTAGAGAGAGAAAACGTCTGCAGAGTGTGGGGAGGCATTTAAAGACAACAAAATATATGGTGATGGGCTGGGATTTAAGCTGAATTGGTAGAGTGCTGCCCTGCGCTCTCTGAGGCTCTTCGTTCAATCCTCAGCACCGCAAAAAAATGAGAGAGGGATGTGGCAATCCACTCCGGAATCAATTCTGAAACAATCAACCATTGAAAACGTTCTGCGGGTCATGAGTCAGATCCAACTGGAAGGCACCTAACAACAACAACAACATATGTGCCAAGGTCAGAGGAGGCAAGAGAGAGGTGGATCTCAGCTATTATCTAAAACTCAGAAGTTACTTGTATATGAAAGAAGAAGAAGAAGAAAAGGAGGAGGAGGAGGAGGAGGAGGAGGAGGAGGAGGAGGAGAAGGTGGAGGAGGAGGGAGGAGGAAGAGGGAGGAGGAGGCCAGTGCAGTGGCAAATACCTATAATCCCAGCAACTCAGGAGGCAGAGGCAGGAGGATCACAGGTTTGAGACCAGAGGCAGCCTGTGGAACTTAGTTAGACCCTGTCTCAAGACGTTGTTGTTGTTGTTGTTGTTGTTGTTGTTGTTGTTGTTGTTGTTAGGTGCCCCTGAGTCAGGTCTGAGTCATAGCCACCCTCATAGGGTCTTCAATGGCTGATTGTTTCAGGATTGCCTTGGGAGTGGGTTGCCCCGTCCTTCTCCCATTTTTGCAATGCTGGGGTTGAACTTGAGTTCTCAAGAGAGTGTGGAGCAGCACTCTACCAACTGAGCTACACCCCAACATCTAACAAATGTCTCAAGATAAGAAATGAAAAAGGGAGCTCAGGGTGCTTCCCAGTGGTAAGAGCACTTGCAAAGTATGTGTGAGGCCCTGGGTTCAATCAACAAGGACTGCAAAAAAAAAAAAGAAAGAAAAAGAAAGAAAGAAAGAAAGAGAGAGAGAGAGAGAGAGAGAGAGAGAGGGAGAAAAGAAAAAAACCTGGCCAAAACGCCTCATATGCCCTAGGATGGAGAGAGTACAACTAAATATCATGGACAGAGGCCACATGTGGTCAAGACTGACTATAAGGCCTTTATGTACAAAATGCTTCAAAAGGACAGATCTAACAAAATCACTTCAATGTGAATTAGAGCAACTCCTGGCAAATGTATTCAATGTTCTTGGTTGCCAGTGGCAGCTGCCCAGTTTAAACTGGCTTAAGCCAACCAGGGGAATTTATTGGCTCAGTTAACTGAAAAGATCAGGGCTGTCAGCCTCAGGTACCATTGGATCCAGGCTCAGGCAGTGCCATGAGGGCTCGGTCACCTCTTTTCTGTGGCTTGGCCCTGCCCCCCTCCATGCCAACTTTGTTCTAGGATGCCACGTGGCATCCCCAGAGGCTACAGGCTGCCAGCCTCCTACCCGCTGGCAATCGCAGGAGGAAAAGATTTTCCTCCCAAGGGTTCACATTGACCTCATTTATGTCCCAGTCACTGTGGCCAGGGAGAAGGGATATACTGATTGGGTAAACCTGGGCCATGTGGGGAATCTGAGATAGGATCTGGAGGCCTGGACTGGGAATAAAAAAGGGAGCCATTGGGATAAAGATGGAACCAGGGTGACCCAGTTCTGCCTCTACCAGCCGTGGGGCTTTGGGCAAGTGCTGACCGCTCTGTGGGCCTCAGGTTTCCATCTGTAAAAAATGGAAGTGGCAATTCCTACTGCAGACAGCTGTGATGGAGATGAAGCAAGATAATGTGAGCCAAGTGCCTAGCACAGAGCCACGACACACAGGAGCAATGGTCATTATGTTCTCTACTTAACCCATTTGCCCTGCATTACTTCCGATCTCCACCTGGGGCCTGCCAGGGGCTCACCCTGCAGCATCACTACAGTCCCCACCTCCGCTGTCTGTAGTGTTCAGTTCTTTGCAATCAACCATGGTCTGAAAATATTAAATGGAAACATCCAGAAGTAACCAATTCCTAAGTTTCAAGTTGAGTGCATTCTGAGCAGCATAAGGAAAGTTCACGCTCTCCTGCCCAGGACTTGAATGGTCCCTTTGTCCTGTGGATCCGTGCTGCACCCACCACCACAGTCAGCTCAACTGTTGTGGTATCACCAGGCGTGGTCAGGTAACCCTCGCTGTGCTTAATAAAGGCCCCAAAGTGCAAGAGTAGTGACTCAATCAAGCAACTCAGATGTAGACATAGAGACGCTGTAAAGTGCTGCCTTGAAGGAAGAAAGATGAAATGTCATCACTGATAGATATGTTGTTATTGTTAGTCGCCGTCAAATCGGTGTCTGACTCATAGCAACCCTACTTACAACAGGCGAAACACTATTGTCAGTGCTTCTCTGCTGTTCATAGGGCTTTCAATGGCGGGTGGATTTTGGGGAGTAGATTGCCAGGTCCTTCTCCCAAGCCTGCAGCACCTGGTGTTCCCAGGCGGTCTCCCATCCAGGTACTAACCAGGCCTGACCCTGCTTAGCGCCCGAGATCTGACGGGATCCGACACCACAGTGCTATGGCTGCAGGCAGATAGATATAGATATAGATGATATAGATATATGTGAAAAAAACATAATGTAATGGGGTTTGGTGCTGTCTGCAGTCCCCAGACATCCAGGGGTATTGGAATTTATCCCCAAGGTTAAGGGGCACCACGGCACTCAGAATCCAGGAATGTGTCAAGGCTAATGACACAGGAGGGCCCTGGGGGCATTACGCCCCTCCCACCAGACACATCCACGCACTGCAGTGGCAGGGAAGCGGGGATGGCACATGCCAGGGGCCAGCCCAGAGCCTGGCATTGGCTTCCAAGGGACTGCAGCTGTAATCAGAGTTTCTGTCCCAGCTGGTGTCACCCAGAATGTCACATGCAGAGCCTCCAAGAGGGCACCTCACGTTGGGAAGCATCCAGGTGGGAATGGAGCTGGGACAGCCATGTCAGGAGGGCGGGAACAGGAAAGGGAAGGAAAGGGACGAGCGCAGAGCTGAGGGAAGGGACAGGAAAACGGCCCCTGGGACCCAACAGCCCACAACCGGCTGGGGAAACCGGGCCTCAGGGATCCTCCAGGGCTGGGTCAGCCAGCCTCGAGTTCCAGGAGATTGGAGAAATTCTTCGAATTCAGAAAAACATCAGGACATCCCCACCCACTGTTCCTGGAAAGGCCACCGGATGACACCAGCGGTCACGGCCCAGATGCGGGTAGAATCCAATGTGGACCTGTCCCGAGGGCAGAAAGGGCAGGCAGCTGGCTGCCGGAGATCATCTGTGCACTTGCTGACAGCTGGTGGGGAGCAGGGGAACCAGAGGGCCCCGAGTCTCTGTCGCTCCTGGGCCGAGAGCCCCTGGGCAACCTCATGCCCTTGTTTGGGAAGTTGGAATAAATCCCTCCTACAGAGCTTCCAGGGCTGGGAGTTAGCTCAGTTGGTAGAGCGCTGCTCTGCAGTCTCTGAGGTCCTGGGTTTGAATCCCAGCACCGCAAAAATGGGAGAAGGATGTGGCAATCCACTCCCAAGGCAATCCCGAAACAATCAGCCATTGAAAACCCTATGAGGGTCGCTATGAGTCAGAAATGACTTGACGGCACCTGACAACAACAACATATCATTATATCAGCATCCATGTAGTTATTACTGTGAACTTGGTATTTAATGAATTGGAAATTTTAACTTCTCATTTTTGATTTGTTGTTGTTGTTCTTAGGTGCTGTGGAATCGTGTTCGACTCATAGCAACCCTCATAGGGTTTTCGATGGCTGATTGTTTTGGGATTGTCTCGGGAGTGGATTGCCACATCCTTCTCCCATTTTCTCAGTGCTCGGAATCGAACTCGGGACCTCAGAGACTGCACAGAGGCGTCTACCAACTGAGCTAAATCCCAGCCCACCCAGTTTTGATTTAGAACATGGCAAATGTGTGTGTGAAATATATGTGCAAAAAATACACACTTGTGCATGTATGCGCACGTGTGCACACACACACATGCGCTAAAGCTCACTGGGCTCCTCAGCAGTTTTGTGTGTGTTAGGTGGCCCTAAAAACAAAGTGTTTGAGAACTGCTAGTAAAAGGAACTGTAGACTCACTACTATGAGTTTCCCACTAACCATATTTCTTCTTTTTATGATTATTAACACATGTTAATTGTACAAATTAGTAAGATACACTGCGATATTTTCAGACATGTACCTATCGAGCATTAATCATGTCTATCTACCCTTCTTCTACCCTTCTCCCTCTCCTCTCAGTCCCTTTCCCCTCAGTTTCCTTCCTAGTCTAATCATCCCTTCTTCTTTCTCTTTCTTTTTTTTTTTTTTTTTGTTTTTTGTATGTTTGTTTCCACATACAAGATAAAACATTGGATATTTTCTGTCTCCGATTTATTTCACTTAATGTGATGATTCAGTTCTGTACATTTTCTTAAAAACAACATCGCTTCATTCTTCTTTATGGCTGAATACTATTCCACGCTATAGGCAGATAGAACTCATTTTCTTTACCTGTTCTTCTGTTGATGGGCACCTAGGCTAGTCTAATTCCATAATTTGGCTGTTGTAAATAGTGATGGGGCAACTCTTGAAAGACCCCTACCCGTTCACCCTCAGTTCTATCCCTGACAGCAGATGGGTGGCACCGACTGGCCTTTTCTGAGTCTAAATTTCTTACTGGAGCAGCAGGACAGCTCACTGGGAGGAAGCAGCAGAATTCAGGAGTGGTTTGGGGCCTACCCTGGCTGGATTCAAATAGAGTTGTCCCTCAGTATCCATGGAAATGGGTTCCAACCCTCCCCAAAGTTACCAAAATCCACAAGTGTTTAAATCTCTTGTGTAAAATGGTGTGGTATTTACATAGAGCCAACACATATCCTCCCATATTCTTTAAAATCATCTCTTGCTGTTAGGTGCTGCTAAGTCAGGTCCGACTCATAGCAACCCTATGTACAACAGAATGAAACATTCTCCCACAGTCTGCCATGCTTGGCACTACATCAATGCTTCTCTGTCATTCATAGGGTTTCAAAGGATGATTGTTTTGGGGGGAGTGGCCCACCTGGTCTTTCTCCCAAGCCTACAGTACACAGTATTCCCAGGCGGTCTCCCATGCAAGTACTAACCAGGCCTGACTCAGCTTAGCTTCCAAGGTCTGATGGGATTGGATGTCAGTGGGCTATGGCTGCAGGCAAAATCATTTCTGGATGACTTAAAGTACCAAATACAATGTAAATGCTACATAAGTAGTTGTTAGACTGCAATGTTTAGGGAATGGTGACAAGGGAGAAAACATCTGTACACGTTCAGCACAGGCGCCATTTTTATTTTCAAATATTCTCAATTCCAAATTGGTGGAGCCTGCAGGTGGGGAACGTGTGGTTACGGAGGGTTGA
Source organism: Pedetes capensis (assembly GCA_007922755.1). NCBI lineage: Eukaryota > Metazoa > Chordata > Mammalia > Rodentia > Pedetidae > Pedetes > Pedetes capensis. The sequence goes on along the minus strand of VMDO01000131.1, from coordinate 287,994 downwards.
CTTCACTGGCTCCAACTCGGGTTTACCATGTAACAATGTTACTCTGGGAAAGTCTTCCCTTCTCCTGGCCTCAGTTTTGCCATCTGTAAAATGGAGATATAGTTTCTACATGCTAGGGTTGTTGAGAGGACTAAATGAACTCAGAAACTAGCTCAGGAAAATCACTGCTTGGGGGGAGCTGCTGTCATTGACGTCACTACTATTGCGATGAAGGTCTGCTGATGCATACGCTACTGGAATGAAAAAAGGTTTCAGTAAAGCAGTTCAAAATCCACAGATGTGAGCGAGGCGGCCCACACCTAACACTCTAGTCCACCATTCCTTTATCTTGCTGCTTTCTTGACTCTGGCACCTTTGCAAGATTGCCCAAACAGCTGCGCTCCGTGGGCCAGCAGAGCAGAAGAGGATGATAAAAATTCAGACAAGGAAAAGAGAAAGCTAACAGACACCAGGGCTGGGATTTAGCTCAGTTGGTAGAGCGCTGCGCTGCAGTCTCTGAGGTCCCGAGTTCAATTCCCAGCACTGCAAAAATGGGAGAAGGACCTGGCAATCCACTCCCAAGGCAATCCCGAAACAGTCAGCCATTGAAAACCCTATGAGGGTCGCTATGAGTCAGATACCAACTCGACGGCACCTAACAACAACAACAACAACAGACAGCAGCTGCACAACCAGACGGACACACAGATGCTGGCATCTCATCTAAATGACAGGGAGTTCGTGGAGGCCAGGCTGAGAATTCTGCCTCTGTTACCTACAAGGTGTAGGACTTTGGGCAAGACGCTGAACCTGTGGGAGCCCCATTTCAGCTAGAAAATGGGGAGACTCATACCTAATTTGCAATGCCTGCCAAAGATTAAATGAGATAATACACATGCTCCTGGCACAAAATGGGTGCCCAATACATGTCTGTCCCCCTTCTCGGACTGATGACAAGTCACACCATGGGGTGAGATACGTTTGCCAATCAGATGAGTACTATTCAGCACAGTCCAGTGACCGCTTACAACAGAAGCACTGAGGCCCTTACATGGATGGGGGGCCTTGTAACAGACCCCTAAATTAACATCTCTGGGACTGGGGTCTAGGGGAGCTGCCCTCTAGGAAGCCCAAAAGTAAAAATTAAAAGCAGCAGCACGAGCAGCAGCACACACGTGCCCTTGTCCCAGAGTTTATGGCTCCTGCAGACCCTGCCCTTGCGCAGTCAGGTGCCCTTGGCCCGGCCCCAGGGTTCTCCATCCACCAGGTGCAAGGAGGTGGCGGTTGTCACGGGTCCCCCTTCCCAGAGGCTGTCTGAAGGAGGAGTGGGACAGAGGGTGCCAGTGGAGCCCTTACAGGCCCTCTGAGCCCTTCCCACCATGCCCTCTCTGACACCCTCACAGCTCCTCCCTCGCCCTCACAGACAGGCCCTCAGACAGCCAGGAGGCCTTCGGGCATCCAGGGGTCAATGCCCACACTGCCATTCTCCAGCCCTGGGCACCCAGGCCCACCACCCACCCTGACATCCTTCAGACCCAGCAGGTGTCTGCACCAAGCGCGTGTCCTCCCGCCCTCAGCCTCCGCAGCCAGCCAAGGCAGGAGCTTCTGGAGCCAAGACAGCCTTGATTTGGTGGCTGTCCTGGAGGCCAGGCATCCTGGGCTTCACCGCCCAGCAGACAGCAGCTGTCAAGCCCAGTGTGGAAGCTCAGCCAGGCTGCCAGGCTCCCGGGCAGTGGCACCCTGGTCTCTAGCCTGCTCCTACCTCTCCCTCCCAGCTCAGGAAGCAAAGCTCCTATGTTCACTGCATTCACCCTACCTCAGGCCCTGCCTCAGGCTGCACCCTGAGCCCCCAGTGCCAGGATTCTAATCTCCTCGTCAATGTCCAATGTCCTCCTGCCTCCCAAGGCCTGGCCCAAGCCCTGCCTGTTCCAAGAGACCTCCATGGCCTCTTGATCCGATGGCCTGTAGCAACCACTATCCACCTCTTAACCGGAAACCGTTGATCACTTCCTGCGCAACTAAAAAGGTATGCGGCACTTTCTAGGTATGGGTGACCCAGAGAGGCACCTTACAAAGATGACAGTCCTCATCCCTATGGACACACTGAGGCGGTCACAGGCACAAAAATACGGTAGCGTCCCAATTCAGAGTGGGGGGAGGAACCCCCCTCTCTGCTTTTCTTACCTGCCCTGCAGCCCAGGGGGACAAGCCATCCCACAGTTCTGAGGCTCAGAGACAAGGTGACTTGCCACGATCGCGGCACGAGAGTGTACCTGAGCCTGCTTCCAAGTCTGGGCCCTATGAGCCCCGAGTCCCTCCCGCCTTCCTCACTCAACCTCTCGTCTACATTCTCCACGCTCACTGACTCCTCAGGGCTTCATCTTTCCTCCCCAGGTGGCCCCCTCCCTCGTCGCCCTGCAAGATGCACACACTCTTAGTGGCTGTGCATTTTCAGCTGGCGTCCTTCCTTTCTCCAAAGAGCTGTTCTTTGCTCTGCCTTTATTTCCCCTGTCTCTGGCAGCTGAGCCAGCGAATTCGTTCCCTATTCCACAGCGCCACCTGGCGTCCGTGGAGAGCACAGCGTGGTTTTTGGATGAGTGGCCATGGGAGGGATGGGGCCTCTGGGGTTTGGAGATGACCTGCGCTGCCTGCTCACAGAGAAACTTGGGCTTGCCGCGCAGCCCGCTCCGCCTCCCCCGCGGTGTCCTAACTCCACCACCGGCCCCAGTGGGAAATAGACGTGGAAGCTTCCCTTCATCACCAGTGGGTCCTGCTGGGCTCCGGCTCCAACAAAGTGGGGAGGCCACCCTCCAGTGGGTCTCGCTGCGCTGAGTCCTCAGTTGGGCAGGAACCGCGAAGAAAGATGCCTTTTCCCTCAGTGCCAGAGAAACACCAAGAACAGTCCTTGTGCTATCATGTAACTTAATAAATGCAGAATATGACATTGGACACACTGGATGCAGTCTTTTAGTCTTTTTATATAAACCTCCAAACGTTACCAAATTACACGCACGAATATGGCCATACATTAAAACGTTAACGAAGGGTATTTGTGAACGGTGGCATTATTAATAGACTTTTCTATATATCCCAACTTTTCCATAATTATCCTGGAGTACTTTGATCATGGGGGAAATAAAAAACATGTTTACGCTGTCTGAAAAACTAAAAACATTTCCCATGAATCCCTGGGGAACTGTGGCTTAGGAGGGAGCCTTGCATTTGAGGTGGGAAGCCAAGGTTCATCTATCACCATCTAAGTCTCTTTGGACAAGTCAGCTCCTTAACCCGCACCCTATCCGCCATAAACTATGAGTTATTACAGCTACCAACCTCACAATGTTGCCACAAGGGTTAAATGAGATCAGGTTCGTGAAAACACTGGTATACAGTGAGTATTGGATAAATAAAGTTTGAGTAAGCCAGGTACATGGCGCATGCCTGTGATCCCAGTGGCTCAGGAGGCTGAGGTAGGAGGATCGCAAATTGGAGACCAGAGGCAGTCTGCGTAACTTAGCGAGACTCTGTCTCAAAACGTAAAAAAAAAAAAGGGATGGGGGGGGTCTGCTGGGAGTGCAGCTCAATGGTCCAGCACTTGCAAAGCACACAAGCACAAGGCCCTGGGTTCAACCCAAAGTACCGCAAAATATAGTTTGAGTGAATGGTGTTTTATAGAGTTAAGATTAAGCAGTTCAATGCAAATGACAAAAATTGAACTCAACTCAGTTTAAGGAAAAAGGAGGGATATAAAATATACAGTCCTGCACTTCATAATGATGCTTTAGTTGGCAATGATCTGTATATGTGATGCAGGTCTTATAACTTACAATGAAGCTGAAAAATTCCTGTCACCTAGTGACATCATACCCCCGCGTGTCTGTCAGCTTGTCATGCTGCGGGGTCTTGCGTGTTGCTGTGATGCTGAAAGCTAGGCCAACGGTATTTTTGATACCAGAAGGGCCACCCATGGTGGACAGGTTTCAGATGAGCTTCCAGTTTAAGACAGACTAGGGAGAAAGACCGGGCAACCCACTCCGGAAACAATTAGCCACTGAAAACTCTCTGAATAACAGAGAAGCACTGTCAGATACACTGCCAGAAAATGAGTGCCTGAGACTGGAAGGCATTCAAGAGACTACTGGGGAAATGAGCAGAAACATAGTGGCCGCAAACAATGGGCTCAAACACAAAAAGATGGTGTGCATGGCAGCGTTGGGTAGTGATTCATTCTGTTGCACACAGGGTCGCAATGAATCAGATCTGACTCTACAGCACCTAACAACAACATCAACAAAGTGACATCATAACCATCATAATGGAACACAAAGCATTACTCAGTGTCTGCAGTGATGCAGTGTAAACAAACCTCCTATGGTGCCAGCTGTATAAAGCACAGCACATACAATTATGAACAGTACATAATACTTGACAGTAAACATCTGTGGTACTGTTCCCTGTACTGTGGTTTGTATCATTTGTTTAGAATGTTCTTCTTCTCCGTCTCGTGCCTCTCGTGTTTACAACACCCCCTGACTGCATCGAGACCATGTGAAATGATTGCCGCAGACCCTCTAGGTCTGGGTAAGCACGCCCTGGTGTTCCCACCATGTCCAACAGTCCAATAGTGTGATTCTCAGAACATACCCCACTGCTAAGCCACACGTGACTGTACTGAGTTATGAAACTGAAAACTGAAATGATCAGGGACTGGAGGTGTAGTGTAGTGGTAAAGCATTTGCCTAGCATGTGTGAGACCTTGTGATTGATCCCCAGCACCAAAAAAAAAATAAAATAAAATAAGCCGGGCGTGGTGGCACATGCCCATAATCCCAGAGGCTCGGGAGGCAGATGCAAGAGGATCGCAAGGTCGAGACCAGAGGCAGTCTGCGTAACTTAGCGAGACCCTGTCTCAAAAAGTAAAAAAAATGGGCTGGGGGTGCAGCTCAGTGGTCCAGCACTTGCCCAGCATGCAAGCATGAGGCCCTGGGTTCAACCCCCAGTACCACCAAATAAATAAATTAATTAATTAATTTAAATAAAGAAGATCAGGGTTTCAGGCACAGCAGTATTAAAGTGCTCAGATGGCATCACTGGCAATCTTTCTCCATCCCTCTAGTCTTTTTCCCACTGTACTAGCTCAAATCTCAGCAGACTCTTCCAACAAAAGCCCCTCAGCCCTGATCCAGATACTTCACTATACAGCCTGACTCTCAGCCTAGGAAGTCACAGCACGGCCCCTGGAGGGAGCAGAACCAGCCCACGCAGACCTTGTATTTAGGTTGTTCTCCAAAGAAAACTGAAGAGGTCCCCCTAATGCACATTAATCAAATAACAGCACAAAGGCTGTCAGACTGTGGGTCACGCCTCCCTGAAGATAGAAGTTCTGAAGAGAAATACCATATGTTCTCACTCATATGTGGGAGCTGAATCTTACTTAAAGGAAGAAAATCCTATACGTAAGTTGATATATAAAAAATAAACAATTAAACTTCATGAAGGAGGGACAATATAAAGAGTAGAAAGGAAGAGGGAGGGAATGAGCAAAGGGAAATGAAGATTGTGGGAGATGGGATGGGGAGGAGAATCAACATAGAGGGATAAAGGGGGAGAAGATAATTTCAATGTAAACAATGCAACTTCATGAGTACATTGGAAGAATAGGGGAATATAACCCAAATATGCATTTGAGTTTTACTACATATTAGTCATTGTTGTTGTCAGGTTCCATCAAGTCAGAGACTGAGTCATAACGACCCTACATACAACAGGCAGAACACTATTGCCAGTGCTTCTCTGCTGTTCATGGGGTTTTCAGTAGCTGTTTTTTGGGAGTGGGTTGCCAGGTCTTTCTCCCAAGCCTATAGCACCTGGTGTTCCCAGGTGGTCTCCCACCCAAGTACTAACCAGGGCTGACCCTGCTTAGCTTCTGAGATCTGACGGGATAAGATGCCACAGGGCTACGGCTGTAGGGACATATTAGTCATAAGGCTCCATAAACCTTGTAAGTTGATAGAAGTGTAACCAGAAGTGATGTAATAGTTGCATAATGGAAAAAGCCAATGGTGTATTACTCTATAGCCCACCATCATTTACCAATAAAGGGAGAGGGGAAAAAATGATAGAAGTTCTGATTGTTAGTATAAACACCTGTGGAGAGAGCCATGCGGTAGGGGCTTGGGGACATGAATTCTCCTGGCAGTCATGTCACTCACTATATGACCTTGAGTAAGCAGAGTAGCCTGGCTGGGCCTGTTTCTCCATCCGTCTTAACCAGGGTGCTGGACTAGAATCCAGACTTACATCACCCAGGGCCAAGTCAGCACAACGGAAAGTGGGAGGCCCTCAGAGACCCACCCACGGATGCAAAGCAGCTGTGACATCTGGTTATAAAGTGGGCCCTGCCTTTCTTCAAGGCATTCTGGGAAATCTCCTGACTTGTCAGTGTTGAACACTAATCTAACTGCATCACGGTGGCACAAATCTGAACTGTGCCCACCAATGAGGAAGTCATGGGACTGTGAATTGTGCTGTTGTTGTTGTTAGGTGCTGGAGAGTCGAGTCCGACTCATAGCGACCCTCATAGGGTTTTCAATGGCTGACTGTTTCGGGATTGCCTTGGGAGTGGATTGCCAGGTCCTTCTCCCATTTTTGCAGTACTGGGAATTGAACTCGGGACCTCAGAGACTGCAGCGCAGCGCTCTACCAACTGAGCTAAATCCCAGCCTGTGAATTGTGTAGTACGTGAATTTTATCCCGGTAAGACTGCAAGAAACGAATGCAAAACCTTTTTTTTATGTGGAAGGCAGGAAAGAGAAGGGAAGCATTGTAGGGGGATAAAGGGGTAGAGGATAATCTCAAATTAAATGATGCAATTTTACAAATACACAGGAAAAATAGGGGACTATAACCCATAATTGTGTACAAGTTTTACCATCTATTAATCAAAGGGTTCCATAAACTATGCAAGTGTAACCAAAACTGATGTAATAGTTGCACAATGGAAATAGTAAATGCCTTATTACTCCGTATCCTACCAACATTTATCAATAAAGGGGGGGGGGTAATCTTTTTAAAACTTTTTTCAGCCTTAATAAAAAGGAATGGAATGCTGATGCATGCAACACCATGAATGAACCTCAGAAATATCATCCACAGTGAAAGAAGCTAGACAAAAAGGACCTCACAGCAAATGGCTCCATTTATAAGAAATACTCAGACCAAGCAAAAAGCAGCATGGCAGGTGCCGCCATCTTGCCGGGGAGAGGAACAGGAAGTAAGTGCTTAACGAGTACAGGGTTTCCTTCTGGCATGATGAAACAACGTTTTGGAAGCAAGTGGTGGCCATGGTTGTACAATCTTATGAAATGTCACTGAATTGTGCGCTTTCAAATGGTTAATTTCAAGCCATGTGGATTCTCCCTCAAAAATTTTAAAGGTGTTTTAAAGTATTCTGCTAGCCAAATAAAACATTTCTGTGGGCTGAACTGGGCCCAGTTCTTAATCCCAAGCAAACATTCCCTAAGGTCCCTTTTTAACACTCTCACATCCCATATCTCCAGGGACCAAAATGTCACCTCCAGCCAATTGAGTGGTGACCAGCTAACCTCAGCTTCCCACAAGGAGGGAAGAGGCCCTGTGTCTCCTCTGGGCAGATAAGTTAGGGCCAGAAAATAAAAGCTGCTGGAGCTGGAACCCAGCCAAGCTTTTTCCTTTTTCTTTTTTTTCTGACTGCCCTTCCCCACGGTCAAGGGCAAAGAGCTGCCTGGGGGGGACAGCGAATGGACACAGCCCAAGTTCAATTTTTGTGAGGTTAGTAATTAGGCTGTCATCCCTGTGCTCCAGGGCAATTAGAGGCCGCAGAGGGAATGAAAGGGCCCTTTTATCAAGGGAAATTATAAATAGAGCTCTGCGCAGCGTCACGCTGGCCCTCTCTGGGCTGAGCCTCGCAAGACTGAGTGCTTCCACTCCGGTTGACAGCTCGAATCCCAGCTGCCATCTCGAAGGGCTCTAAATTCTCCTCTGTCACAGGAGCCTGGCTTTTTACGCTGTCCAGAGCCCGCTCGGTGGCCCAACCGCGTGGTGGGGGACCCCGGAGCCAGATAACCTGCTTTGTTTTTCCTTTGTCTGCTGTATGCCTTCCCGCCCTGCAGGGGCTGAAGGGCTCTGAGCTGAGCAGGGGGGATCCGGCTCCGCTGACAGCCAGGGGTGTTGGGGACGCTGAGAGACCGGCTGCATTGCGGGTCCCCGCAGGAGTGACAGCTGGGCTCACCTGGCTTCGCCCCTCGTGCACCCCCCTCTGCAGCCTCTCTGCCCATCAGGTCACAGGAAAACGGAGTTCAGCAGCTCAGGAAGGAAAAGAGAATTTGTCACTGAGCAACAGTTAGAAAATGCAAACTCCAGCTGGGGACGCCGCTCAGTGGTAGAGCGCTTGCCCAGCATGTGCAAAGCCCTGGGTTGGATCCCCAGCACAGCCAGAAAACTGAAAATGCAAACTCAGTCACTTGTTGCCTAACCGTGGTATCTGAGAAGCGCATCATTAGCTCTGTAGCCCCTGTCATCCTTAGGCGATTCGTGTGTGTGTGTGTGTGTGTGTGTGTGTGGTGGGGTGAACCCAGGCCTTGCCCTTGCCAGGCAAACGCTCTACACTGAGCCACCCACCCCCCAGCCCCTCCTTGGGCTATTTAGAAATTGTGCAAACATAGAGTATATTTACACAAACCTACAAGCTGTAGCCTACTGTGTACCTTGGCTACATGATGATAGGTAGGTAAGTGGGTAGCCAGGTAGATTGGCCCCGCCCACAGCTCCAAGCCTACAAACCTCTACAGCTCTTTACTATACTGAGCACTGTAGGCAACTATACCGCGATGGTGAGTGTTTATGCATCTAAACATACCCAAATATAGAAAAGGCATAGGAAACTACGGTATAGAAGATTCCAAATGATGCACCTGTCTAGAGCACTTAGCATGAATGTGCCTTATGGGTCTGGAAGTTGCTCTGGATGGGTGAGTGGTGAGTCAATATGAAGACCTGGGGAGCCAGGGCAGGGTGACGCATGCCTGTAATCCCAGCAGCTCTGGAGGCGGAGGCAGGAGGATCGCAAGTTGGAGACCAGAGGCAGTCTGCATAATTTAGCGAGACCCTGTCTCAAAAAGTAAAAAAATGGGCTGGAGGTGGCAGCTCAGTAGTCCAGCACTTGCACAGCATGCAGGCGCGAGGCCCTGGGTTCAATCCCCAGAATCACACACACACACACACACACACACACACACCAAAAAAAAAAAAAGAAGGCCTGGCACATTACTTTGCACTAGAGTTTTTTTTTCCCCCCCCTCGGCAGTACTCTGGGCTGAACTCAGGGCCTTGCACATACTTTGCTCGTCCTCTACCACTGACCTGAGCCCCCTTTCTTATTTCTTATCTAGAAGCTGTTGTTGTTGTTGTTGTTAGGTGCCGTCGAGTCGGTATCCGACTCATAGCGACCCTCTGTACAACAGGGGAAACACTATTGTCAGTGCTTCTCTGCTGTTCATAGGGTTTTCAATGGCAGATTGATTTTTTGGGAGGGGGTTGCCAGGTCCTTCTCCCAAGCCTACAGCTTCTGGTGTTCCCAGGCGGTCTCCCATCC
>VMDO01000131.1:260572-278284 GCA_007922755.1 Pedetes capensis | reverse complement strand
TGGATGCCACAGGGCTACAGCTGCAGGCTTATCTGGAAGCAGGATCTCCTTAAATTTTGCAGGCTGCCTCTGACATTGAACTCGTGATCCTCCTGCCTTGGCCTCCTGAGTCACTGGGATTCCAGGTGTGCACTACTGTGCCCGGCCTGCAGTAGGAGACTTTAGAAACACTGCACACTTAGGCCATGTTAAATTTATTTTTTAAAAATATTTTTTCAGCCTGGCACGGTGGCACACGCCTGTAATCCCAGCAACTCAGGAGGCAGAGGCAGGAGGAGCACAAATTCAAGACCAGAGCCAGTCTACATAATTTAGCAAGACCCTGTCTCAAAAAGTAAAAAAAGAAAAAAAAAATGGGCTGGGGTTGCAGCTCAGTGGTACAGTACTTGCAAAGCATGCAAGCACGAGGCCCTGGGTTCAACCTCCAGTACCCCCAAAAAAATTTTTTTTTAATTTTTTCTTCAATAATAAATTAACCTTAGCTTAGTATAATTCTTTTATTTTACAAACTTTTAATTTTTTATCTCTGACTGTTTGTAATAACAGCTTAAAACACAAACTACACAACTGTACAAAAATATTTTTTTCCTTATAAACCTATTCTATAGGCTTTATCCTACTTTAAATGTTTTGTATCTTTCTTTAAAATTTTTGTATATATATTTTTTTTACTTGTTAAACTTTTTTGTTAAAACTCAGGACACTAACACACACGGCAGGATCTACCTCTGCATCATGTCCTACAGGAAGGTCTTTGGGGGCAAGGACAGGTCCTATGGTGACAGTGCTCTATGACGACAATTCGCCTGTAAGCAGACAAAGCACCATGAATGTTCCTCTCAACAAGTGACAACCTCCGGCGGTGGGTTCAGGTTTTCCAGTTTTCTAAGGAACCTGGTGCCTCCAGCTGTATCCCCGTGGCATACGATCCTGTCAGATCTCAGAAGCTAGGCAGAGTCGGGCCTGGTTAGTACTTGGATGGGAGACCGTCTGCGAACACCAGGTGCTGTAGGCTTGGGAGACAGACCCGGCAACCCACTCCCAAAAATCAATCCACCATTGAAAACCCTATGAGCAGCAGAGAAGCACTGACAATAGTGTTTCCCCTGTTGTACACAGGGTCGCGATGACTGGGATACCGACTCGATGGCACCTAACAACAACAAGGAGGTGGTAAAGGCTACAAAAGCTTCCGCTAGATCCTTCACTGCGAACTTCCCCAGGGATTCTTTTTCTTCTCCTGCTGTTTCCTGTGCTCTCCCCGCTTCTTCAGCCATGTATTCCTGTTCTGATTCCATTACAGTCTTTTTGTCCCCAGGACCCCGCACATACTAGGCAAGCATTCTCCCAGCCTTTGGGTTTTTGAGAGAGGGTCTGGCTATGTAGCCAAGTATGGCTTCGAAATCACCATCTTCCTTCCTCCATCTCCCAATTGCTGAGACTCCAGAGGTGTGCCACCATGCCTGGCTGGTTTCATTATAGTCTTATGGGACTTGTTGTTGTTGTTGTTGTTAGGTGCCATTGAGTCGGTATTGGACTCATAGCGACTCTCATAGGGTTTTCAATGGCTGAGTGCTTCGGGATTGCCTTGGGAGTGGATTGCCAGGCCCTTCTCCCATTTTTGCGGTGCTGGGAATTGAACTCAGGGCCTCAGAGACTGCAGCGCAGCGCTCTACCCACTGAGCTAAATCCCAGCCCTCTTATGGGACTACCATCACATATTTGGTGTGTTGTTGACTGAAACGTCATTGTGTAGCAGTTGACTATACCCACTATCAGAAAAAATAATACTAAATATTTATATCATGCTTTCAAGGCACTTTTTATATATAACTTATTTAAGCCTCTCAAAACAACCCGGTAAGATAGGTAGTTCCCATTACACAGATTCATAAATTAAGACAACAAACAATAAACTAACTTCTCCAAGATCATACAACCAATATGTAAAAATCAAGTCCAGCCATTCCAGCTCCATAGTCCATGCTCTGAACTACAGTCCCCATAGCTTACACTCTACTTGACAATGGAGCCAACCAGAGGGAGAAACAAGAGGAAGTGATGGGGACTGGGGTACTCTGGAGGTGGCAAGTGGAGGGCCAGCTGCCTGCAGGTGGGTTCCCTTACTGGGATGAGGGCTCCAATTTTTTTTTTTTTAAGAGAAGCTGGAAATCTAGACTTCATCTGTGTTTAAATCCATTTTCTGTTGCTATAACCAAACACCAACAGACCTGGTAACTTATAAAGAATAAAGGTTTGTTTAGCTCATGGTTCCAGCAGCTCAGAAGTCCAAGAGCACGGCACCAGCACCTGGTAAGGGCCTCCTGCCACGTCCTAACATGGCGGAAGGCACCACATGGGGAGGCAGAGCAAGCTTCCCAGACAGCTGCTTTTATGACGAAGCCATTTCCACAGTGACACACGAATCCTTTAACCCATGAACGGACTAATCCATCCATGAGGGCACTGCCAAAGTTCAGCTCCCAAAGGCCTCTCAGCACTGCTGAATTGGGGACCATATTCCCAACATGTGGGGTTTGGGGGGATGCATTCAAACCATAGCAACATAAAATCTGATTTTCAAATACTAGCAAGTAACTCAAAACTTTTTAAAACACCCTCTGTGGACCAGCACTTTCCAGATGTGATATAGAAAGAAGCTTCTGAGGCACCAGCCCTCCCTTTGGCCTCAGGGGGCTTCTGCCTGAGTGGAAATCCAGCCTCTTCCTTCTCCCAAGCATCCTTCCAAGAGAAGCTGGAAACCTAAATCTAACCTGTGTTTAAATCCATTTGCTGTTGCTATAACTAAACACCAACAGACCTGATAACTTATAAAGAATTGTAGGGAGAAATTGGAAGGAAATTGGCAAAAGCCCCAAAACTGGGAAAACAGCTTTTGAAAAGCTGGTTTGTAAATTAGAAATGTAGGGAAAATGAAAATAACTTGGTTGGACATTTGTACAAAACCGTTCACAAATCCCCCAAACCTGATTGGACAATTGGACTCAAAGTTGATTGGCTCAGGCCATTCTAAGGGCAAGCTATATAAGGAGCTGCACTGTGGCTGGCAGCTCGATCCTTTTTTTTTGCCCAGACCTTCGACCACCAGCAAGATCTCGTTTTTCGCCTGGACCACCAATGAGGAAACAGTTCTCTCCACTCTCTCAACCGGACCTTCCGTGAGGAAAGAATGCTCTCCCACCCCGACCACCAACTAGACAAGAACTCTCTCTCCATCTGACCATCAAGGAAGCAAAAACTCTCTCCTCACGACCACGGAGACCACCAACACGGGTGTTTGTCCCTGCAAGGCAAAGGTGCCCGAGGCTTTTTCTTTCTCCCATCTCGGCCAGCGTCCACAGGGTCACAGGAGTCCTCGCCCCTCACCCCAGAGTCCTGAATGAATTGTGTTTAGTATCTGTGTGCATGACGGCGCCACCCGTCCAAACATCCCGGCCGGACTGGGAGGCTCGCACCCCACAGAGAATAAAGGTTTATTTAGCTCACAGTTCCAGCAGGAAGTGGGTCACAGAGAGAGAGAGAGAATGAGAGAGAGAGAGAGAGAGGGAGAGAGAGGCAGCAGTTTAAAGACCTGGACTCAAAGCTAGGTTAATTCATGAGCCGTGTGACTTTGGACAAGTCTCGCTAAGTTACGCAGACTGCCTCTGGTCTCCAATTTGCGATCCTCCTACCTCAGCCTCCTGAGCCACTGGGATCACAGGCATGCACCATGTACCTGGCTTACTCAAACTTTATTTATCCAATACTCACTGTATACCAGTGTTTTCACGAACCTGATCTCATTTAACCCTTGTGGCAACATTGTGAGGTTGGTAGCTGTGATAACTCATAGTTTATGGCGGATAGGGTGCGGGTTAAGGAGCTGACTTGTCCAAAGAGACTTAGATGGTGATAGATGAACCTTGGCTTCCCACCTCAAATGCAAGGCTCCCTCCTAAGCCACAGTTCCCCAGGGATTCATGGGAAATGTTTTGAGTCACTCACCCACTCTGGGCTCTAACTTTCTCATTTGCCAGATAGAGATGCTAATTTCTATGCCACCTGTTTGTCGGGGGCCTGGATGAAAAGGACACCGGAACTAAAGCTTAGTAGACTGTTGAGTGCCTCACAGAGGTGAGGTCACCTCATGCAGGTGGCCCCTGCCTGTGGTCTGCTGGGATAAGTGGAAAGGAAGTAGTCCCAAGTCCACACAGACAACTGCCCATGTCACAGCTGTTTCCCACCACCTGGGGAATGTCGGGCCAACACGCTCACCCAGGTCCGTGCCTATCACTCACTGCACCTCCCAGGATGGGCCAAGGACGCTGCCCCATGGCCTCCCACTCCTGCGCGTGAACTCCCGTTTCAAAAGCAGAGCAATATCTAGTGTGGAGAAATGAATGGCCCCCAGGCCCCCAGCCCCACAAATAGCTTGCTGCATATCCAACTCAGTCACTGTTGCTTTGCACACCCCAGCCTCTCCCAGGGAGCCAGGTTCCCAGCCCAGAAGTGGGTCCCTCCAAGCTAGTGATCACTCATCCAGTACTCCGACTGTGAATTGTTAGAATAGACAGGGGTTACACTGACATGGCAGCATAATGAGCTCTTTCATTTTATGTGCTTTGTACATGTCATTTTAATTTTAAAAATTATTCACTAAGAAATAAAGCTAAGGTTGTTGTTAGGTGCCATCGAGTCCTGTCCGACTTATAATGACCCTCACAGGGTTTTCAATGGCTGATTGTTTCATGATTGCCTTGGGAGTGGGTTGCCACGTCCTTCTCCCATTTTTGTGATGCTGGGAATCAAACCCGGGATCTCAGAGACTGCAGAGCGGCGCTCTACCAACTGAGCTAAATCCCAGGCCCAAAACTAAGGTAGGCATCACAAACTAACAGAAACTTCTTTGTAACCCATCAAGATGCTATGACTTGCTGGGTGTGGGGGTGCACACCTGTGATCCCAGCAGGTGGGTCACAAGATCCAGGCCAGCCTGGGCTACATAGCAAGTCCCTGTCTCATCTCATATGTGTGTGTGTGTGTGTGTGTGAATAATATATATATATATATATACATATATATTCATGATGATATATTCATATGTTCATATATATCATGGTTTATCCAGAGGAGTACTGTTTAGTTTATTTAACAGACTCTAGAACTGAAGAGTCGAAGTTTGAGCTCAGGTCACTTTCCAAGAACTCTCAAACACACACTGAGTTTCCTGAGTCCGTCCAGCAGAGGGGGCTATTTACATCCTTGCTGATGGGGCACAGAGCTCCCAGACGCTCAGGCCAACGGATGTGGAAGGACCTGGATAAAAGGAAGCAGTTCCTACCTGGAGCTCCACTCCAGCAGGAAATATGAGAAAAGACAGAGGAGATGTGGGGAGAATCTATGAATCAGGGAAACGGGGCTGGAATCCTGACTCTACATATACTAGCCGTGTGGTCCTGGGCAAGTCACTGATCCTCTCTGACCCTCAAATTTTTCCTCTGAAAACAGGTCTGCTAAGTCCACCTCACAGGTACATGAAGCATCCAGCACAATGCTCAATAATCACGGGCAAGCAGCAAGTGTTTTGCTATCATCGGTGAAGGCAGAGCCTTTGAACACTCCCGTGCAAGCAATCTCGTCATTTCTCTCAGGGTTCCTAGGCTACTCCCAGACTAACTGCATTAACTGAATTCAGTGACTAAAGAGGCTCTTGCTGATTTTTAACCTCAGAATGGATAGCTGCTTCCCCACCCAGGGAACAAGTTGGTCTGACAGGGGCATGCTTTTTTTTTTTTTTTCCCCCAGGTGCCATGGCTGATGGGCTAGAAACGCAAGGAAAACCTAGACATGGCACTTTTTGTTGTTTGGTTTGCTTTCATTTAGTTGGTAGATTTTTGGCTTGGGTTTTTTGTTGTTGTTGTTGTTGTTGTTATTTTGTTTTCTTGTTTTCTGCAGTACTGGAGGTTGAACCCAGGGTTTTCCTGTTGTTGTTGTTGTTAGGTGCCGTCAAGTCAGTATCCGACTCATAGTGACCCTATGTACAACAGGTGAAACACTACTGTCAGTACATCTCTGTTATTCATACAGTTTTCATTGGCAGATTGATTTTTGGGAGTGGGTTGCTGGTTCCTTCTCCCACCAGGGCTCCCCTAGTGGTAGCTAAGTGCTCTACCAATGAGCCACAACCCCAGCCTTTTTTTTTTTTTTTTTTTTTAGACAGAGTCTTGCTAAATTGTGCAGGCTGCCTCTGATCTCTAACTCATGATCCTTCTGCCTCAGCCCCCGGAGTCACTGGGACTACTGGCATGCATGGCACTTTTGGCTTAAGGGATCCCTTCTCCTTACACACACTCTTATCTTCTGTCTTGTTGTTGTTAGATGCCCTCCAGTCGGATCCAACTCATAGCGACCCTATGTCCAACAGAACAAAACACTCTCCTACACTGTGCCATGCCCGGCACTATTGTCAGTGTTTCTCTGCTATTCATAGGGTTTGCAATGGCAGATTGTTTCAGGAGTGGATTGTCAGGTCCTTCTCCCTAGCCTGTAGCACCTGGTATTGCTAGGCGATCTCCCATCCATGGACTGACCAGGCCGACCGTGCTTAGCTTCCAAGATCAGGCTGGATGGGATGTTAGGGTGCTCTGGCTGCAGACTTATCTTCGGTCTAACAATCGTAATTCTTGAAAGTCTGGTTAAATGTTTATCATTCCAAGAGACCCACCCAGCCCTCGCTTTGCACTGCTCAACCCACACACCTATGGTTTGTACTACACGCCTGCACGCACACACATGAGTGTGCAATGGTCTTACGATATGTTGCGCGTGTTAAAACTCTCCGGCTGCTTTATGTATCTCTACCTGCTCTCCCTAACAAAGGCAGATTAGGTGTCCTCTAAATCTCAGATCCAATAAGCGGCATTTGTAACAGAGCATCTACATGTACTGGGTGTTTCACCCACATTATTTCATCTTCCCAGCAATGCTGCAAAACGTTTAGTTTCCGTGATGTGGAAACTGAAGTTCAAACAGGTAAAGTAATTCATCCAAGGTCACGGAGCTTAGCACTCAGGGCGCACCAGGTGGCATTCGGCAAATCATTGTGAATGACTGAGAGGGAGGAAGGAAGGGAAGAAGGAAGGGAGGAGAGAGAAAAGGGAAAAGGACATATGGGTAGTTAGATGGGTAGATTGGTACAGAGAGGGTGTATGAGTGGATTGGGGTGGCGGATGGAGGAATAGCGGAGCACTTGGATGGGGTTGGGTGGGGGACAGTGGATGGGTGGGCAAACCGATGAAAAGACTCAGCAAATAAATGGTTGAGCCAGTTTACCTGACTCTAGTAGGCCTTTCCGTTTAAGTAAAAGGCATAACCTGCTTATCAGCACCCAACCCCTATCAAGAGTCGTTCGGGCCAATTTCCACTGCGGCCTCTCCGAGGCAGCCGCGAGCTGGAGTCAGGCCCTGGGTGGCCCATCAGGGGTTAGGACCAAAGCTTCCCCGCTTCCCAACACCAAGAATCTGCAAAGGAGCCGAGGTTCGGTGAGCGGGAGGCCGGGAGGCCGCGCCCTTCTGGGTCACTGGGACGCGGTGGGTTAGCATGAGGCTCGCCCGGGCCTGGCCACAAGGGGGCAGCAGCGCGGCACCCGCCCGCCGCAGGGGCACACGCTGCGTCTGGAGGCTGAAACAAGCAAGTTCCATGCTCCGGGCCTCGCTGTCACTGAGGCTCATTCCTTCACTGTTGCTTGGGACAGCGAGGACTGTTGAGAGTGCTGAAGAAAATGCTGGAAAAACCAGCTCTAGAAGCCGTCCTAAAACCATCGCGCCACAGACAGCGTAACCTACGCACCTGTTAGGAAGAACGCGGCCCTGCTCGTGCAGGAGGAGCCGCGCGTACATCACATAAGCAGCAGCAAAATGCTGGTAATAGGCGCTGCACGACCCCATTGGTGTGCATTGTAAATATGTGCAAATAACTGTGTATCAGCTGTCTGCTGGTATGCATCAAAGAAAATTCCGGAAGGAATCCCAAGGGGCTATTTCTTGTCTCCCGCCTTTTTGTGCTGTTTTAATAACTGTTTTGCCATCAGATTGCAGCCTTCTACTTCACCACCTCCCCCTCTTCCCACTCCTCCCCCTCCCCCTCCTCCTCTTCCTCCTTCTCCTCCTCTTCCTCACAAATCTGGAAATTGAAATTGTGGAGATTATTGTTTGTCTTTTTTACACTTTCTTGATTTTTTTTTAACATAATGAATACCAAACGGGAGAAGGATGTGGCAATCCACTCCCAAGGCAATCCTGAAACACTCAGCTATTGAAAACCCTATGAGGGTCGCTATGACTCGGACACTACTCTATGGCACCTAACATCACCACCATGAATATTGATTTTAAAGCAGGGTAGGGCTTGGTGTAGCTCAATAGTGGGAGGCTCGAGTCAGCTTGAGCCACAGGGAAGCAGTGCCATTTGATTCTCCATAGCCTTTGAGGAACCAGGAGGGTGCCACCATTTGGGCCAGGAAGGGCCTCTTGGCCCCAACATAGAAGACGGGTTCCCTGAGGGGTCCAGGCTCTGGGTAGAACAGGAGAGCCCTGGGGATGTAAGGGATTTGCAATCTGCCTGGGCTCAGGTCATGGTTCTCCTGACAGTGACTGGCTTGTAAAATAGGCAAGATTTAGAACCCAACAGGCTCCGTTCCAACCTGTCTCATGCATCTGACAGCTGGGTAACCTCGGGCAAATGGCTTGACCTTCTGAGCTTCAGGTTTTCTCAGCAATTGTAAGGGCCTTGCTATAAAATTTAGCGTTGATGGATGCGAACCATGTAGCCAAAAGATTGGCATATCGTGGGCATTTAGTTAACAGTGGCCAACATACAACTCCTCCCTCTCTCTTTCCTTCTCACTTCATCCTCTCTCCTTCCCTCTTCTAGGCAGGAAGTCAACCATAAAGCTGGATGGAATGAAAACTGAATAAAGACAGTCCACCGCCCAGTGATTATCATCTAACTGTTCCAAGGCCCATCCCTGAGCCACAGGAATGGCTCCTCAAGACGTCAACCTGGCATCGAAAGCCAAAGCCCTCCATCCAAGGTTGTTGTTAGGTGTTGTCGAGTCATGTCTGACCTAGGGACCCTTGTAGGATTTTCAATGGCTCACTGTTTTGGGATTGTCTCAGGAGTGGATTGCCACGTATTTCTCCTATTTTTGCAGTGCCAGGGATTGAGCCCAGGACCTCAGAGACTGCAGAATATCGCTCTACCAATGGAACTAAAAACCCCAGCCCCACTGCAGACTCTTCCCTCCCAATCTTGCAGTTCCAGCTGCTTCTCACTTGAAGGCGACATTGAGCTTCAGATTTCAACCCAACCCAGGAATGCCCCCTCATCTCAATTCTCCCAGTGTAGGTGATTAAATGGCAGACTAAGCCAGGCTATAAGTGACACTCAAACAAAAAACAGTTCTAGAGACGAAAAAAGGACACGACACCTCCCATCCTGTGGAGCAAAAGCAGCAAACTCACTAAACCTAAAAGTGATCCTGGCAGAAAATACAAACAGCTTTCAAGAGATATGGAGACAAAAAAGTACGCCAGGGCATGGGGAGCTATGTCTATCTTTGCAGGCATAATAATAATAATTACAAACAGATAGCTAAGTAAACTGTGGCACGCCCATTTGAATGAACATTTAAAATTATAATGATGATGATCAGGCAGCAACTTGGGGAAATGTCATAAATGGAAGGAAAAATGTAAAAGCTTGTTCTCTAGTTTGATTGCAGACATCTAAAAATTACATACACTTATAGGGAAAAAAAAACTTCCAGAAATAAACAAAATAGATACCAATAAAAACTGAATTGCTAAGGTAATAGGGATAGGAGATTCTTTTTCCCCTAGGTTCTGTTTCAGGTTCAGAGCATTTTTTCACTTTTAGTATCAGAGCTATTCACAGGGGGAGTAGGGTTGGAAGACACCTAGATTCTGTAATTATATCTTGCTGATGCTGCTGGCCCACTGAAGCCCCTATGTCCAGAGCAGAGACTTCAGTGGGTTAAAATCCAAATGGTCTTCACCGAGCTCCAAGGAAACGGTGATTCATTAAAACACATCAGAAAAAAGAACGAAAACATGTGTTAGGTTCGCTCTCTTTCCTGTGGAAAAGCAGAATTTCAATAGGAGAAGAGAATGGAAGAAAATGGCAAGAGATCCCATTCCACCATCACAATCCCTCATTTGAGCAGACCTGACATCTGCTACTTGTCAAAATAATTATTGGGTGTCCTGTACTAAGTGTTCCCATTTATTAGGTTCCAAGCCTTACCCAGGCTGGGATTTCGCTCAGTTGGTAGAGCGCTGCTCTGCAGTCTCTGAGGTCCCGAGTTCGATTCCCAGCACCGCAAAATGGGAGAAGGACGTGGCAACCCACTCCCAAGGCAATCCAGAAACAGTCAGCCATTGAAAACCCTATGAGGGTCCCTATGAGTCAGACTTGACTCCATGACACCTAACAACAACAACAACAAGCCTTACCAAGGGCACTCTGCATACATTATCCCACTGAATTCAGCTAACTGCCTTGTGAGGCAGCAGGTGAGATTTTCACCTTCTAAGAATGGTATTATAGATGGTCTAGAAAAATGCGTGTAATAGTTCTGACAAGGTAAAAAGAAAGTTCACTGCAGGAAAAGTTTCTATCTTAAACAGAAATGGAACCCAAAGACATAGAAAAATATTATCATAAAAAGACAAGTAAAGGGTAGAGAAGTCTTTGATGGGGGGGTGGGATAGAGGGGAAGCATACAAGAGGGTAAGGGGGAACCTATATGAATAATGTACAACAAAATGCATATATGGAAATGTCACAATGAAAAGCATGTCAGAATGAATCACATTAAGGTGTACATTAAAAATTTCCAATAAAAACAAATTTACAGGGGTTGGCATATAATAAATTCTCAGTAAAAGTGCAAAAAAAAAAAAAAAGATTTTCACCTTCTACAGATGAAACACAGGGCTGTGGCAGGGCATTGCCTGAAGTCTCACGGCTTGGCCAGGATTAGGACCTGATGTGTCCTTTCCCAAAGCCAGTGCTGCTTAGACCATGTGCCCAGCCAGAAGCACCTGGAGAGGCAGGCAGAGAAGACCGGGCGGCCCCATGGTAGGCAGAGCCTGGAATTGGCCTTGGACACCAATCAAGGGGCAGAAATTCCACGAGAGACCCTTGTCCACATCCCATGTCGACACGTGTGCTGTGTGATATGGTGCGCAGGCTAGTTTCGACATCCGCCGCTGGGTTAACACAGTGTTGGTTTGGCAGGAAGTAGTGGAAGAGCGGGTCCAGGGATGACGTTCATAGCCCTGGCTCCACTCATTGCTTTTCACCTGTTCCTTCTCCCTGGCCGCCCTGCCTCTTAGCATCAGCAGGTAAGCGAGCACCGCCTAGGGGCAGGTACAGACCAGAGCACATACCTGCCTATGCGTGAAAGCGCCAATGCCAGACAGCTCAGTGCAATCGGAGAAATCATGCGAGCAGAGCACCTGGGCACAGGCCTAGCATATATACTAAAAGAAAGGATTTCCCTATATTTTTGGGGGTGTTTATTTGTATTTGAGTCAGGGTCCCCCTGTGCAGCCCAGGCTGGCCTGGAACTCACTAGGTAGCCTAGATTCACCTTGAAGGCCCACTGATCCCCTGCCTCAGTCTCCCAAGTGCTGGAATTCCAGGTGTGTGCCACGACACCAGGCTAAAGAAAGATTTTTTCACTAAACGACATTTGGGCTGTGCTGGGTTGCCTTACGGCTGATACCCAAGTTAGACTAAGGAAGGAGGCATTGTCTCTGTGCCCGTCTCACAGACGAGAACACTGAAGTTCAAAGACAGGGAGGAACTCTCCCAAGATCACTCAGCTGGGAAAGCGTGACAAAATCCAAAGTCCAAACTCGCTGGACCCAAGCTCTCAATCTCTGCCTCACAATGTCTTTCCCTCTGTCAGACCACTTTGATGAACAAAGTATAAAACTTCCCAGCAATCTTTCCGGACCTCAGGCTCTTCATCTATAAAATGGCATAATTCTGACCCTCAGAGGGTTCCTGCAAGAATTAAGTAGGCTAAGCCGGGTGTGGTGGCGCACACCTGTAATCCCAGCGACTCGGGAGGTAGAGGCAGGAGAATCGGAGAATCGCAAGTTCGAGACTAGAGGTAATCTGCGAAACTTAGTGAGACCCTTGGAGAAGGACCTGGCAATCCACTCCCAAGGCAATCCCGAAACAGTCAGCCATTGAAAACCCTAGGAGGGTCGCTATGAGTCGGATACCGACTTGACGGCACCTAACAACAACAACAAGTGAGACCCTGTCTCAAAAGTAAAAAAACGGGCTGAGGTGCAGCTCAGTGGTCCAGCACTTGCAGAGCATGCAAGCGCAAGGCCCTGGGTTCATCCCCCAGTACCACAAAAAAAAAAAAAAAAAAAAAGAATTAAGTAGGCTAATACATATAAAGTGACACCTCATTAGCTCTTGGAACACGCTACCTGTTATCTCATTATTATCAAGATGATGGAGTCAAGACTTGGAAAGAACAGGGCAACTTGGTCCAACACCAACATCCACTCCCAAGGCAAACCCGAACAACATCCATCCCTCTGCTTAAACTTGCAAAGGAGCATCCTTGCTTCACGAGGTCTTTTGTTCTTTCATTAAGACACTCCAAAGTAGAAATAGCTTCCCCATATAGTCAGCTAAATCTGGCTTGTACAACATCCATCCTCCCCCGGGGCTATTTCTGCCCTGGAAGGAAGGCAGAATGAAACCAGCACCTCCCTCCTTTGGCCTTACTGCCATGCGGAGGAAGAGCCCGAAGCCCCCAGGCTCTCTGCCCTTCCTCTCCTGCCTTACAGGCCCCCTCTCCACTCATTGTCTCTCTGGAAGCCCAGAGGGCAGAGGCATTCAGCTGGGCCCAGCCATTCTCTGACCTGGGCTAATACTAATGCAAAATCGATCCCTTTCTATCTTACAAAGTCAGAATGCAGGATAAGGAGAAAAGACATGAAGGTGTAATGTTGGAAGCTAGGCGTGGTGGCGCATGCCTGCAATTCCAGCACTCAAGAGGCTAAGGCAGACCCAGCTATAACACTATTGGGAATTTACCCAAAGGGAGATGTGTCATCATACCACAGAGACACCTGCATCTCCATGTTCAATGCAGCACTTTTCACAATAGCAAGGATATGGAATCAACCAAAGTGCCTATCAACAGAAGAATGGATAAAAAATAATAATAATACTATGGTACATACACACAATGAAATACTACTCAGCAATCAAAAAAAAGAAAAAAGAAAGAAAGAATGCCATTCGCAGCAAAATAGATGGAATTGAAGAAAATTATTTTAAGTGAACGAACACAAGCTCAGAAAGAGAAACACCACATGTTCTCACTCATATGTGGGAGCTGAATCAAAATTATAAGAAGGAACACATCCTATACAAAGGTCAGATCATAATAAAAGAAAAAAAGCTAGGAATGGTATTATTATAGATGTTCTAGAAAATGCATGCAATAGTTCTGACAAGGTAAAAAGAAAGTTCACTACAGAAAAAGTTTCTATCTTAAACAGAACTGGAACCCAAAGATATATAGAAAAATATTACCATAAAAAGACAAGTAAATGGAAGACAAGTGTTTGATAAGGGGGTGGGACCGGGGAGGAAGCACACAAGAGGGTAAGGGGGAACCTATATGAATAACGTACAACAAAATGCATCTATGGAAATGTCACAATGAAAAGCATGTCAGAATGAATCACATTAAGGTGTACATTAAAAATTTCCAATAAAAAAAATTTTTTTTAAAGAGGCTAAGGAAGGACAATCATGAGTTTGAAGCCAGCCTGAATGACACAGTGAGTTCCAGGTCAGCCTGGGCTACACCATGAGACCATGTCTCAAAAAACATAAATAAATAAAAATAAAAAGGTATAATATTGAAGAATAGAAGGACCTGTTGTGTTTAGAGTGTTTTGTGACGTGACAAATCTCAGTTCATGACATTTTCTAACCTCTGTCCCCTAACTCATTCTTGCTGACAGCTGAAATTTTCCTGGGGTGAGGCCCTGGTCCTGGTTTCTGTCCTCGGAGCTTCCAGATCTAGTTGTACTCTTCTAGCACTAAGAATGAACCAGGAAAAAAAAAAAAAAAAAAAGCTGGGTTCAAAACACATTCCCAGCCACTGGGCCACTTATTACATGGGCCTGAGTAGCGCAGAGGGCTTTGTGAACGCCAGGGTTCATAACTGCAACCAGGGCCTCTCCAGGCCAACTTCACCCCGTTACTCAGTCTGTGTCCCGCAGGCCTCAGAGAAGGACACAATTGCACAACAGCCAGGGTTGCCCTCTCATCTCTGAGCTCAACCGGGTTCCTCTGCATGTGCGAAAGTACTCTGCCAAGGTCAAAGCGTTATTCCGAGCCTAATGCACCCAACATTCCCTAGTTCTCGGCACTCACCCTCTTAGCACAGGCAGCCCTCAGCATCTGGGGCCTCCGCATCTGTAGATTCAACCGACTGTGGACTGAGAATATTTGTGAAAAAAAATTGCATTTATACTGAACATGGATAAACTCTTTTCTTTGTCATTAGTCCCTAAAATATACAGTATGACAGCTATTTACATAGCATTTCTATTGTAGCAGGGATTATAAGAAACCTGGAGATGTAGCATGGTGGCATCTGACCCCGTCAGATCTAAGAAGCTAAGCAGGGCCAGGCTTGGTTAGTACTTGGATGGGAGACCGCCTGGGAATACCAGGTGTTGTAGGCTTGCGAGAAGGACCTGGCAACCCACTCCTCCCAAAACAAGGACTGGGATTTAGTACAGTTGGTAGAGCGCCACTCTGCAGTCTCTGAGGTGCCAGGTTTGATTCCCAGCACTGCAAAAATGGGAGAAGGACGTGGCAATCCACTCCTGAGGCAATCCCGAAACAGTCAGCCATTGAAAACCCTATGAGGGTCGCTATGAATCAGACATGACTTGATGGCACCTAACAACAAGAGATGGATTTAAAGTATGTGGGTGGCTGTGTGCTGATTACATGCAAATACTGTACCATTGTATATAAGTGATGTGAGCACCTGAAGATTTTGGTGTCTGCAGGAGCCCTGGAATGAGTCCCTTGCAGATACTGAGGGCTGACCCTACTTACCACTGTATTGTAACTGTCTATTTGTTTATCTTCATCTCTCACTAATGTGTGAGTTCCTTCAGGGAACATGTCTCTATATTGTCACTCGATCCCCCAGTACCCACTAAGCACCCAGACAAAGCAGGCAATCTAGAGATATTGGTCGAATGACTTGATTAAATGAACGATTCTTGTAGCCCGTAGCATCTGATCCATGTACTGGATTTGAAAGAAGCTGTACGGTGTGAGGAAAGGTGCACTAGAGGACTTCCAGTTTCAAGATGGTGAGATTAAGTGTTTCCTCTTGAAAATTACACATGGACAAGGAAAAACAGATGCACCAACTGCATCTGCCATGCAACCAGGAGACATGTGCAACCCTTAATCCCAACATATACAGCTGAAAGTACACAGAGAACTGTAAATGGGGGCTGGGGGTGTGGCTCAGTGTTAAAGCGCTTGCCTGGCAAGGGCCATATTCTGGATTTGATCCCAAGCACCCTTCCCCAAAAAACACATAGAGGTTCAACAAAGAATGAAAATAAAAATCACTTGAAAAATCTCTTTAAATAATACCCAGAGTCCATCACTGATGAGTGGGTAAACAGAATATGGCATAATTATAAAATGGAATATTTTTATGCAATTAAAAGGCAAAAAAAAATTCTAAACTTTATACAGAAGCACAGAAAACCCTGAATTACCAAAGAAATCCTTAGGAGAAAGAGCAATGCAAGGGATATCACAATATCTGATTTCAAGTTATACTATAGAGCCATAGTAACAAAAACAGTATGGTGCTAGCACACAAAAAAAGACACATAGACCAATGAACTAGAATAGAGAATCCAGAAATAAACCCACATAGCTACAGCCCTCTGATGATTGACAAAGGTGCCCAAAACATGTGTTGGAGAAACAACCGCCTTCAACAAATGGTGCTGGGAGAATTGGATATCCTCATGTAGAAGACTGAAACTAGATCCCTATCTCTGACCCTGAATAAAAATCAGCTCAAAATGGTTCAAAACCCTTAATGTAAGACCTGAAACTTTGAAACTGCTAGAGGAAAATGTAGGGAAAACACTTCAAGATATAGGCATAGGCAAGGACTTTCTGAATAGGACCCCATAGCTCAGGAAACAATAGCAAGAACTGAGAAGTGGGATTGCATGAAATTAAAAAGCTTCTGCATAACAAAAGAAACAATTAAAGGAGTGAAAAGACAGCTTACAAAATGGGAGACAATTGTTGCCAGCTATACATCAGTTAGTATCTAGAATATATACTATTAGTATATATTAGTATATATATATAATATATAGTAATATATATTAGTATATATTAGTATATTAGTATATATAGTATATAGTATATATACTATATATATATAGTATATAATATATATATTAGTATATATAGTATATATTAGTATATATTAGTATATTAGTATATATTAGCATATATAGTATATATAGTATATATTAGTATATATTAGTATATATAGTATATATTAGTATATATAGTATATATTAGTATATATATTAGTATATATTAGTATATATCAGTTAGTATCTAGAATATATAAAGAACTCAAAAAATTAAAGCAAATTAGCCATTCAAAAAATGGGCAAATGAATTGAGTAGTCCTCAAAAGAAGAAATACAAATAGCTAATCATATGGAAAAATGTTCAATATCCTTAGCAATCAGGGAAATGTGTATCAAAACTACATCGAGATACCACCTCACCCCAGTCAGAATGGCTAGCATCAACAAAACAAACAACAACAAATGGTATCGAGGAGGTGGGGGAAAGAACCCTTATTCACCGCTGGTTGGAATGTTGGTTGGTGCAGCCGCTATGGAAATCAGTGTGGAGGTTCATCAAAAAAACTAACAATGGAACTATGACATGACCCAGGTACATCACTCCTGCCTGCAGCCATAGCCCTGTGGCATCCGATCCCATCAGATCTCGGAAGCTAAGCAGGGTCAGGCCTGGTTAGTACTTGGATGGGAGACAGCCTGGGAACACCAGGTACTGTAGGCTAAGGAGAAGGACCCAGCAACCCACTCCCAAAAATCAATCTGCCATTGAAAACCCTACGAATGGCAGAGAAGCACTGACAATAGTGTTTCACCTGTCACTATGAGTCTGACACTGACTCTATACACCTAACAACATCAACAAGGGATTAGCTCAGTGCTTGCTTAGCATGGCAGAAGGCCCTGGGTTCATCCTCAGCAAGAGATGGGGGCATGGAGGAAGGAAGGAAGGAAGGGAGGGAGGGAGGAAGGAAGGAAGGAAGGAAGGAAGGGAGGGAGGGAGGGAGGGAAGGAGGGAAGAAAGAAAGGGAAAAAAAAAGTAAAAAAAATGGAGGGTGCAGCTCAGTGGGCCAGCACTTGCAGAGCATGCAAGCGTGAGGCCCTGGGTTCAACCTCCAGCACCACCAAAAAAAGAAAAATAGTTAAAAAAAAAAAAAAAAAAAAAAAAAAAAAAAAAAAAAAAAAAAAAAAAAAAAAAAAAAAA
>VMDO01000131.1:199717-260472 GCA_007922755.1 Pedetes capensis | reverse complement strand
TTAATGGACCAAAACAAGACACATAACTGCCCACAGTAACTTTATAAAGAGTGTTTGATAGCCTAGAGAAATACTTAAAATTTTAAACTCAGTGAAAGAATCAGGTCAGAAACTGCACACCACGTGTAAACAACATGTAAAAAAATAGAGAGAGAAGGTGAGTATCATAACTAAAGTATCATAACTAAATGTGGCCAGTGCTTTTTGATTAGTGAAATTATTTTTCTTCTGCTTGTCTGTTGTCCCAAATGACAATGGTGAGCTCAGGATTCTGTGTAACAGAGGCCGGAGTGGTGGGAAAGAGGATTAGAAGCACACGGATCTCTCTCCAGAACTTTTTCCCCGAGCTTATATGTGTTCCTCCCCGAGCTTATACGGGTTCCTCTCCATTGGCAGGGCTAGAGGAGGGGCTGCCTGGCATTTTCCTCTCTCTGCTTTGCAAACAAGGACTCCTGGCCCGGCCCGGCTGCTGCCAGTGGTGCTGGGCAGCAATCACCCATGGAGCCAGAGGTAGAAAGAGGTCTTTGGGACAGGAAGCCACAAAGCCACAGGTGGCCACAGCTCTGGTGGCCTCTCTGCTCAGCCCGCCCCACGGCCAGGAAGTAATCTTTCTGGGTTAAGACGACCTCATCAGAGGCAGAGGCTTCGTCTTAGACTGGGGGTGCGATGGTTTGAATATGTTTTATCTGCTTTGAAACTTACGCTGGAGTCTAATCCCCATTGTGAGGTATTAAAACGGTGTGAACTTAATCCAACTATGGTGTTTAGAGATGGGGCCTTTGGGAGGAGATTAGGATTAGATAAAGTCATCAGGAGGGAGCCCCAGGATTGAATGCAGGTAGCTTTAGGAGAAGAGACCATGCACATGGATATTGCCTGCCTCCTGCCACATCATGCCCTGCACTGCCTCAGGACTCTGCCCACAGGAAGGCCATCCCCTCATCCCTCGACCCTGGACTTCCAGGTCTATGAGCCAAAATAAACCTCTTTGCTTTATAACTTCCCCAGCCTGTGGTGTTGTGTTATCAGCAACAGAAAACAGACTAAGATTTCCATTGTCTCTCTCCTTTTTGCTCTAAGGACGGAATATTCCCAAACATGTAATACTAGTCTACCTTCTACTAATCCAGAAGTCTCTCTTTCCCCTCTTCCCATCCTCTGTCAGCCCAGGGCCACCAACAAACCCCCATCTAGATGCCTCCCTCTCCTCCCACTTCATCCTCACCGACCATGGCTTCCTGAATTCTGCACACTTTTCTGATCGTCTTCTAATTAGGCCAGAATTTGATAGCTCCTGGTTTCTAAAACATGATTCACCTTGAACTCCATTAACACAAAATATGACTCAGGCCTCAAATCTATGATTTCTTGGACACAATTAGTTGGGACAAGGCTAAGTTCTTGGGTTTAAAATAAGTGGCTCCATTTCAATCAAAATAGTGTTTTAACAAATACATTTATTTAATATGTTTCTCTTTCTTATCTTTATGCCTATATCTTTACACATTATAGATTAAGAATCTCCAATGTGAAAATCTAAGGTAAAAAAATACTCCAAAATGTGAAACTTAAAATTTAACTTACTGCCAGGGGCAGCGGCGCACGCCTGTAATCCCAGTGGCTCGGGAGGTGGAGGCAGGAGGATCTCAAGTTCAAGACCAGAGGCAGTCTGTGTAACTTAGTGAGACCCTGTCTCAATATGTAAAAAAATGGGCTGGGGGTGCAGCTCAGTGGTCCAGCATTTGCAGAATATGCAAGCAAAGGCCCTGGGATCAACCCCTAGTACTGAAAAAAAAATTTTCAAATTTAGGAATTTCAAACTTCAGAGTATTTTGGGTTTCAGAGTTCAGGTTAGGAATGCTCAAAGAGTAAAGTTTATGGAAATATTCTGAAATTCAAAGAACTCCAAAACCTGAAATGCTTCTGGTCCCAAGCATTTTGAGGAAGAGATCCTCAACCTGTATTTATCTGGCCTGCCTATGGCAAACAACTGAGATTTAGGAAACTCCACATTGGTTACTAATTTTTGTTTCTATTTTTTAAATATATACCTTGCATTCCCTACCCTGAGAGGTAGGCATGGGCAGAGAAAGCAGGGGGTTATGGGGAATGACTGGTGAGGGGAGAATCCAGGGACCCATCCAAAGCCCACTCTTGATCAAGAGGCCCCAGACCCAGCTCCCAAGGCCACTCAACCGAGGCCTGGCATTGTCAACTTTTGTGCAGAGGGCTGGGGATGAGTCACGTGCAACCTTCCCAGGCACAGAGACGAAGCTCCGCACAGGCTACCAGGGCCTGGGAGCAAACCCCATTCGGTGAAATAATGTTGTTGTTGTTGTTGTTAGGTGCCGTCGAGTCGTGTCCTACTCATAGCGACCCTCATAGGATTTTAAATGGCAGATTGTTTCGGGACTGCCTTGGGAGTGGGTTGCCACATTCTTCTCCCATTTTTGCGGTGCTGAGAATTGAACTAGGGACCTCAGAGACTGCAGAGCAGCGCTCTACCAACTGAGCTAAATCCCAGCCCCGGTGAAATAATACTCTCTGCCTTTTTAAGACACTTGCCAGGGTCTTCTTGCCCAGCCCTGTGTGAAAGGGGATCCCTAGAGAAGCTCACCCTCTTCCTGAAAGATGAGCTGGCAAGCCAGGTCTCCCTGTGCCTCCAAGGGGGAAAACTAGGGATGCCCAGGAAGGTGGATACAAACAATGGACCGAACAGCACCTTTGAGCCCCCTGCCCTTAAACTCGGGACTCTTTCCAGCACTCAGTGCCTTTCTGGGCTGTGTACGATGTATGCGAGTCCGCAGGCCACAGGGCAACCTGGGAGACTTGCTCAGGGTGTGTGGTGTGGGATGGAGCAGGGCTGGGGGCGGGCACGAGGGCTCCTAGACTTGAAGACTTCAGGGGATTAGCGAGGTGACAGGAGTCTTCTGCAGCCACTGCAGCCAGCCCCCCACCCCCACCTCCCCGGAGCCTGGACCTAGCCATAGCCTGTCCCCACCCAGCTGCGGCTCTGTCTATGCCTCAGTTCCCCACTCCGGACCTCCGCAAAGGGGGTGCAGGTTGGCAGGTCTGGCCCCCGCCAACTGCCACCTTGCCGGGTGTTAGCAGAAGAGCAGGTGCTCGCAGAAGGAAGAGCGGCTTGGCCACACTGGCATCTGGCAGCATCACGCTGCAGCTTCCATGATATAAATACAGGGAGCGAAAATAGCTAATCCCAGATAACAGCGGCGTAATCACCCCGCGCCCGGCCTTGAATCCCGGAGAATTTGGAGAGAGCAGCTGCCAGGGCTGCCCCCGTCCGCGGCCCACTGCCCCTGGGTGGCCTGGGCTGAGAGTCTAAGCCAGAATAAAGCCAGGGAGTGAAGGAAGAGACCTGATGGAAATCACCTCTCATCACAGCACGGCCAGGGAAGAGAAGAACTTTCTAGAAGCACCATGAAAAATTCCCAGCTTCCAG
This sequence comes from Pedetes capensis, assembly GCA_007922755.1. Taxonomy (NCBI): domain Eukaryota; kingdom Metazoa; phylum Chordata; class Mammalia; order Rodentia; family Pedetidae; genus Pedetes; species Pedetes capensis. The sequence goes on along the minus strand of VMDO01000131.1, from coordinate 257,012 downwards.
CCATGTGAACCTGGTCTCTTTGCTCTTGGTGGTGACATGTGCTGACATACATGCGGTCACCCCATGATTGGGGTTGGTTTGCCTTTTTTTTTTTTTAAGCTTCTGTATATCACTGGCATTGTGGGCACCTTATTGTGCTCCAGTTTAGGAGGGTCCCTTCCAAACAATCCCACATTCTGGCGCTGAGCGCCAGGATGGTCCATCTGTGGCTGTCAATACCAGGCATCAGAACTCAGTCTTGACAGGCTGGCCATGTGGATGATGACCGCTGAGCTCTGAAAGCCAGCTTCCAGCCACAGCTCCTGGAGCCTTCTGGGAGAAGCCACCGTACTGGGCTGTCCTCAGCCATGTCGTTGAAACAAGACATTTAATGAGGGCTCCTTGAGCTGGTACAAAACAGCTCAGGCAGTCCTTCTGCCCTGCTTAGTGGCTACTTGATTCTCTGCCTGCCGGCTGATGGGCAAGCCATCCACACACTCTGTGATCGTCCTGTCTTCCGGGATGTGCTTCTGAAACATTCTGGACTCTCAAATCCCTTCCGATGGGCCGTGAGGGATTCTCTCCCTCAGACACACAGCACACACAGAGCCCGGCTGGTGACGGAGCTGGCTCGGGCCACTAAGGTGCACAAAAGCAGGCTGGAAATGGAGCCTCAGAAATATTTCTCCTCTGAGCACCCAAAATATTTGATTCCCTGTGGAATTTTTCATTACCATCCTCTAGCTGTCTGGGAAGGGGCTGGGATTTAGCTCAGTGGGTAGAGCGCTGCGCTGCAGTCTCTGAGGCCCTGAGTTCAATTCCCAGCACCGCAAAAATGGGAGAAGGACCTGGCAATCCACTCCCAAGGCAATCCCGAAGCACTCAGCCATTGAAAACCCTATGAGGATCGCTATGAGTCGGGTACTGACTCGATGGCACCTAACAATAAGCTGTCTGGGAAAGGGGAGGGGAACAACCTAGAACAAACCAGAAAGAATGCAAACTGGAAACATTTGTCACCTATGTGCAATTTAGGAGTGGCACTGAATGAGACTCTTCGAGATTTGTTCTGACAGGCTGTTCTCTGAATCTGTAGAGAGCCCTGCTTGTTATGGATACTATTATTTTTGTTTGGCATTTCATATCACTTTATAGGATAACAAGAGCGTCCTTTAGTCAACAGCAGATTAACACGACTATTCTCCACTTCTAATTTGTTGTTGTTGTTGTTAGGTGCCGTCCAGTCAGTATCCGACTCATAGAGACCCTCATAGGGTTTTCAATGGCTGTTTCGGGATTGCCCTGGGAGTGGATTGCCAGGCCCCTCTCCCATTTTTGCAGTGCTGGGAATTGAACTCAGGACCTCAGAGACTGCAGCACAGAGCTCTACCAACTGAGCTAAATCCCAGCCCCTACCTCTAATAGGACCATAGAAATCAGTTGCAAGTATTTCAGTGAAAAACAAAATACAAGCAGCACAAATCTCTGCGCCCCAAGCTCCCCAGTCCCATCAACCTATGGAGATAGAGACCCAGTCCAAAGAGGATCCCATGCTGCTGTAATGCCACCCTGGACCACCATGGGGAGCTCAGCCCCCAAGGTCAAATTTGAGAAGATTATCTGAGGACATGGAGGCAATGCTTAGAGCTTTATATTAAAATCATTAAGTTTTATTTAAAAATCAAGACCGAAATTGCATGCACTGCCGTCTGAACTACAGAAAGATGTTGTTGTTGTTGTTAGGTGCTGTCGAGTCATAGCGACTCATAGTGACCCTACATATAACAGGCGAAACACTATTGTCAGTGCTTCTCTGCTGTTCATAGGGTTTTCAATGGCAGATTGATTTTTGGGAGTGGGTTGCCAGGTCCTTCTCCCACAGAAAGATTTAATAGAGAGTAAAACATCTAAATATTGCCCATGCTTTTTGCCAATTGCTAAGATTATCATTTGTTTCTTCTTTGGCACAAACCCATCCTTACATGAGTTTCTCCCCAATGGAGCCCAACAGTCACTTACAGATTAGCCAGGATTCATTGGACACTGTTGTTTAAGTCAAGGCGGAAATGATATTTCAAGTAAAAAAAAGTGAATCAACTTCAATTAATATATTAAATAAAAAATATTATGTATATGACTGAAGTGAACAACTGAGGGTTAGGAATCGCTACATTGGAATATTTATTTTTAAAAAAAACAACTTTAAGCAGACTGTAGTGGTGCATGATTGCAATCTCAGCACTCAGGAGGCTGAGGCAGGAGGATCTCAAGTTTGAGGCCAGCCTGGGCTACATATCAAGACATTGTCTCAAAAACCAAACAAAAACAAAAAAACAAAAATAAGCAAAATATGTGTATACAAATGTCTGACTTGGTAGAAAATAATGAATTTCTACTTGTAAGCTTGCTATTACAAAAAAAGGGGACCTGGGCAGAAAATCACACAGTGGGCAGAGTCCCACTGTAGGCTGTGGAAGGACATCAGGCCCTAGACAGAGGCAATGTTCAGCTTCTTATTCGCCCCCTGCCCGGGTGAATCCCATGGGCCTCCATCTGGACACTGTTCCTAATCCTATCTTCCTCTACCTTAGTTTGGCTACTGCTTGCCCATGACAGGTCCTTCTAACAGACACTGGAAGCCTGAGCTGAAAGAGGACAGTTGGGATGGTAACTATAGAGGAACAGTAACTACAATGCACACTTGCCGTACCTCCATCTCTTACCCCTCAGCAACACTTAACAAGAAATGACCAAAACAATACCAACAGACTAAAAAGAGAAGGGAAATACCACTTGTTGGATGCACACGAGGTGCCAAGAATTATTTTAGGAACACTCTGTACTCTGTTTAACGCAGCCCTCACAACTGAGGGAGGATATCATGCCATTTCATAGATGAGAAAACTGAGCCCCACACAGGTTAAGTAAGGTCTTTCAAGGTCATCCAGCTAAAAGGGGCCAAGCAAAGACTCAAGCTGGTAAGTGGGATGCCAAAGCCCCAGCGCTTTGCCCCAGACCCCGCTGCCCCTAAATCAGAAAGGACATATATGTGTATATATAAGTCAGACATATATATACACACACATAGAAGGCAGTGAAGGAATAAGAGCAGGGGAAGGACCAGGAGTTAAAGCTGACAAGATGGTTAGCTATCTTTCCCACCAGATATTTTGGCATTGCAGAAACCCATAAACTTGGAAAGGAGAAAGGAGGGGGGGAAGCCAGAGAAGGAAAATAATTAAAATGAAAGGAATAAGGAGAAACAGCCCAGAGCAGCGCTGTGGAATGAGGTGCTTGGCTCCGAGCCCCTTGGGCTATTGCCCGCTGCTCCAGAAATGGGTTCCACCATGGATGAAATGAGCAGAACCAAGCCTCCCGTCTCAGCCAGACAGGCAGCCTGGCCGTAATCTAATCGCACCCTGGAAACCCCAGCCAGCAATCTCGTTCCCTCACCCTGTCACAAATGCCATCACATCGCAGCCCGGGCTCCCATCACACGAGCAGCCCAGGCAGGACGCTGGGACCTGTCTTGGCCACACATCCACAGTCGGCGGGGTCAGCCCTGGTTCCGCGCAGTTCACAGAGGCTAAAATAAGTGTGAGAGCAGAGGGGCCCCTGCGGGTGGCAGGCCAAGCTGCAGACGGAGGGCAGGGCTTGGAGGTTCGCACTGAGGCAAACCCAGGCTTCCTCGCTGCTGCACACCCAGGGGCTGCTCCAGGGAAGTCACGGGCACAAAAGCTAAAGGAAAAGAAAGAATCCAGGTCGCCCCCTGAAATGCAGTGAAGTGGACAAAGAAGTGGAAAAAGCCATAAAGAAGACTCACCTGATTGCTCAGATTTAAGATCTATATATGGAACTGGAAGGGGCTGGGATTTAGCTCAGTTGGTAGAGCGCTGCACTGCAGTCTCTGAGGTCCCAAGTTCAATTCTCAGCACTGCAAAAATGGGAGAAGGACCTGGCAATCCACTCCCAAGGCAATCCCGAAACAGTCAGCCATTGAAAACCCTGTGAGGGTCGCTATGAGTCGGATGCTGACTTGACAGCACCTAACAACAACAACAATATTGAACTGGAAGCCTGCAGCTATAGCATTGTGGCATCCAATCCCATCAGATCTCAGAAGCTAAGCAAGGTCAGGCCTGGTTAGTACTTGGATGGGAGACTGCCTGGGAATACCAGGGGCTGTAGGCTTGAGAGAAGGACCTGGCAACCCACTCCCAAAAATCAACCCACCATTGAAAACCCTAAGAACAGCAGAGAAGCACTGACAATAGTGTTTCACCTGTTGTATATAGAGTTGCTGTGAGTCGGACACTGACCACTGCATCTAACAGCAACATACTGAACTGGGGTTGTAGCTCAGAGTTAACAGCACTTGCCTAGCGTGCTGGTGGACCTGGGTTCCATCTCCAGTACTGAATGGATGGATGGATGGATGGATGGATGGATGGATCAATTAATCAATCAGTAAATAAATAAAATGAATTTTACAAAAAAGTCTGGGGCACGTAGCTCAGGAGTAGAAGATTACCTAGCATGCTCAAAACCCTGGTTTGAACCCCAGCACTGCAGTGGGGAGAGAAATCTGCCTACCATAATGAATAGTGCAACATTCACCAAGCTAGTGTTTTAGAGGAGATCTCCTGATGAAAAGTTCTTGGGGTGCCACCCCCATGCTGGAAGTCAGCACGGGTCTGCTCTTTTCCAAAGAATTCAGATCCCTCTGAAAGTCATGGGATGAGGATCAAGGGGAAACGGGCTTTAGCACCTTGCATTTATATTGGGTTCCATGTCTCCAGGTGTTTTATGCATCTGCCCCTATAATCATCTTCAAGGCAAGTAAACCAATGTTATTGTCCTCGCTTGACTGATGAGGAAAGAAGACCAAATGGATCTGAGGTCTGCTTCCGTGTCACAGCAACTGTATAACTGGAAATGGAAGAAACCCATGCAATTCTTTGGAATACATAAAGAGGAAGGATATTGCCAAGCACTCTCTTTTACTTTGCCTGTTGTTAGGTGCTGTCAAGTTGTATCTGATTCATAGAGGCCCTTATAGTGTTCTCAATGACTGATTGTCTTGCGATTGCCTCCAGAGTGGATTGCCATATCCTTTTCCCATTTTTGCGGTGCTGGGAATCGAACTTGGGACCTCAGAGACTGCAGAGCAGTGCTCTATCCACTGAACTGCTTTAAATTAGGGGATTAATGTGCAAGGCCCTGAGCTCAATCCCCAGGACCAAAAAATAAAATAAAATAAAATTGAAGGTTTATTAAAAGATTCCAAGACAGAAATAAAAGGATCCTGTCTCTCTCTTCAATAAATGTGAAATAATAATAATTGATGATGATGATGATGATGATGATTCCTAAGCGGTGATCCCTTTACATCAGAGGTGAGAATTTGTGACTAAAGCATGCACAGGTAAAATAAACTGAAAGGAACCAATTCGATGCCATCTATTGTCAGCTTGCTTTGTTGTTACTTATAAACATTTTGTTAGGTTTTCAACAAAAGTGATGATCCTTCAAAGTTAAAGGCGGCAAATTCAAAACCTCCTGAAAGACACTGAAGAGCTAACCAACTAGTAAACCATGGCCAAGACCCAAGGGAAGAAGAGGCCCAGAGGGTCGAGGCCATTCTGTGGGTTTTCACTAATTGTGCAAGGTGACTGAGAGGTTGAATGATCTTTTGAGGGTCTCATGGGGCTTATAAGGGAAGGATTAAATCTGAGACCCACCAAGACTATGACTTTGGACTGGGACTCCAAATCTAAGCTCTCTACAAGTAAATGTGACCCAGAAGCAGATGGGCCTTGTTGTTGTTGTTAGGTGCCGTCGAGTCGGTATCTGACTCATAGCGACCCTCTGTACAGCAGGGGGTGAAACACTATTGTCAGTGCTTCTCTGCTGTTCATAGGGTTTTCAATGGCAGATTGATTTTTGGGAGGGGGTTGCGAGGTCCTTCTCCCAAGCCTACAGCTTCTGGTGTTCCCAGGCAGTCTCCCATCCAGGTACTAACCAGGCCTGAGCCTGCTTAGCTTCCGAGATCTGACAGGATCGGATGCCACAGGGCTACAGCTGCAGGCAGATGGGCCTTAGCAGGGTCTATAGCCCAACTTCAAGCATTCTAAAGCCCTGAAACTAGATGTAAGTATTCCTAGATTGTTGGTCCTCCAAGAGCCTAACAGAAGACATTCTAAATCTTTTTAGAAGAAAAATGGTACCATCTGATGCAGACTTGCAAAAAAATGCCCAAAACACAATAAAAAACAGAAAGTCACAAAGGACACAAAGCAATATTTAAAAGCACATGCACGAGAGAGAACACTGAAGCCAACGAACAGAAGAAACCAACTCACAGAGGCTTTGGTTATTGGAATAATCAAAGACTTTAATATGTTCATCAAGTTCAAAGAGATAAAAGACAAGACAAAATGTGGGCAGAGAACTGAAAATCAACACTCTGGAAAGAGCCAAATAAATGTGAGGAGTGAAAAATACAACAATCAAAATTAAAAATTCAAAGAATAAAAGGCTGAGACATAGCTCAGTGGTCAAGCCCTTGCCTAGCATGTTCAAGGCCCTGGGTTTAATCCCCAGGGCTGTAAGAGAAAAAAACAGAAACAAAAACAATACCAAACAGAATTCAAAGGATAGGTTTAGTTTGTTGTTGTTGTAGTTCTGGTTTGTTTTGGGTTTGTGGTGCAGGGAGGGGTGGGGTGTTGAGCCCAGGACCTTGCCCTTGCATGCTTTGTAAGTGCTGTACCACCGAGTTGCACCCTCAGTCCATGTTTTTACTTTTTTTATTTTGAGACCGGGTCTCGCTAAATTACGCCGCAGACTGCCTCTGGTCTCAAACTTGCGATCCTCCTGCCTCCACCTCCCAAGTTGCTGGGATTACAGGAGTGAGCGCCTGGCTTGATAGGTTTACTTTGTTTTAATGCTAAATTGTTTTAGGTCAGAAGTTACCAGAATACAATGTTATTGCCGCTGTTATTAGGTTGCTGTCAAGTCAGTGTCCAAGTTATAGCGACCCTATGTACGACAGACAAGACACTATTGTCATGTTTCTCTGCTATTCATAGGGGTTTCAGTGGCTGGTGTTTTGGGGAAATGGGTTGCCAGGTCCTTCTCCCAAGGCTACAACACCTGGTGTTCCCAGGTGGTCTCCCATCCAAGTACTAACCAGGCCCGACCCTGCTTAGCGTCGAGATGTGACAGGATCAGATGCCACAGTGATATAGCTGCAGGCTCAGAATACAATAGAAGGGACTACAGCACGGAAAATACAGGAAATAGAGCCAGGTGTGGTGGTGCACCCTGCAGTCCCAGCACTCAGGAGGCTGACACAGGAGAATATATGTGAGTTTGATGCCAGCCTGGCTTATATGATGAGACTCTGTCTCAAAAAGACAAAACAACAAAAGACAAAGAAAAAAATAAAAAGGAAAGAAAAGAAAATACAGGAAATGGGGCAGGAGACATAAAAGACACAGTGAGAGCAAATGTATGTTAAAGGCCCAGGATAAAGAAAGAGAAAATATACCAGAAAAAGTAATTAAAGAGATAACCACTAAGAATTTTCCAAAACTGAAGAGTGACATCATCATACCATAGATCCAAAAGGCCTACAAATCCCAAGTAGAATAAAGACACGATCCACACCGAGGCACATCATTCTTAAAACCCGCTGAAAATCAAAGACGAAGCCAGGTGTGGTGGTGCACATCTGTAATCCCAGCACTTGGTAGGCAGAAGGACTACAACATTGAGGCCAGCCTCGGCTACATAGCAAGACCTTTTCAGGAAACAAACAAACAAACAAAACAAGCAGACAAGAAAATTCATGGAGATGGAAAGAAAAATCTTAAAACAGTTGTATGTGGGAGGGGGGCAGGAATTGTCTTTAAAAAGAGCAGAAACTAGACAGACAGCTGACTTTCTGTCAGCAACAATGGAAGCCACAAGACAGTAAGACTGTGCCTTCCATTTGTTGAAAGAACTTTTATCATCTGACTCTAACTCTATTTTTCTCTACTGCACTATTTTCTGTCCAAGCTTTCATTTATTGGCAGCTTTTAGAACTGAACTAAGCTAAGTTCAAATACTAGACTTCAGAGAGTCTGAGCTTCTCAGATACACTCTGCTTTTTAATGTCTCACCATCTTTTCCTGCACTCTTCCTTCTTCCTAGTGTTCCCCTGCACCTTCTCTATCAGGAAAATCTCTACTTCTACTTCAAGACCCAGCTCAACTATCACTTCCTCTGTGGTTGATGTTAAGCCTCTGCTTACTGTCTATAAAACATGGATACTAAAATTTAGTTTAAAACACATGAGGCATTAGACACTTATGACTGCTAAATAAAATTGAGTCCCTGCTCTCTCACTTCTTCTCCTTCCTCCCCAAGACTCTGACATCTCCTCATATAACCATCATTGATAAATTATATTCATCCTGAGTTTTTTTTTTTCTTGTACATCTCAAGTGCTGACCTATTGTTTCATTACACATATTTACATTGTCTGGAAGAAGGTTGTGTTTTATACCATCTCACTTTCCTAAATGGATCTTCCTTCTTGGGCTGTCTTACCTGTTCTGGTCTGGACTACTCAACTGTAGCACTCATAAGCAATTGGTCTGGCCACTCCACCTCCCAACACCCATCCATGGGAAGATGATTCTTGCAAGGGAGCACCTAACTACCTTAGGCTTGGCTTATATGCTGTGTTCCGGAAGGCCAAAAGCATGAAGTAGACCTTGGCAAACCTAGACCTCCAGTAGTTCTTCATTAAATCATTTGATCATATGATACAGTTAACATTTAGTGACCACCTACCACAGCCAAACATCGCATTGAGCTTGGCAGCTGCAGACATAAGACATGATATCTGCCTCCAAGACACTCCAATGTACTGAGGAATATGCCATTTCAACAAGTCCCAAAAATAGAGTGGAGTTAGGAGGAGAGGGAAACTAGCTTGACCAAAGATGAGACCCTGCCTGGGGCCTCCTTTCCTTCTTTACACTCTTCCTGCTCAATTTCAACCATCACCATGGCTTTAAACACCATCTGTAAACTTATGGTTTTCAAATTCTTATCTCCATCCTAAACCTATCCCTTCATTGGCCAACTGCCACTTAGCTTGTGTTAAGAGAAGAAGCTGGCATTCTGGTAAGAATTTGCTGATAACCTAACATTTTGAGTGATCCCCTAGCACTTTGAGTAGCACTTTAAGTGGTAATTGACAGAGCCATGATCAATTGGGCATTGATGCTAAGGAAGGAGGAAGAACTATTGGGAGGAAGAATTATTGGGAGAATGACCAGAACTCAGGCCTCTCGGTACTCCCCACATTGTTGTTATTGTTGTTGTTAGGTGCCATCAAGTCAGTATCTGACTCATAGTGACCCTGTGTACAACAGGTGAAACACTATTGTCAGTGCTTCTCTGCTATTCATAGGGTTTTCTATGCTGGATTGTTTTTTGGGAGTGGGTTGCCGGTCCTTCTCCCAAGCCTACAGCACCTGGTGTTCCCAGGCAGTCTCCCATCCAAGTACTAACCAGGCCCGACCCTGCTTAGCTTCCAAGATCTGACAGGATCGGACGCCACAATGCTACGGCTGCAGGCACTCCCCACATTAGGGCCACCCAAAATTCAATGCCTTAATACACCAACAATTGATTACAGGGCAGGATTCCGTGGCTGGCTGGGCGGTTTCCTGGCTTGTTTCTCATGACTCACTTATCAGATGCATTCAGTTAGAGCTGTGATTCTCAATTGAGAGTGATTTTCACTTCTACCATCCTGGATGTTTAAAAACGTCCAGAGACGTTGTTGGTGGGTACTGCTGGCATCAAGTGCTACAAAACATCCCATAGTCCACAGGAGAGCCCATGCAATAAAGAATTATCTGGTCCCAAATATCAGTAGAGCCATGGTTTAGAAACCTGAGCTAAGCCAGGCATGGTGGCACACACCTGTAATCCCAGCGGCTCGGGAGGCGGAGGCGGGAGGATCGCAAGTTGGAGACCAGAGGTGGTCTGTGTAATTTAGTGAGACCGTGTCTCAAAAAGTAAAAAATGGGCTGGGGGTGCAGCTCAGTGGTCCAGCACTTGCAGAGTGTGCAAGCGCAAGGCCCTGGGTCCAACACCCAGTACTGCAAAAAAAGAAAAGAAAAATATTAGCAGAAGTGGGAGCAGTGGCACATGCCTGTTATCCCAGCGATTTGGGAGGCAGAGACAGGAGGATCTAGAGTTCCAGGCCAGAGGCAGCCTGCATCACTTAGCAAGACCCTGTCTCAAAATTAAAAAAATTAAAAATGGGCTGGGGACGCAGCTCAGTGGTAGAGTGCTTACAAAGTATGTGTGAGGCCCTCAGGTCAGCCACCAAGTGCCACAAAAAATAAATAAACACACATATTAGCATAATAAAATAGAAAAAGTGAATGTTAAACTAGATAAATGAATAGATTTTTTTGGGGGGAGAGGTTATTGGAGGTTTCTTGTTTTTGAGGGGTTTTTTGTTTGTGGGGTTTTTGTTTTTTGGGTTTTTGTTTGGTTTGGTTTGGTTTTTATTTTTTTAGTACTAGGAGCTCAGCCCAGAGTCTCAGCCCATTTTTTATCTTATATTTTGAGACAGGGTCTCACTAAGTTGCACAGGGTGCATCTGGCATTGAACTGGAGATCCTATCCCTGAGCCTCCTGAGTTGCTGGGATTACAGACATGCACCACAGTGCCAGGTAACAAATGGGTTTTTTATAGTGTGTGAGTGTGTGTATACAGTTATCCCTCAGTACCTAAGGGGGCTGACGCCAGGACACACATCCCCCATAGCAAAATCTATGGATGCTCAAGTCACAGAATCAGGAAGTGTTTTGATCTACTGTGCATAGGGTTGCTATGAGTCGGACTTGACGGCACCTAACAACAACAACAGAATTTACATATAGATTACACACATCCTCCTAAACACCTTAAATTATCCCTAGATGATTTGTGATCCTTAGTACAATGTAAATACTAGGTAAATTGTGTTGTATTCTTTAGACAATCGTGATTTTCAAAAATATGTACACATTTAGTACAGATACAATTTTTTTTTTTTTTTTTTTTTTTTTTTTTTTTTTTTTTTTTTTTTTTTTTTTTTTTTTTTTTTTTTTTTTTTTTTTTTTTTGCGGTACTGGGGTTGAACCCAGGGCCTTGCACTTGCATGCTCTCCAAGTGCTGGACCACTGAGCTGCACCCCCAGCCCATTTTTTTACTTTTTGAGACAGAGTCTCACTAAGTCATGCAGACTGCCTCTAGTCTCGAACTTGCAATCCTCCTGCCTCTGCCTCCCAAGCCTCTGGGATTGCAGGCATGTGCTACCCTGCCCAGCACACAGATACAATCCTTCCCAAATATTTTCAATCTGCACTTGGTTGAATCCATAGATGCAGAGCCCATGGACACAGAGGGCCAAGTGTACTAGCAGAAGCCACTTCGAATTGTTGGTCTTCGTCCCAGAGCTTAAATTCACATCATGATCCAGAAGAAGGGCCTGACCGAGCCAGCACGGGGGCCTGCCTCCTGAGCAGACAGGGAAAGCACCAGACACCCATCTTCCACACCCCTGGCTCTGCAGCCTTCGGTGCACGCCAGGGATAGGATGTGTCCACTTCCCAGGCTGCCTTCCAGTCCCCTCTGATGCTTGGGGCTCTGCTGGTTTCTGTTTGTTTGGGTTTCCTTGTCGCTGCTGTTTTGTTTTCTGGAAGTTATTGAAACAGCTTCCAACCTGGATACCAACTGCTGATAAAGCAGGCTGGTGCCGCCGCTGGACACCAGCGAGGCCCCACACTGGGGAGGTGCTGCAAGAGCCAAGACGGGGCTCCGGGACGCTCCCACCCTCCCTCAGGGACTCTGTGGAGGCAGGAGAGGCATGTGAAATACCCCTTGCCCATCCAAGGGGCCACTCAGTGCCAGTCATGATGAACACGCCTAGATTCCTGATAAACCACACAGTCCAATAAAAGGCATCGTTTAGCACCAACATGGCTCAGTACCTGAAATACTCACCATCTCCTGCACAGGGAATATGGGCCACTACTAGTGCCTACTGGCCTGCAGCTGTAGCCCTGTGGCATCTGATCCCATCAGATCTTGGAAGCTAAGCAGGATCCGGCCTAGTTAGTACTTGGATGGGAGACCACCTGGGAACACCAGGTGCTATAGGCTTGGGAGAGGGACCCAGTAACCCACTCCCAAAAATCAATCAACCATTGAAAACCCTATGAACAGCAGAGAAGCACTGACAATAGTGTTTCACCTGTTGTACACTGGGTCACTATGAGTTGGATACTGACTTGATGGCACCTAACAACAACTAGTGCCTAGTGGCTGCAAATCTGAGAGAAGAGGTAAGAGAACTTTGTTACCATTAGAGTAAGTCTGCTGGCCATCAGCACAGTAGAGACGCATCCCAAAGCAGGAGCAGTACGTGAGCAAGAGGCACGGCATTAACCACCAATGCCTGGGGAGTACCTGTGGGGATTTAGGGACTGGATACAGATTTTTTTTTTCCTTTGTGGGACTTGGGGATTGAACCTAGGGCTTCACACCTACTTTGCAAGTGCTGTACCCCTGGGCTGCACCCTCAGCCAATTTTTTATTATTTTCCTTTTTTTTTTTTTTTTTTTTGCGGTACTGGGGGTTGAACCCAGGGCCTCGCACTTTCAGCTTTGCAAGTGCTGGACCACTGCATTGAGCCCCTAGCCCATTTTTTTTTTTTTTTTACTTTTTGAGACAGGGTCTCACTAAGTTACGCAGACTGCCTCTGGTCTTGAACTTGCAATCCTCCTGCCTCTGCCTCCCAAGCCGCTGGGATTACAGGCGTGCGCCACCACTCCCGGCTATTATTTTCCTTTGAGATAGGGTCTCACTAAATTGCCTTGGCTGCCTCTGGCCTCCAACTTGCGATCATCCTGCCTCAGCCTCCCGAGTCATTGGGATTACAAGTGTGTGCCACCGCACCTGGCCTGCGCAGAGATGCCAACCACAGCAATTTCCAAAGAGGAGCCACCGTGAGGAAAACAGGAGCTGCTGCTGCAGGGCAGAGTGCCAGGCCCCTGTTATACTCAGTCCTTCCTGTTTATGTATTGAAATGCTGAACAAAAATGTCATTTACAATAAGGGCTCCATTGTCTTAAAACTTTTTTTGCAAGCAACTGAACTGAATGACTGCTAATAGTCCTTCCAACTGCCAGGCTGGAAGGGGCTGTGGATCAGGGACACGGCTGCTCAGAGCGTTCAACACTGCCTAAGGCACCATCATCCTCCTATAATCATCTAGGTCTCCGTGTAAACTCTCTCTAGCGTAGACAGCCAGCATCCGCACGCTTCTCCTTCCACTGAAAAATGTAAGTTTGTCTCGTCTGGCTTGAACGGGGCTAGCAGAGCTCTCTTGTCACTGACCTTTTAGTCCACGTCGCTAGGAAAAGATGGTGATGACATCTTTTTGGCCAGATGGAACCGATGGAAGATTTATGGAGCAGCTGAGAACTGTCAGAGCCAGGCCGGGCAGGTCCCCTAAGACGATGACCACGGCCTTTTCATCAGCGAGCACGTCGCTTTCTGGACTCTACGAGCACTCGAGAGTCCTATCTGCCCAGCCATCAGCAAGGCTATCCCAACACCCCACAGCTGCTGCCATCCAATCCGGAGGCCTCGGCTTCTGCTCTCGAGGGCCCGCATGGGACCGCACAGGAGTCTTAGCCTGTCACCCACCATCACCCCCCTAGCCCCAGTCTGGCACCCAGAGCCCTCCCAGAGTGGGAAACCTCATCCAGTGCCTTGTCCGTCACAGAGACTTTAGGAATTAGTCACAGGCAGCAGGCGGGTAGGGAGAAGAGGATTCCTGGAAGAGCGGGTAATGAGATCTGGGGTCTTTCACCCCAAGGTCAGCAGCTCAGCCTGTCCCCAAGTGAGCGGCGAGTGGTCAAGAACGAAACCAACCTCTGCAAAGCCTCCGCCGCCTCCTCCACCATCTACTCTGCAAAGAGCTTCTGGGAGGCCGGGCTTCCAGCAAAGGGGCTTCCCACTCACTGAGTGCTTCTCTCCCCAGACCTGGATCCCTCTCCCACCCCAGCCCTCCCCACCCTCAGAGACTGTCCAATGCCCACTAAATACATACCCTACGTACAACAGGCAAAACACTATTGTCAGTGCTTCTCTGTTATTCATAGGGTTGTCAATGGCGGATTGATTTTTGGGAGTGGGTTGCCTGGTCAGTCTCCCAAGCCTACAGCACCTGGTGTTCCCAGGTGGTCTCCCATCCAAGGACCAACCAGGCCCAACCCTGCTTAGCTTTGGAGATCTGATGGGATCGGATGCCACAGGGCTATGGCTGCAGGCATGCACAAAGGTAGAGGTTGGATATTCATTGTGGTGGGAGAGGGGGACACCCTTCTGAATGAAGCTTAAACATCCCACAACTAAAAAACAGGTCATCCCTTGGTAAATACTGCCATGGCCCGTATAAGCACATACCTAGCCCTCCAAATCATACAAATTCCAGGCTGGTGGGGCAGAACCCCCACCCACCCCTTGTTGCCGTTGGGAACACGCAAAGTGTTTCTTTCTATCTCTACCACCCCAGAGAAGATATTGAGACATCTAAGTAGAAGTTCTTCTCTCAAACGGAGATTTTGTAGCGATTTGGTCTTAACATGTTTTTTCTTCCTCCTTTTAAAACGAACCAAAGGCCTACTTGATTGTATAAAGGACCAGGGAGGGCTGGGGGTGTAGCTCAGTGATAGAGCACTTTCCTAGCAGGTGCCAGGCCCTGAGCTCCACCCCCAGCACCACTGTGAAATAAATAAATTAAAAATGGGTGGGAGACCAATTTTTTTTTTCAGTACTGGATGTTGAACCCAGGGCCTCCCACCTGCATGCTTTGCAAGGGCTGGACTACTAAGCTGCGCCCCCAGCCCCCTTTTTTTTTTTTTTTTTACTTTTTGAGACAGGGTCTCTCTAAATTACGCAGACTGCCCCTGGTCTCGAACTTGTGATCCTCCCGCCTTCATCTCCCCAGCCGCTGGGATTACAGGCGTGCGCCACCATTCCCGGCTGGAGACAATTTCTTCAAAGGCATATTCTCAATAGTGAAAAATTATTTCCATGTACACATTTTGTAGGCATTGAGTCCTTTTAACATCTGAATAGCCCAGCAAAGTTGGCAGGTGTAATTATCCCCATTTTACCAAAAAAGACAGAAGGCTGGGAGGGTTGAAAGAAAAAAAAAGGGTTACAGAGAGAAACTAACACTTACTTTGGGCTAAGGTAGTTGACATAAGTGACCACAGACAATCTTCCCAACCATCGAGAAGGTGGTATTGCGACTCTTCTTTTTATTAGTATTATTAATTGACAAATTGTAATCGTATACACGTATAAGGTATGACGTGATGTTATGATATGTGTATACAATGTGGAAATGATAAAGCCAAGCTAATTAATGTATCCATTGCCTTTCTTATCTGTCTTTTACATTGAGACATTTGAAATGTGCTCTCTCAGTTATTTTGAAATATGCAATACATTTTTATTGAAATACATTAACACATTATAATACACTTAAATTACATAATATAGTATTATATAATTCATTAATATATTATTAATGCATTAATATATTGTAATGCATTAATACATTCATGCATTAATGTATTATATAATTTAAATGTATTATAATGTGTTAATGTGTTTCAATATATTATTAATGCATTATACAATATGCCATATTCACCCTGCTGGACAACAGATCTCAAAATTTATCCCTAGCTGGGCGCAGTGCCACATGCCTGGCTGGAGGGTCACAAGTTCGAGGCCAGAGGCAGCCTGTGTAACTTAGTGAGACCTGTCTCAAAATAAAAAGTAAAAATGGGCTGGGGGTACAGCTCAGTGGTCGAGCACTTGCCAAGCAAGCTTGAGGCCCTGGACTTAATCCCCCATGAACCCCTGCAAAATAAACCTATCTGTGCCCTCTCTCTCTGGAACTTTGTACTCTTGGATAGACAACTCCCTGTGCCCATCCTTACAACTGAAAAGCGAGGATGTTTGGCTCACAAAGCTGGGGAGGAGCAGACTCCCCCCTGGTGCTCTTTCATTCTTTTTCCTACTTCACAGGAATGCCCCCCAGACCCACAGTGATTTCGTGCTCCCTGTCCCCACTCCGCTGATTCAAAGAAAGGTACTCTGTGCCAGTTAAGCAAGCAGATGAATGTTTTCATCAAAGCAAAATATCCTCTAATAACCCGAAGCCCATGCTCCTTCCCTGACACCTGGCTGCTGTCAGTCTCCATATGGGGGGTGGGAGAGAGAGGGGGGGCGCGTTTTCCTTCCCACCCAGAACAGCCCTCACAGGGCAGGCTCCGCACATCCCCTCAGTCTTGGACACTTTGCCTCCCCTAAGCACACTCTGGGGCTAGGATTTAGCTCGGTTGGTAGAGCACCACTCTGCAGTCTCTGAGATCCCGAGTTCGATTCCCAGCACCACAAAATAATGGGAGAAGGATGTGGCAACCCACTCCCGAGGCAATCCTGAAACAATCAGCCATTGAAAACTCTCTAAGGGTCACTATGAGTTGGACACGACTCCACAGCACCTAACAACAACAACAAGCACACGCTGTCTCTCCCTCTCCCTCCCTCCTCTCTCCTCTCCTCTTCTGTCTCTTCCCATCTCTCCATTTTTCTCCCACAACCTCTCTTTCCCTTCCCGTCCCCTCCCCTCTCTCCCTCTCTCCTCTTCTCTAGGAGACTCAACCAGAGAAGGTGAGCAAAGCAGACTGGAAACCAGACCGGCCACGGCCACGCTGGCCTGAGGAACGTCAAGGTGAGGTACAAAGGAGAGGGACCAGGACTGCCTGGGAGGAATCCCCGAAGCAGGCCATGGCTGACAGCCTCATTAACCTCTGCCCAGATGCTCCCAGATGCTGTGGAAAATCTACCGGTGCTGCTCAGCCTGGGGCTCTTCGGCAGGTCAGGAAGCCTCTTGGCTCTGAGGAAAGGTGGACGGAGCTCCCCACAGAATTCCACGATGCCCCGTATGGTCCCAGCCCCAGGCCTCTCTCCAGCAACCAGAAGACACTGCCACCCGGAAGCTCCAGTGGAAGCAAAGGGACTTCCAGATTGCTGAAGTTTTATGTTTGCCAAAGCCAAAGCTTTCTCCTCTGCAGGTGTGGCCCCCCCAGGTGAAATGTCTCTGAATTGTCGCCTGACTTATCTCTTCCCTAGGAAGGAGACACCAGCAAGTGGATTTGAGCAGGGTGATCTGAAAGCCTGAGTCGCCACCCCAAGAAAGGAGGAAAGGGAGGAGAAGGAAAGAAGGAAGGAAGGAAGGTAGGAAGGAAGGAAGGAAGGAAGGGAGTCAATCAGTCTTTTCCAGCTACTTGGGAGGCTGAGGCAGGGGGATCACTTGAGGTCAAGAAATCAGGACAGCCTGAGCGACACAGCAAGAACCCCATCTCTTAAGATTTGTGGGGACAGAAAGACATGCTAGTGGAAGAGAGGCCTTTGATGGGGGCGGGATAGAAGGAGGAAGTGCACAAGAGGGTAAGGGGGAACTTATCTGTGCAATATACAATGAAACGCATATATGGAAATGTCACAATAAAATGCACATCAGAATGAATCACATTAAGTTGTACATTAAAATTTTTCCAATAAAAAAAAAACAGAAACAAAAAAAGATTTGTGGGGAGTACTTGGGGGTTGAACCCAGGATCTTGTACATATTTTGCAAATGCTTTACCACTGGGCTTCACTCCCAGTCCATTTTCTACTTTTTATTTTGAAACAGGGTCTCACTAAATTGCACAGGCTGCCTCTGGCCTGGAACTCCCAATCCTCCTTCCTCAACCTCCTGAGTCCGAGATTATAAGTGTGCGCCACTGCGCCTGGCTGAGAAGTTTTTTCCAATTCCTTTGCTGTACAGGAGGCGGTGCTCAGGCACAAGCACTTGCTGCAAAGTCACTGCTCCTATGGATGTATCAACCAGCAGCATCTGTGGAACACCTGCAAACTGCCAAGAAATGCACCAGGCAAGTATTCTCTGCCTTCTAACACCAAGGACCAGGCAATGTTTGGAAGGGGCTGATAAGCTAAAAAGCAGCCAGGGAGGTGAGGTGTTACTGTTACTCTGCCCTGTTACCAGCATGGCTACAGTTTCGCTCCGATCTCATAGCTGCAGTAACAAAATGGTTTCTAACCCGTCCTCTGCTCCCCAGCCCCCCATCACCAACTTTAGAATCGCCAACACCACTTTAGAACTTTTTAAAAAGAAGGATGGAGTGCAAAAAGAAAACATTCTAGGGCCCTCTGACCACTTCCTCATGTGGCTCTTTGCCGTTTTAGACTCTGGATATCGGGGGAAGGGGAGCTAAACTCTGAACCCAAAGAAAGACACAGTCCGGATGGAAAGACTGAGATCATCTGGGACCAACTTTCCAACAGGAAGCCTCTGTGCTTTTTCTCCGTTAACAGCTTGTTGTTCTGTACACTGGGACAAGGGGCTGCTATTTAGCTCGGTTGGTAGAGCACTGCTCTGCAGTCTCTGAGGTCCCAGGTTCGATTCTCAGCACCGCAAAATGGGAGAAGGATGTGGCAACCCACTCCCAAGGCAATCCCGAAACAGCCACTGAAAACCCTATGAGGGTCGCTATGAGTCGGACTCGACGCACCGGCACCTAACAACAACAGCCACAACAACAACAACACACTGGGACAACTCTGTTGCCAGTGATGCTACTAAGAACCACATTTATTGAGCCCATACTACAGAGCAAACAGTATATTAAACCACTCTGCTTGGATCGTGTTCTGGTTATTGGTTGCTGCGTAATGAACCATCCCAAAATTTGGCAGCATGAAGGCAATCATCTTACTATGCTCAGTGATTCTGTGGGTCGGAAAGTTGGACAGGATCCAGTAGGGACGGCTTGCTATATGAAATCTAAGAAGTAACTTAGTGTGACGTATGGACTGGCTAGGTGTTGGAATCCCCTGGAGGCTTTGTCATGCCCGTGTCTGGTATATAAAATGGAGTGACTAGCAGCCTGGCTCGCTGGAACTGTCGACCAGGGTGCCTGCATGTCGTCTCTTCCAGTGACTTGAGCTTCCTCAGCAGGACAGTGTCTGCCATGGTCATTTCAGAACGCCAAGAGCAAGCATTCCAGCAAAAAAGAAAGAAGCTAAGTGGCTTTTTCTGGCCTGGCATGGAAATCACGTGGTGCCACTTCTAGGGTAACCTGTTGGTTGGAAGAGTAGCAAACTACCAGATTTGAAGGCCAAGGACACGTCTCAATGGCAAAAATGGCAAAGAATCTATAGCTGTGTTTTGCATTGTCTGGCTTAATTCTACAAATGATCATTTGATACAGTACGAGTGTTTCCCTATTTTGCAGATGAGAACATTGAGTTTCAGGGAGGTTAAACAATCCTCTGGGCTGGGATTTAGCTCAGTTGGTAGAGCGCTGCTCTGCAGTCTCTGAGGTCCCAAGTTCGATTCCCAGCACCATGAAATGGGAGAAGGACCTGGCAATCCACTCCTGAGGCAATCCCGAAACAATCAGCCACTGAAAACCCTATGAGGGTCGCTATGAGTCGGACTCAACTCGATGGCACCTAACAACAACAAACAAACAACAACCCTCTGACATAGGATGCAGCCCTAGTCCCAAGCCTGAATCTGCCCCCTACACTTACCGTCAGTTCCTGATGTTCTCTTTCTTGTGGATGCTCCTCAGATCCCTCAGCCTAACTTCAGGATCCTTGAACCTGCTTTGCCTGCTTATGCTCTGGTAGGCTGGAGTAGGAATAGCCTTTGTCCTGTGGAATCCCCACTGCTCAAGACCCCTGCTGAGATGGCTACAGCCCTGATGCTTACATCCTTGCTGGGCATTGCCCCACAGCCCCACAGCCAGTCCTAAATAGGAATCAAAACCTCACCAACATATGTTGTGGTTAGGTGCCATCAAGACAGGTCTAACTCATAGTGACCTTTGCAGCATTTTCAATAGCTGATGTTTTCAGGATTGCTTTGGGAGTGGATTGCCACGTCATTCTCCCATTTTTGTGGTGCTGGGGATCAAACCCAGTGCCTCAGAGAGTGTAGAGCAGGGCTCTACCAACTGAGCTAAACCCTAGCCCTATACATCATTATCAAGTGCCTTAAAATGAAAATGAGCGTTTTAGGAAGACAAATAGGAAAATGGCAAAAAAAAATAAAAACAGTTATAGCATACAATGAAATGATAAAGGGTGGCTAGCTAATAGAAAAAGAGATCACAAAAATCAATAAGAGCCGGGTGCAGTGGCGCACGCCTGTAATCCCAGGGGCTCGGAGGCGGAGGCAGGAGGATCGCAAGTTCGAGACCAGAGGCAGTCTGCGTAACTTAGCGAGACCCTGTCTCGAAAAGTAAAAAAAATGGGCCGGGGGCGCAGCTCACTGGTCTAGCACTTGCAGAGCATGCAATCGCGAGGCCCTGGGTTCAATCCCCAGTACCGCAAAAAAAAAAAAAAAAAAAAAAAAATCAATAAGAAAAAAATAAGAGCTCAACAGATAGAGGATGCAAGCAGCAATATCATCAAAAAAATAAATATATAAATGGACTACAGACAGTTGAAAATAATCAAGATAATTAAAATAGCTATGTGCTATATTCATTTTATGCATGTATTTTAATGAAAATTCCCAAATTGCAGAATTATATAAAATTATACTCGTGTTTCACTTATGTTCCAATTGGAAAACAGCTCTTTCTGGCAATCAGTGAAGACCACCTGGAAGAGGCAGCACTAGATCTGAGACTTTAAAACGGACTAGATTTCAAGCTGGGTGACGCCATCCCAGAGACTCAGGAGGCTGAGGCAGGAGGATCGCAGGTTCAAGGCCAGAGGCACCTTGTGCAAAATTAGTGAGACCCTGTCTCAAAAAATAAATAGAGGCTAGGGGTTGCAGCTCAGTGGTACAGTAATTCTCTAATTACTGCACAGTAATTCTTGAAGCCCTGGGTTCAACCCCCAAGTACTACAGCAATAAATAAGCAGGGAGTAGATCTCAGCTACCCTTCTACATTTACATTGTGCATGGCTTCAAAATTCCTGGAATTTAGGGTTTCGGGTGTGGCTCACTGGTAGAGCATGTGCTCAGCAATTAACAGGCCCTGGGTTCCATCCCCAGCACCAAAACCAAAACCAAAAAATAAAACACATGAACTTCTTCTGCTTAAATTGCTGTGAAAAGATTTGACACACCACTGTAACAAACAAAAAAAAGGATACCTAATAATGAATTCCGGCTGGGATTTAGCTCAGTTGGTAGAGCGCCACTCTGCAGTCTCTGAGGTCCCAGGTTCGATTCCCAGCACTACAAAATGGGAGAAGGATGTGGCAACCCCAAGGCAATCCCAAGGCAGTCCTGAAACAGTCAGGCATTGAAACCCCTCTGAGGGTCGCTATGAGTTGGACTCGACTCGACGGCACCTAACAACAACAACAACAACAATAATGAATTCATCTCTCTCCAAATCCAAACAGTTGTGTTAGGTTTTCCCTTAGCTAATGGATTATTCAAATCCTCTTGGAACCAAAATACTTAAGCAAGTCTGAGGAAAACAGGCAGAGCGGCCCTGGATTCTGTCTTCAAGGAGCTTCCATGGTGGGCAGATTGTCCAGAGCCCAAGAAGCTACCTCAGCCACAGACACTGCAGACACAGTGGGCTAGCAGTGCTACAGCCTCAAAATCAGAAGTCTGTCACTAGAGCAGATGCAAAATAGGTACTGAGTCCTTGTTGTCAGGCGCCATCAAGTCAAGGCCGACTCATGGCAATCCTATGTACAACAGAACAAAACACTCCCTGACATTGTGCCAGGCCCGGCACTGGGTCAGTGCTTCTCTGCTATTCATAGGGTTTTCAATGGCTGATTGTTGAGATTGTTTCAGGAAGGGGCTGCCAGGTCCTTCTCCCAACTAAGTCATTAAGAGAGTAAAAATGCAAACCAAGAGGGACAGGTGGAGCAAAGCTGATCAGTGAGTACTAAGTTACAATTAGATAGGAACTAAGAGGTTCCCGGGTGTTACTGCACAGTAGGATGACTATACACAACAGTCATGTACTGTACATTTCAGAAAACTGGAAGAAAAGATTTTGAAAGTTTCACATGAAGAAATGATAAATGGCCGAACACAGTGGTGCATACGGGTAATCCCAGGTAAGGGCAAGAGGATCACAGGGTCAAGGCTGGAGGTAGCCTGGGTAACTTGGTGAGAACTTGATTCAAAATAAAACATAAAAAATGGGCTGGAAGGGTAGCTCACTGGTAGAGCACTTGCTAAGTATTGTGAGGCCCTGGGTTCAACCCCAAAGTACTGCAAAAAAATTCATTTTAAAAAGGATGGAATATAAAAGGCAAACCACAGACTCCACTAATGGAGAAGAGAAAAGCAAAAGATTTAAACAGGAATCTCACAAAAAAAATGGATATTCCAAAAGCCAATGAGCAGTTGAAAATGGGCTTCTTTCATTAGTCACTGTTGTTGTTAGGTGCCATTGAGTCCTGTCCAACTCATAGCAACCCTCATAGGGTTTTCAATGGCTGATTGTCTTGGGATTGCCTTGGGAGTGGATTGCCACGTCCTTCTCCCATTTCTGTGGTGCTGGGAATCAAACCCAGGACCTCAGAGACTGCAGAGTGGTGCTCTACCAACTGAGCTAAATCCCAGCCCTTACATTAGTCATTAGGGAAAGGTAAAATAAAACCACAATGAGATAACCCCAATCCCACCAGAAAGGCTTAAATTTAAAAACTCATAAAGTCAAGTGCTGGTGAACATGGCCAGAATGAGGGTAAATTTGTTCAGTCAGTTTGGCAAGCTGGTGAGTAGAACTTACTAAGGCTTCATCTATGAATATCCTATGGCCCAGCAGGTCCAGTCCTAGATATTAACCCAGTAAAAATGTGTGTGTTCATCAAAAGATACATAGAGGGTTCCGGATAGCACTCACTATTCATGACAGTCAAAAACTGGAAACTCAGCCAGGCACAGTGGCACATGGCCCTAATCCCAGCGACTAGGGAAGCTGAGGCAGGAGGATCACAAGTTGGAGGCCAGAGGCAGCCTACACAATTTAGTAAGACACTGTGTCATGCTAAAAATATATATATATATATTAGAAAGAGGCTAAGGGTGCAGCCCAGTGGTAACATGTTTACAAAACATGTGAGAGGCCCTGGGTTCAACCCCTAAGTACCAAAAAATAAAAAATAAAAATAAAAACCCACTTGGAAACCACTCAAATGTCTATCACCAGAGAACAAATAAATAGTATAGGTCGAGTGTCCCTTATCTGAAATGCTTCTGACTGGATTTCAGAGGTTATCAGATTTTAGAATATTTGCCTATATATACTGAGATATCCTGGGGATGGGATTCAAGGCTAAATACAAAATTCATTTATGTTTCATATGCACATGATCTGAATGTAATTCTAGACAATATTTTTAGGGCACTTGCATTTTTATTGCAACACGTGAAGTCAGGTGTGGAATTTTCCACCTGTGACATCATTATGGTGCTCAAAAGCCTTCAGGCTTTGGAGCATTTCAGATTTCAGGTTAAGGTTGCTTAGCCTGTAGTATGCCTGCAGCCAGAGCCCTGTGGCATCCGATCCCGTCAGATCTTGGAAGCTAAGCAGTGTTGGGCCTGGTTAGTACTTGGATGGGAGACCACCTAGGAACACCAGGTGCTGTAGGCTTGGGAGAAGGACCCAGCAACCCACTCCCAAAAATCAATCCGCCACTGAAAACCCTATGAATAGCAGAGAAGCACTGACAATAATGTTTTGCCTGTTGTACGCAGGGTCACTATGAGTTGGACACTGACTTGATGGCACCTAACAACAACAACAACAAAGTCCCCAAAGCTAGGAAGGCTATAAAGCCACACGGGCATGATTAGAGAAGGGAAGTAAGTATACTCTGGACTCCAAGGGAGTGGGGGGATCCCAGGGTTGGGCACAGGAACCCTAAGTACCATCTCCCAAAGTCGCTGCTGTGAGTTGTCTCTAGGGTCACCTGGCCCCACCTCCCTTCCTGCCACCTCTCGGAACGGGCAGAACAGCTTCCCCTCAAGCAAAGGGCCTGGGGATCCTAGATAATTACCACACCTGAGACAGGGCAACAAGAAGGTCCACACCACAGTCCCCTTGGCTGTGCTCCGCCCTCTCCATCTCCAACCCCATATTTTTTTTTTTCCAGTACTGGGAGTTGAACCCAGGGCCTCGCGCTTGCATGCATTGCAAGTGCTGGACCACTGAGCTGCGCTCCCAGCCCAGTTTTTTTACTTTTTTGAGGCAGGGTCTCACTAAGTTACGCAGGCTGCCTCTGGTGTCGAACTTGCCATCCTCCTGCCTCTGCCTCCCTAGCCGCCACCACACCCAGCTAACCCAGCACATTTTGTCAGAAGTAAAGAAACCAGGCCCAGGGGCTCCTGCTACTAAGTGGCTCATTCAAAGCCAAACATCCTTCGGGGAGATTGGCAATATGACATAAAAATCTGCTAGTATTAGAGTGCAGCCCAGCAGTAGACACTGGACTCTAATGAATAAAGTCTTTGAATCAATTATTAATCTTTTCTAAGCCCGTATCACACTTATAATTATGAGACATATGAGTTGATCTGGAAGCATTTGTAAAGGAATTGCCTTAAAATTTGAAATGAGCATGAATTTTGGTAAGATGGGTATTTAAATGATTCATAGCATCTCTCTAAGAGGCAGACCTAGCCTCCCTCTTTGCTGGTGATTCCAAAGTAATTAATAAAGGTGTTCCAAAAGAATTTGCAACCGGAATCTTAACAACTGTAGTTGGCTCAGTCCTCCCTGCTATGTCCTTAGATCTTATCAGTGCTAACTATGAACTCACAGCAGGATTATTGAATGGCTCAGTGCAGAGTTGGTTAATTTCTCCCTCAAATGCATGCCATGTATTCTCAATAGGCTGTATTCCCAGCAATCAATAAAGATGAATACTCATAAAAAAAAAAAAGGCACCCCTGCTGGGGACTCGGCCCTGGAGGAGTGTGGAAGGCCATCTCCACGTCTGCCCAGGAGTAGCTCAAGACAGGAGATGAGGGCATTCAACTATGGGCCCAGAAGGGAACGGAAGCATCCAACTCATGCTCTGCCAGTTTCAACACAGCCCAGGGGCACAGGACCCACCAGGCAAGGAGACACAGCGAGAAGTGCCTCTTCCACCGCCAGCCTTTGCCTGTTGCTAAGAATCAAATCCTTTCTTTCTTTCTTAAATTAGGGCTGAGAGAATACGCCAAAGCTCACCAGGAACAGGCAGACTTAAAACATCAGAAGACTCAGAAATGCCTCTTCCTCACCAGAGGGAGAAAGGTGAAGAAAGACCACGTTTGCTCGTACTTTGTTTCTTTACAGGAATTTCTATTTTAGATAAATAAACCCCGATCGATGGGAAGCCAAACTGTCCCAAGGCCTGGGTTTTCCCTGGGCTGAGTTTTGGTGGGTGGTCTTCTCTCGGCAGTGAGAGTAATCCAGAATGATCCTAGGCAATTCAGAAGGGAGCAAGTCTGTACTGAAGCCAAGAAGAATTTCCCCTCCAGCTTCTCAGACCTGTGGGTCATTGTGAGGCTGGAAATAAGGGGTGGCTGAATCCCATGTTGTCTGCAAGGTTGGTGGGCTCCTGAATGATTTTGGGGCGGGGGGGGGGGTGGGAAAGAGTGTTTTATTATTGTAATTTGGTTTATTTTTTCTTTAAAAAAAAAAAAAGACATTAGATACACCTTGACTCTGAATCTCGAAACAGAAAAATGGAGGGGCTGCCCCTAACAGTGCTTGGACATGAGAAGAGGTGCAAGGTGGGTGGGAGGTCCTGGTGCCTAGAAACACATGGGCAAAGGCAACACTTGGCCTGCACAAAGTCTGGCCTGCAGATCTCCTAGAGTTGGCCACAGGAATAGAGAGCCAGCCCAGGCCAGCCACAAGGCCTTTGCTAAGGCTCTAAAATCAGTCTAGTATTACACCACCTTTTCCCTTGCCCTGGCTGCACAATCAGCTCCAACTAATTCTCTGTAGGGCTGGGATTTAGCTCAGTTGGTAGAGCGCTGCGCTGCAGTCTCTGAAGTCCCGGGTTCAATTCCCAGCACCACAAAAATGGGAGAAGGACCTGGCAATCCACTCCCAAGGCAATCCTGAAACAGCCATTGAAAACCCTAGGAGGGTCGCTATGAGTCGGATACCTACTCGATGGCACCTAACAACAACAACAATAATCTGTAGGCTGGGGAAATGGAGCAGCCAGGGGCTAGGACAATGGCTGGCTCCCCGGGTCCCCCTGACTGCCCAAGCGCAGGAGCGGCTCCTCTCCCGCCACAAGTCGCCTTGGGATGAAATTAGCCTCCCCTGATCGCTGTGCGTGCGCTGTGCGGAGGGGAACCTTGGGCCCCCGGCGCTTTCCAAGGTCCAATGGGCCCCTTTGGGGAGGAGAAGCCTGGTTTTCCTCCCGAGGCGGCCAAGCAAAGCTGCCCAAATAGCCGCCGACGCTCCGCTCGCTCTCAGCCCTCAGCCCTCACCGAGCTCACTATTTCTGTAGTTCGAAAAAAGCAGACAAGAAGCCGCCTCCTGCGTGGCGTGCACCTGAGTGACTCCCAACGGGGCCTCGGCCTCTCCTTCCAACCCTTGAGGACCCCAAAGGGGCAGCAGATCCCAGCCGAGGGTGCAGCGTGGTGCCCCTGAGCGGAAGGGCCCCAGTCTGGGTCCTAATGCGGGTGGCGTCTCCCTTGACAGGCGGCGTTTGGGGACAACAGCGGGGACGGGAGATAAGGTGACATACCAGAGCAGATTTGGTGCGCGCGCTGATACTCCTCGGGCCGACAGGAAACGCCGAGCTATTTAAAAGACCCTATCGATTACTTTATCTGTCGCAGAGGAAAGCTTCTTGCCGAGAGACAAAAGATGCCCCCCACCTAAAGAGACAAGGCCACACGGCAGAGCGTCTACACAGGCGACGCCCAAATAAGAGGGAGAGCAAGGACGCGCTTACACCGTGCAGCCCGCAAATGTGAGCGCGCCGCGCACAGAGCCCAGGGGCCTGCGGGAGGGAGGTCGCACACCCTGTGTCCCCTTGGAACTTGCTTTGACCGTGCGTGCGTAAAACACAGAGACCAAAAGTGACTGTACACTTGAGGTCGGTCCACTGGTCCCCGGGTCCCTTCAGCATATTTAAGGCACACGCACATTCAGAACGGGTAGCTGTCACTGTTTTCCATCAAGCAAGTCCTAAATGCAAATGCTCCATCGTGCTCCTTTTAAGGGCTTGAATGTCTACAACTGTCATGTCTACACTGCCCAGCCTGGGTAAGCGTCACCACAGCCCTTCACGCTGCGCTCCCTTCGTGTCTGAATTCCCGCATTTCGCCCATGCGTCAGGGGCGCAGAATGCTCTCGGGGATCCCTCGCTGCGGATCCTTGATTTGCTCTGGAATCCAGAGCTTGGTGGCGTCCGGGTCCCCTGCGCCATGGCCCGGGGAGGCTGTCCGTGGATACGAGTTAAACCGAATGGTAAGGAATTAAGTGGGGATTTCCTACGGCAACAATTTGCCACCAATCGGTTCACAGCGCGCTCCGCTCTGCCGTGGAAACTTCGCAGCGTTTCCGCAGAGCAGGTTGGAGAACAGGGCGCGGAAGGCAGACGGCGACCTCGGGAGGGCGGATCGCCCGTGATCGGCCATTCCCAGGCTGCGCTCCACACTGACCGGACCGCAGCGACCCGGGAGGGGGAGGCTCGGGGGCCGCCGCTGGGGTTTCTGCGGGAGCCGAGAGGCCGCCTAGACCTGGGAGCGACTCCATTTCTCCGGGGAGCGACAACCCGGGGTCCGGTGCCAACCCACAGCGCTGCCATGGGCCCTGTTAGCCCAGGAGCTTTGGTCGAACTCAGGCGCGCGTTTGCGCAGCTTGGCTTTTACCCAACCTGAGGGTCCGAGCCAATTGTTCTAAAACCGCGGTTTCCCGAGCTTCACTTCCACCGGGTAGGTGCCGACTAACCCTTAAAAAATCAAATCTTTTTAATCATATTCAGAATTGTCTGGCTCAAATGTCACCTGATTTTTCCAGCTGTGACCTCCTGCGATGGGATCCCGAGGCACTGGTTCCAGAGTCGTCCTTCTCTCCTCTCCGCGCTGTTTTTGCTGACACCATTTGCAGCCGTCGGGGCGCAGATGATGCAATGGTGCAGCCGATAGCCGAGCCCCCAAGGAGAAAACGGGGGACCTGAAGTTAACGGGAAACGACAACGAACGTTGGAAAGTGACTGGCTCAGAGCTAGCACACTCTAGCTTGAGTTTTAAAGCCGACCGTAGCCACTGACCCAGGATAAATTTGATTCTAGAAACATAGCCCCAAAAAGCATAAGAAAACTGCCTTATACCAAGAAACCAACAACAAAAAATTGGCAACAGCAAAAATACAAAAATATTCGCAGAATTTAGTTGCTCTCAGGAAAAATAAATGTGCCCTACAATATGACTTGAATTCGCAATAAATAGAATTTGCAGCAAACATCTTTAGGACATATTTAAAAAAAAAAACAGTGACGGTTTATGTGGCAATTAACTAGGAAAAGGCAGAAAACATTCTTTGGGCAGGGTGACAATTATTTTTTTAATCTTGATTATTTTGTCCATTTGTCCACACCCAGGGAACTGTATAAACTCTGTTCATTTTGTTCTACGGATATTAGGTCTCAATAAAGGAAAATTTAAAACTAGCTCTTACGGAGGGGGCAACAAGAAAGGATCATGGAAGAAAGGAAAGGAAATATGTTTTGTCCTATGGCAAAATCTGGATATATGATGTATAGATATACAGAGATACACACACAAACAAGATAAGCTAGTAGAAGGGGGACCCTGGGTGAGGAGCAAGGGGATGTAAGGGGCCGTGAGAGTGTTTGGGGGAGACGAACGTGAGCAATGTACAATGATATGCATGTGCACACAGCATAATGAAACCCATTAAGTTGTAGACTAAAAAATTGCTAATAAAAAAATTTACAGAGAAAAAAACATAGTAGCACTTGCCTAGCACGTGTGAAGCCCTGCATTCCATCCCCAGCAGGGGGAAGAAAAAGGAGATAGAGGGGGGAAAAAACTAAACTAAATAAGCCTTTGGTCAAGGTAATTGGGTGGCTGAGGGACAGGCCTGACACTGGGTCCCCTTTTGCTGTGTGTTTTGAGTTATATTGTTTTAATCTTGTATTACTCATTCAAAATGATATCATTAGGATAGTCATTGATGTGATCATAAGGACATTAAGGAAAGCAGCAGAAGCAGGAATAGGGCCCACTTGTCTCCAGTTGTAGGGATAAAAAAAAAAAACAGCACGGGCTGACTGATCTTGGGAAATACTTTGGAAAAAGAGCTTCCTTTAACATTCAGCTGTGTTATACGTGGCTTTGGATCCTATGTTGAACACCACCAAGAAATAAGGACCCAGAACTTTTCTGGTAGTTACACCTCGTGTGCCTGGCTGTTGTCTGCTCCAGGAGGAGTAGGGCAGAGCAGCGTGGAACTGCACCATAGAGGTCCCAGGAGCGCTGCAACCCCGATGCGGAGCAGGGTGTAATCCCACTTGGAACAAAGAGACCAGAACCAGCAGCGCTGCTGGGGAAGGGCTGGCGACTCCCGGGTCTCTCCTGGGAGTGGAAACAGGATTGCTCCCTGGGGCCGAGGGTCCTGGTGGCCTGGGAGGCCCAAGCCCACTCACTGCTATTTTGGGCCCTGGAGCTTTAGGCTGCTGCTGAGCCCACCTCCCCAAGGGGTGCGCAGAGTCAGGGACGTATTGCACAAGGGTCCTCATTGTGTTTGAGGACACAGAGTATGAAATACTTCCGTTTCCCGTTCCCTGCCCCCTGAGATAAATGAATCACTTCGATTTTACTAGGACAGATTCCAGATCTGGTTCATATTCCGGACCATCACAGAGGGGCACGTGGGGACTGGCTCTCAGGAGAAGGGACAGTAGGCCCAAGCCCCAGGACAGGAAGTCAAGGAACTGCACGGTGTGGGGCAGTGCCTGGGTGGTGTTACCAAGACCGTGGGCCAGCTTCGTCTTCCCACTCGGACCCCACTCGAGGGACCTGCTCCACAGCAGTGTTACCAGCAAGTTAGTGCATTGATTAACGTGGGAAACTGCATCTCCAGAGAAGCCAAGACTGGAAGGTCCCCCGGACCAGAGTGTAAGTCAAGGGAGAGGCCCAATGGCAGCTGGGATCCTCTTGTCACATAACCTTGCAAAGGCCACCCAACCCCATCTCTCTGGGGCTCTGCTGACCACCCCAGCCAGTCTTCCTACCAGTGGCAGCTTCTGTCCCCTCCTGGAGATTTAATTGGGTGGCAGCTTGGGCTGCCTGTCACAGAGTGAACGTACCTTTGATTTTAAGTGCCAGGGAAGCCCCAGAAATGTGCATTTTTAACTTGTATGCCACCTATTTCCACAGCCCCGAAAGTAAAAAGGAAGCTGTTCCCCAAAATGATTGCAAAGCACCATGTTTTACTTCTGTGCCCGCTTCTCCAGTTTCCTTCCTCAAAAGTTTCCTTTAATATTTCATCTAGCTGGGGCATGGTGATGCATGCCGGTAACCCCAGCACTTGAGAGGCTGAGGTGGGAGGATCGATGGGAGTTCGAGGCCAGCCCTGTCTCCACAGTGAAGTCTAGAACAGCCTGGGCTACACAACAAGACTCTGTTTCAAAAAAAGAAAAAAAAACTTTTTTTTTTGTTTATGCTTAAATAAAAAAACAATTCCAGGGTGTGGTTCAGTGGTAAAGCACTTGTCTAGTATATGCAAAACCCTGGGTTCCCTCTCCAGTGCAGGAAAAAGAAAAAGAAAAGAGAAAAGAAAGAGGGAGGAAGAAAGGAGGGAGGGAGGGAAGGAAGGAAGGAAGGAAAAAGGCCCACAGAACTATATACAGTGGGTGCCAAAAAAATGTATACACATCTTGGAACAAAAACTTTCCATTTTGCTGTTTAAGAATGCATGGTGGCGCTAGCATTCGTTGATTAATGCCATCTTTGGAGCAAACATTATGCTACATGCTGCTACTATTATTCAACTTCCGAGAGTATTCCATAGATAGTATCTCTTAAGATGTGTATACATTTTTGGCACCCCCATGTATGCACATATACCCTCATTTAAAGTACGATTTTTAAATTTCTGCAACTTGCTTTGCTATTTTATGCATCCCAAAATGTACGCATAAGAACACACACAAATGTAATTCTTCTTTCTTGTGGCTTTTGGCATTTTGTTCTATTGGTATAACATACTTGTTTTAACCAATCCCCTAGGATGGGTATATTTGGTTGCTTCAAAATATTTTCATTTTTAAAGAAATTAAACTGCAATGAAAATACTTCTATTTGCATAAGTGTGTACCTACAAAGTAGAGTCTCAGAAGTGAAAAAATTTGTTCAAAAGGCGTATGCATTCTAAAATTGGATCGTATCCAATTGCTCCAAAGAGCTTTATCAATGTATAGTTTCAATCAACAACATGAAAAGGTGATGGGACACAGTAATTACCAATCTTGCAGGCCAAACCCAAGGCCTCATGAATGCTAGATAAGCCCTCTACAACTAAGCTATAACCCTAGTCCAAAATGGTTGAGGTTTTTTTGTTGGTGGAGGTAGTTTTTTTTTTTTTTTTTTTCTTTCTTTCTTTTTTGTCTATTTGTTTGTTTTGCAGCACTGGGGATCTGAACCCAGGACCTGGCAAATACTAGGCAAATGTTCTAACACTGAGCTTCACCCCCAGATGGGCATCAGACTTTTTGATCTTTGTCATTGTGATAAGCAAAAGCCTTTGCCCTCTGCGTTTTAATTTGCATTTCTTTACTTTTACTTCTGTTTCCTTCCTTCTTTTTCTTTTTTTCCTAGCAAGGTTCTGCTCTTCCTGGCCCATTTTCCAATTATTTTATTGAACAATCTTTTTAGTGATTTACAGGAACTCTTTCCATATAATGAAAATCAATTTTTTCATGTATTTCTAGCATTTACTCTGTGTTGTTTTCTCTTTGATTCTTTTAATGATATTTTTGCTATGCAAAGGCTTTTACACAATTGTATATGATTTTTGTTCTCCCTCCACAGTATGCAAATGCCTCAAAATTATTGTTGTAATCATGTATGACACTTCTATGTTTCATTTTTTTAGATTTAAACTTTAATCAACCTGGTATTTAATATATTTGGCACCAAAAAAATCTATTATGTGTCTTTTTGCTAACATCATCATTTGTACTTTATTTTGAAAAACATGTGACCCGTTACCCATAACCCCCAATAGCATAACACTGCAATCAGCAGGGAGCTAGTTCTCATCTCAACCAGTTTTATTTTGTAGATCAGACAGCAACCAACATGCTTTTATGTGGCTTCTCACTGTCCAGGTGTCCAAGTAACAACCTGAGCTGTTTCCCAGAATGATACAGCTGGAAAAAGACCTTTGGTACACCTAAGGCTGCCAAGGAGACAAACACAGAACTGGGGCAGGGGCTGCAAAGAGACTCATGTCCGTCTACGATGAGAAAGGCAGCGGAACCAGAGTAGACTGGCCCATAGTGCAACACACTTTCTTGTCCACCTCTGCCTCTGTCAAGGTCTGAATGGCTGGGGCTGTGCACATCCAGCACCAGGGGCACAATGAGCACCCAGTCAGTGTGGGTGAAAGGCTGGGAGAAATCAGGCCAGGCACCGAAGACAGACTTGATTCTAGAGTCACTTGGAGGCTGGGTACAAGTTCGGACCTACTGTTTTAGTCTCTCCCAGCACGCACACGCGCGCACACACACACACACACACACACACACACACACACTCTCTCTCTGAGCCTACTAGCCAGATGCATCTGCTCCTCCCTTCTGTGGTGCTAGGTAACTCCTATGACTGAGCAATTTTGCACAGACAGCCCTAAAGCAGTACCCTGGGCTTCCTGCCCAGTAGAGATGGCCCGCAGAGGCTGCACCATGGGACAAAGGCAGCCAGAAGGCAAACAGACAATAGGGACCTTGGGCATACAGAGTTAGTATTTCCAGGGCTCTGCCCAGGCTACCTAGACAGCAGCAGTGGCTACATAATTTGTGGGCTCAGTGCAAAATGAAAATCTGGAGCCTCTTGTTTAAAAATTATTGTGAATTTCAAGGTAGTAAGAGCAGAAATATTAAATCAAGCTCAGACCATGTAAAACTGCACAGGTCCCTGTCCACAAAGCCAGCCTTGGAAACAGGACAGGGTTAATTATGGGGAGAGAGGGAGAAAGGTCTTCCCTATACCCCTAAATTCTTAGATTGCAGAATAGAAGTGAGCTGGGGGATTATTCATAATAGCCAAAAAGTGGGAACCACCCAAATGTCCATTAACTAATGAATGTAGCTAAGGGCCCTTGAGTCAAATAGGACTCATAGTGATCCTCATAGGGTTTTCAATGGCTGGTTGTTTCAGGGTTGCTTCAGGAGTGGATTGCCACATCCTTCTCCCATTTTTTGTGGAGCTGGGGATCAAACTCGGATCCTCAGAGAGTGTAGAGTAGCACTCTACCAACTGAGCTAAACCCCAGCCCAAACTAATGAATGGATAAAACAAAAAGGTGGTATATCCATACAACAGAATTTTATTGAGCCATTAAAAGGAACAAAATGCCATGCACCATAGCACAGGCCTGTAATCCCAGCTACTCCGGAGACTGAGGCAGGAGGATCGCAGGTTTAAGGCCAGAGGTAACCTATGTAACTTAGCGAGACCTTGTCTCAAAATTAAAAAAAAAAAATAATAAATTTAAAAAGGGGCTGGGGTGCAGTTCAGTGAAGGAGCATTTGCCTAGTATGCTTGAGACTCTAGATTCAACCACCAGTACTGCAAATAAGTTTGTTGTTGTTGTTGTTAAGTGCCGTCGAGTCGGTATCCGACTCATAGCGACCCTCGTAGGGTTTTCAATGGCTGAGTGCTTCGGGATTGCCTTGGGAGTGGATTGCCAGGCCCTTCTCCCATGCAAATAAGTAAATAAAAAACAAAGTACTGATACACGCTACAGCACAGCTAGTCCTTGAAAACATTTTGCTAAGTGAAAGATGCAGATACAAAAGGCCTCATATTCTGTGATTCCATTGGTATGAAATGCCCCAAAGAGACAAATTGATAGAGGCAGAAGGTAGATGAGTGGCTGGCTGGACTGGGTGGGTGGGTGGGGGAGAGTGGAGGTCCATGACTAAGGTCTACCGGTCTCTTTTAAGAGTGATGAAAATGTTCTAAAATTGATTGTAATGATGGTACACAGCTCAGTGAATATGCCAAAAATCACTAAATATTATAAATGGGTGAATTGTATGGCCAGTGAATCATGTTCCAATAAAGCTGTTACCAAAGAGGAGGACGGAAGGGAAGGAGAAATGAGCTGGGGATGTCGCCAATTTGTATCTATATTCCCTTCCCCCACCCCGTGTGTGTGTGTGTGTGTGTGTGTGTGTGTGTGTGTGTGTGTGTGTGTGTGTGTTTCTTTTTCTGAACTTTGTGCACGAAATCTCCCTCGAGGATGGAGGTTTGGGGACCACTTGCACCTCAAATCCACCAGCGCTGGTCCTCTCAGCTGCCTGGGGAAGGGGTGTCTTGCTGTCTCCCCAACTGATATGGTTCAGGGAAGCAGCCATCTGCAGCAGAAGAAAACAGTCCCAGCTCCGCAGTCACCTCTATATTGGAATCCTCCCTTGGTGACACCGTCCCTTCCTGTCTGTGTGACCTTGAGCGAGTCACTCCACCCCTGCGAGCCTCATTCTCTTTGGCCAAGCACCCCGATGATCGGAGGATCCCCTTGACCTCCAGGACGGACAAGCAGCAGGGGGCAGAGGAGGATTCGGTACCTGCTCAGCCACCCGAGCGAGGTGCGCCGCGGTGCAGGAGAAGCCCGGTGTCCGGGTGCCGCCCGCCCCCAACCCGGGCCGGAAAGCCTTGCGCACGGAGGGGCCCCGCCGCCGGCCGGGCCGGGAGCCGAGGCAGCGCCGGGAGCCGGGCGCAGCGCCGCTGCTCATCCATCAGCCGGACGAAGAGCAGAGTCTGCTCCGGGCCCTCTGTTTGCTTTCTCGCCAATTATTGCCGCGCCGCAGCCCCTTTGTTGATACAGTAGTCCGAAAAAGTGCTAATGTTCATTTATCAGGGGGCCCGCCGGGGACTCCCACGAGTTGCGATTCTTCCCAAAATATAAACACGGGGCGAGCGTCCCAGACAAAAACCCCCATCTGTTTCCCCGGCGAGGGCGGAGAGCGAGGCGTTGTTGAAGATAAAGCCGCGGATAACGCCGCCTGTCTCCAACGCACGTCTCCCCGGCGCATTAATGACATTCCCGGTGATAGCCCCGGCTTATCTTTCAATTAATCATATATACCTTTTGTGGCCGGCCCTGCTGATTGCCGGAAAGGGGAGGAGGCCGGCCGGGGCCGCGCAGATCGCTTCTCAATTAATAATAATTTATTTGCGTAGAATACGCCGAGCCCCACGGGAATGTGACTAATCTTAAAACGCCAACTCTTTAAAAGGCGAAGAAATAGATGCACGACTTCTCGCCCCCTCCTATCTGCTTTTGTCTCCGTGCCTTTCTCTAGCTGAAAGCTGTTTGTTTGTCCTGCTAGGATGGCCAAAGTGCGGCTTAGAGAGGCGGCCAGGTTGGGCCTGCCGCCCTTGGGAAGAAAGATGCTTGCCTCTCGGGGCTGGCGAATCAAGTTTCATTCCACCCTACCCCCAGCCAGGGCAACTTCCATTGAAAGAAAAAAAAAACATAAAAAGTTTTCTGTTTTGCTTTTATAATGCTCACTCCAGAAACAGTGAGGATTGCGAAGCTGAAAACTCCTCTGGCCATTTCTTTACCAGGACAAGCACGAGTCGCCGCAATTTCCATTTTGCGCAGAGTTTATCCGGTGTTGTCCGGTTTCCTCTCTCCTGAAAGGCCCACGGCCTTTTCTGCAGCCCAGAGAAATTATGACCGGATTCGCAAAGGGGGGGAGGGGTGGAAAAGTCACTGATTTTGTCCAAATATGAAGGGTTTTCTTCCCTTCCTTTTTCATGACACCTGACCCACATATCGATCTGTCAGCTCTGGGGGCCCCTGCATCCAAAAATAGATGACAAATCTCCTCCGCCTTGATTTGTAAAGGAAATGCTAATTTTTTTCTTTCTCCACAACTATCTTCAAAAAAAACTTAAAACAGGGATTCCGGATGCAGCCTCGATGTCCCCCATTAAACGGTAATATTTCAGGCATCCGCTCACACTAATCTTTCAAACTGTCATCGCAGGCCGCCGGGCGGCCGATTCACTTAACAGCGCTCCCGGGACCCTCCCTCCGAGCTCTTTTCAGCCAGACCTTTAATTGAATCGGATGTGGCTCGTTTGCCGGACGTCACCGCCTTGATGATAGGGATCCTCGCCCACCCCAAAAAGCAACCTTCAAAGGCGAGGAGGGTCCCCAAGCCAGGTTGGTTTAGCGCAGTCACTGTAAAGGCAGCCAAAAGATGGCGAGGAGCATGCAGACCGTCGAGGGAGAATCCACATGGTGGGGTGGGGATAAGAAGTGTTCCCGAGAGCCCCTGCATTTGGGGAAAGGCGTTCTCCGCAGATCACGCTGCATCCCCAAATGGTGTAAGCTGTCCCTGGCTCGAAGACTCGAGGCGTGATCTCAGTATGGCGCCTGACCTGGTTACTGGCGACCTGAGCCTGGGACCGGGGTCCCAGGACGGTGTGCCTCCCCGGCAGGCCCCTGGGGCTTGGCTCGTCTCCACCCTAGCTTGGAGGGCACAGATTTTAGGAGTTTGGGTTTGAAGACGTGCAAGAAAGGACTCAATGTCAGGCCCAGGGTTCGCTTCATTTGCAGCCTGCCCCAGGACTCTCACCATCCTGCTAAAGTAACCGCAGCTCACACTCTAGATAGACACAATGTTTCCTGAGCTTGGAGCATTCCCTCTGCGCTTTGAGCACACACTCTGGCGCGCTCGCTCAGGTGCAAGTAGGGTCTTCATCTAACCTTGGGCCCTGTGCTCCCTTTCTTCTTCTCCAAGGGCCTCTCTCCAGGTCCCCAACTAGCCCCGCACCAGGAGCTGAGCCCTCCACGCCCCCATTTCCAGCAAGTCTGAGCATCCCTCCCACGCCTTCCTGTACAAACTTGGGGAGTGTGCAAAGGTTTTCTACGGATGACCCTTACCAGCTCCAACGAGGGGTAAGTAAGGCAACCCCCTAGCCTGGCGCCCCTCTGCCTCCCCTGACCCTCCCTGAAATTGTAGTTAAATCCGATGCCACTCTGCAGGGTTCAGGGGCCAGGAGGAAGGCCAGGGGCGGTCCTCCAAGCCACCAAGCAGTGCTGGGGCTGGGGGCCAAGAGGCCAACGGCTCAGGACCTGCCACAGGGATCTTGTGCTCCTGAAACCCTGGCAGACTTGCCTGGCGGAAGTGCCCTAGTCTGCTGCCCCTGGACTAAAATGACCAGCCCACCTGCCCTGCACACGCGCTCCAGGCTCACTTGGAGCACAGAGGTCTGAGAATCTGGCTGGTAGGCCAGGAGGGTGGAGGGTGGAGGGAGGGAGGGAGGCAGGAATGGGGCTTCCTGGTGGAGAAACAGGGGTTGGTAGCCTCAGCACCCCAGGAGACCGCTCTCCTCTGGGATTTGCTTCTCAATAAGTGCACAGCCCTTTCCTGGCAGGGAAGGGCACCCCCCCCCCCAGTGGCAGGACTGCAGGTGGCCCCTCCTACCCCACAACCCCCCACCTTGCCTTCTCTTTCAGCTGGACTCAGGCTGGAGCCCCCAGGGCCTGGGGGCCTGGGGGAGGAGGGACTGCTGGGGCATGACTGGTTCTGTGCGTAGGTCAAACCAAACAAAACTCCTAAATTTCCAGAATCTGCCCTCTGCCATCACCCCAGAATAACCCTCTCCTTCGGGCTTCCATTGCTATTCCGACTCTTCCCAGC
This sequence comes from Pedetes capensis, assembly GCA_007922755.1. Lineage (NCBI taxonomy): Eukaryota > Metazoa > Chordata > Mammalia > Rodentia > Pedetidae > Pedetes > Pedetes capensis. Next base: position 218,962 of record VMDO01000131.1, on the reverse strand, counting down.
CAGATAAACATTCCATAATAAAGCCTTAATGACCCGAGAAATAACTCCCTTCCCCCAGCTTCCCACACATCCTTCTCTTTCCCATTGGGTTATGAGTGTAGAGAAGTATTTCTTAAAATCTTCCAGATCCACCTAACCCCACCGTGGGGCCCGACTGAAAGTTAAAAAAAGCAAAATCAAGTCTTTTCTGAATGTGGCTTGCTGGGTTTTTCCGGCTAATTGCGGAGCAGTCACTTCAGGCTGCCAGCAGCAAAAGGAGAGCCTTCCAAAAGTGTCTCGGCCCCTTTAACAAAGTTGAGCAGGACTTTCTTTCTTTCTTTTTTTTTTTTTTTCTAGCTGCATGACTATATTAGGTGACCCGAAACTGCTCGTCGCCCCTGTCATCGAGACCCCTGGCCCAATGGCAGGCTGAATCCCCCCTCCTCCGGCCTGGACCCGCCTCTCCAGCCCCTTGCGCGAGGCGCTACCTGCTACCCAGCCACTTCCAGACCCAGCCGGCGGCGCGCGCGCGCGGGCGGGCGGCGGGCACCATGCAGGGAGGCTGCCGGGGGCCGTGGGCAGCGCCGCTCTCCGCCGCCCACCTGGCCCTGTGAGTCTGGCGCGGCCACCATGTTCCCCAGCCCTGCGCTCACGCCGACGCCGTTCTCGGTCAAAGACATCCTGAACCTGGAGCAGCAGCAGCGCAGCCTGGCCGCCGGGGAGCTGTCCGCGCGCCTGGAGGCCACCCTGGCGCCCGCCTCCTGCATGCTGGCCGCCTTCAAGCCCGAGGCCTACTCCGCGCCCGAGGCGGCGGCGCCGGGACTTCCCGAGCTGGGCCCCGAGCCTTCGCCGCCCAAGGGCGCTCCTGCCTTCCCAGCCGCCCCCGCCTTTTATCCGCGTGCCTATGGCGACCCCGACCCGGCCAAGGGCACTCGAGCCGAAAAGAAAGGTAAGGAGAAAAAAAAAAAAAGGCAGAAACAACAACAACAAAACCCCACCAGCCCTCTTTCCCCTTTCCGGTCGCTTTATCCCCAAACCCCGTCACTAAGAAACCCAGGCCCGGGAGGAGGAGATGTGAGCCCGGGGAAGAGGGCTGGGCGCAAGGAGCTGGATAGTAGGAGACTCGGGGTTATCGCGAGGGTCCCCATGCGCCGCGTTCAATCGGAAGTTTAAAGGAAAGGCTGGATTGAGAGGCTGAGAAACAAGAGACCCCCTCCAAAAAATTTTCCCCCGGGCTAACACAGCCTCCAGAGACTGCGGCCCTGCTCCTGGATATGTTATATGAGGTTCAGCTGTAAATTGGTGATAGAACAGAAAGAGAAATGGGCGGTCTCTATTTCAGAGGGTTAAAACACCTCGTGTGGATGTAGGGTCCTTAAGGATCTGGGGAGACTCGCTAAACAAATTCAGGCGCCGCACACCCCACACACTTGTGTGTGCACAGTTGGAAGGGAGTCCTGGATCCCTCTGTAGCCCCCGCGCGATCCTGGCTTCTGGGCCTTTCCTGCTTTGTGCCATGAGAGAGCAGTCTTTGCGGACAAGAATATCAGTTTTAAAATGGGACACGGTGGAGCTTCGGGAATCTGACTTAGCACAATTTCCGGCCCGGGCCTGGGCCGAGAGGTCCCACAGTGGGCAATGTTAGAAAATGCTGCGCGACTCAAGGCGCGGGGCGTGGACGAGGAGGCCGCCGAGGGTGGCCGCACCGCTCGCCGGGACTTCCCGGGGAGGGGAGGGAGCCTGGCCTGCTCGAAGAATGGGGATGGGAACGCTGGGGGCCCCAGGCCCGACTCGGGGTCTCAGCAAAGCCGGAGCGGCCGGGGCGCTGCGCGAAAGGCCGCTGTGAGCTGGAAAAGGATTCGTGGGTTGGTCTAGGAGCCAAGGCAAGGCCCGGGAACATCTGCGGGCGGCTGCAATCGGTCGCTGCCCACCCCGATCCGCTTCCGCGCGGCCGCTCGGGCGTTGCACAAACACAGCCGGCCGGAGCCTCCTATCACCAAGCCAACACCTCTTGGTCTTCAGTTTCTTTGGTTCCTTAATTTTGGGACAAAGTGATCCCTCCTTGGTGAGGGTGAGACCTGGGCCTCCCTTCGGTTAACCTGAGCCAAAGTAGCCCTAACGTGACCCACCCCGAGCATGTCCCGACTTTGCCTTCTCTAGAAAGCGAAGTCCCTGGCTCCTTCACCAGGATGGGGACCGCCAGATAGCGCTGATTTCTCTGTTTTTGTTTCCCAGCGCCTGGGGCCGTCCCTGGCGCTACGGCTTTCAACACATGCCTAAAGCCCGGAGCGAAAGTCGCGCGGTGTCCGCGGAGCCCAGCGCCCTGGGCGGTGTGAGCCGCAGGGAAGCCGGGCGTCCCCCGAGGGCCCCGCTCTGACCGAGCGTCCCTTTGCCCCTCTGTCCCCCCCAGATCTGTGCGCGCTGCAGAAAGCTGCGGAGCTGGAGAAGCCCGAGGCAGACGGCGAGCGGCCCCGCGCGCGCCGGCGGAGGAAGCCGCGCGTGCTCTTCTCGCAGGCGCAGGTCTACGAGCTGGAGCGGCGCTTCAAGCAGCAGCGGTACCTGTCGGCGCCCGAGCGCGACCAGCTGGCCAGCGTGCTGAAGCTCACGTCCACGCAGGTCAAGATCTGGTTCCAGAACCGGCGCTACAAGTGCAAGCGCCAGCGGCAGGACCAGACTCTGGAGCTGGTGGGGCTGCCCGCGCCGCCGCCGCCCGCGCGCAGGATCGCCGTGCCCGTGCTGGTGCGCGACGGCAAGCCGTGCCTGGGGGACTCGGCGCCCTACGGCCCGGCCTACGGCGTGGGCCTCAACGCCTACGGCTACAACGCCTACCCCGCTTACCCGGGCTACGGCGGCGCGGCCTGCAGCCCGGCCTACAGCTGCGCGGCCGCCTACCCCGCCGGGCCGCCCGCCGCGCAGCCGGCCACGGCCGCGGCCAACAACAACTTCGTGAACTTCGGCGTCGGGGACTTGAACGCAGCCGTGCAGAGCCCCGGAATCCCGCAGGGCAACTCGGCGGTGTCCACCCTGCACGGGATCCGAGCCTGGTAGGGAAGGGACCCGCCTGGGGCGCTCCTGACCGATGCCACCTGGAGAGAAGGGCAGTGACTCTGGGGGGGGAGAAGGACGGGCTCCGCCACCACCCCGTGTCCCTCGGATTTCATATGCACGCCTGCAGAAGCCTCGGGACTTTTTTCCTCCCGTATCCCTTTGACCCTGAGCGCGTTTACGAAGTCGGCGGAGAGTGGCCCCCCAGCCTGGTGGCTTGGTCGCCTCCCCGCGAGGGTCCTTCGAGCGCCCAAGGGCACCTCTGGCAGATCCAACACCAGCCGTTTGGGACCGAGAGCCCGGGCCCTCGGGCCTAAGATCCGGCCGCCCTTCCCCGAGCCTGGGCCGGGCGCCCGGGCCCTACTGCCTCGCCGCCACCCACCCACCCGTATTTATGTTTTTACCTGTGGCTGTGAGAAATGAGACTCCCCTCCCCATTAAAGTGAGTGCGATACCTGCCCGTGTGCTTCTTTCAGGGTGCGGCGCTGCAGAAACGGAATTGCTGAGAGCAGAGGCAGCAGGCCCGGCCTGGGGCTCAGGCTTGCACTGGGCGACTTGATGACACGGGTAATAGCAAAGACTAGCCCACCCGGGCCCCTTGGCAGGCACTTTCTCAGATTGCCGCGCGCGTAATCAATGCGCGACTCTGCTTTAAGGTTTAACAGCTGAGGCCTAGAGATGTTTAGTGACTTCCCTGAGAACAAATAGGCAGAATTAGTAGAACCTGGGTAGGGTTCACTCCCAGAGCGGAGGGCACCTGCCCAGAGTTCCCAGCCTCATCTCCTCGAACCCTAATGTGCACCAGGCACAGTGGCAGGTGCTGGGCATTAAATGAAGACCAAAGGGACCTGGGCCGCGTGCTACACCATACCTCAGCCCGCGTAAAAGAATGTGATTCCCTGTTTTACAGCTAGAAAAGAGAAGGGTCAAAGCCCTTGCCACACTTCCCTGAGTCTGCTCCTGATAAGGGTAACGGTCCAGATGGAAGCCTGCTGGAGTCCCGTGTCTGGCCCGGATGGTTGCCCAGCTAGGCCAAGCACAGGCTGGACCCAGAAGGGGTGTCCTGCCCGCCAGGCCAGAGGAGACTCCCTGTCCTAACCTAGATCCATGTGTTTCCTCAGAGCCCTTTACTAATTTTACCATGTTGTTGTTGTTAGGTAAGGTCTGGTTGGTATCCAACTCATAGCGACTCTGCGTACAACAGGCGAAACACTATTGTCAGTGCTTCTCTGTTGTTCATAGGGTTTTCAATGGCGGATTGATTTTTGGGAGTGGGTTGCCGGGTCATTCTCCCAAGCTTACAGCACCTGGTGTTCCCAGGCAGTCTCCCATCCAAGTACTAACCAGGCCTGACCCTGCTTAGCTTCCAAGATCTGATGGGATCTGACACCACAGTACTACAGGCTGCAGGCAATTTTACCATAGTGAACCCAATTTCTATTGACTAATGTAATTGCTGTACCAGAAAACTGAGGTTTGGAGAAATCAAGCCAAAAACCTGCTACTCTTGGGCCCATTGCACGCCTCTGTTTTGTTTTTGTTTTTGTTTTTTATGTAAACTGATGATAACAACACTTCATTTGCATTCTGAGCCTTGGCCTCTACGTGCCACAGCGGCTCAGACCTGACTCCCAGCTTCTCCGTTCTCAGCCCCCAGAGGGAGGAGAAGCTGCTCCCCCTTCTTAAAATGAGAAGAAAGTGGAAGGGAGGCTCCGATTCGCGTGCTCACTGGATATGGGGCGACTGAGATTTTGCCCAGGGAAGCGCTGGGCTGACCGCATGGGACACGGGGGCATGCAGCCATGAGCTCCCAGATGCAGCCAAAATATTGCTCGTGGATTCTAGGCATCGAGCGAGGCTCAGTGTACCCCTGACACCTGGAAAGAGTCACTGGGCTGTCCTAACCTGGTGTGACCCGGAAGCCATCCTTTTACCCCAGTGGGAACCCAGCCTCGCCAGAGCCTGCACAGTCTTCTCTTTGGGTAAGTGCCACCCGCCAGCCCTCCCTGCGACCTTGCAGGCCAGGGAAACGGGCTAGTGAGTGCTACTACTTATTAGCAGTAGTGCAGGGTGGGGAGTGGGGCACCACAGGATACAGAGGCACTCGAGTGCCAGTCACCCACCTCTGGGTTACGGCCTGGGTTGTGGGGAGCAAAGGTACAGAGCTGCATGGGGTCCTCAGACCTGGATCCCCTCTGTTAGAAGATTCAGGCTGCACTGGCAGGGCTGCAATGGAGATGTGTTCAGCCCAAGCCAGCGTGGATGATGCTGCTGCGGGCACGGGCCACGTAGCGTTGGACACTCTATGCTTCTCTGCGTGATGCGCAGAGCGGCTGGGATGGGCACACTGCGGCTCCAAAGCAGGATGGTGCCAATGGCATTATGAGCAAGATGGCTTTTATTTAAAGTTATATATCTTTCCCTTCATGGTTGGTTGGTTGGTTGGTTTTGTTTCATTTCACTTCTGTTTTGTTTTGTGGTCCCGGGGATCCAATCCAAAGCCTTGCGCATAAGAGGCAAGGGCTCTACCACTAAGCCATAGCCCAGTCCCTGAGAGGATTTCTCCATGAAACCTCCTCTTTGTCATCCTCTCCCTTCAGGGAGCACTTGAGTGACACTAGGTTCTCCTTGTGCCTTTTCCTGGTGGCCCACAAAGGGATAGCAATGGCTGACTGGCATGCCGAGGGGTCACCAAAAGCCAGGAACCCTGGCCCAGATGTTTTACAGAAGTTCTGTTACCTAACCCATCTTCATTTGCAGGCCGGGAAACTGAGGGGGTTATGTCAATGGTCTAGGTTATACAACCCCTAATGTGGGGCCCGCCTGCAGCCATAACCCTGTGGCATCTGATCCCATCAGATCTCAGAAGCTAAGCAGGGTCGGGCCTGGTTAGTACCTGGATGGGAGACCACTGAGGAACACCAGGCACTATAGGCTTGGGGGATGGACCCAGCAACCCACTCCCAAAAATCAATCTGCCATTGAAAACCCTATGAACAGCAGAGAAACAGTGACAATAGTGTTTTGCCTGTTGTACACAGGGTCGCTATGAGTCGGATACCGACTCAACAGCACCTAACAACAACAACAGTATGGGGCTCAGAAACGCCCAGGGCTTGTACTGAAAGGCAGAGGGGAGTGTGTTTATGAAATGAGAGCCCAGCACCCAGGGGTGACTCTCTAGTAACCATACAATGGGACCTGACTCCAGCCAAAGCGGCGAGTGGACCTCCGGGTCCGCTAGCGCCAGCGCAGTGAGAAGCTCATCCTTCATATGCAGGCTCTTTAGGTGTTTGGCAGCTAACTGCCGTTTGCAGAGCGGAGCGCACAGAGGCTCTGCCCTCACTCTCTGGGGCCTCAGCAGCCAGCCAAGGCTTTTATCCAAGGGTATTGGGTCCTGGAGCCCAGGCCTCCAGGCCAGGACGGGTCAGAAGTACCCTAAGCTAACAATGCCCTTGTTTACATCGCAATAGATCGTCCCTCCCCCAGATAAATCGGTATTATTGATTCTGTTTTTCTTTCATATAAATGCATGCAGAGTAAGGAATTTTAACCAGGATAGTGATAAAGCTGTCAGATACTGGGATGGCACAGGTGTGGGGTCTGCGTGCCCAGAGCGCCAGGGACACATGTAGGGAAGTAGTTTTAGTTTTTACTAACTTTTGAAGGATAAAAAAAAAAAAGCTCAGATGCACTTTCAAAATAATTGGAGAAAAGCAGTGGTATTTTCCAAATAAAAATGAAAAAGGTTGTGGGGTTGTTCCCTCAGCCTGGCACCCACGGTGCGCGTGAACTACCAGAAAAGGGCTCTGGCTGAAGTCCCCAGCATGGTTGGCCAGGCCACTGCTCTTTCTCCTGGCCCTGCCACACCAGCCCTGACGTCTGTCTCTTCATTTCCTTGGGTCAAGCCCAGGCAGCAAGCCTGGGTTTTGCAAAATCTTCCTGTCCTATTTTGCCCAGCTCTCTTCTTAAGTAAACATCACATTGTGCGTCTAAGTACCCGTATTTGAACCCAACACTTAGAACTCGCAGGGCTTGAACAGACCCGAGCACTTGGGAGGCAGCCTGGCCCTATGGGCTTTCAAGAACACATTTGACCAGGGCGTGGTGCCTTTGCCTCAAGCAATGCCACCCTCTAGCCCCTCACTTCCTCCCAGAAGCATTCCTGCCTCGGCCCCTGTGCACCTGTGCTGGAGGCAGCAGTCCTTGGCGGGAATGTCACGCTGACTCCCCTCTTACACGGGGCTCCTGGAGGAAGGAGCCTGCTCGTGGATTTCATTCATTTATCACTTGCGTAGCTAACGGTATGCCAAGCCCTGTCTTGAGCCGGCCACAAGTGAACCAGTTTAATCCCTTTACACCTCTCAGCTCTGCTGATGAAACAGAGGAAGAATCTTCTTAAGCCCAGAGAGGAGGAGATTTGCCCAAGGCCACATAGCTGCTGAGTGCCAGAACTTGGTTTCAAATCTAGGCAGCGCCACTCCAGAGCCTGACAGCTCCGTGCTGCCGCGTGCCCGGCTCAGGACTGCCGAAGAGTGGGCACCACGAAGTTTGTTAGTTGCTTATAGGGTGCAGTGGTAAGATTGGCTCCCACTTTGTGGAAGATTTCTATGTGCGGGGCTCCCACAGACCTGTGAGGTAGACACAATTATTCTCTTTCCGCAAGGGAAGCATCATGGCGGCGTAGGACTCCCCCTTGGCCGGTGGTTCCCCTTGCTCCACTCTGCTGCTTTTCAAAGGAGAGTTTTCCCTAGGCTGAGTAGGGAGGAGACCTGACAGGCAGGGATCCCCATCCACCAGTGGCTCCCCACCCTGGTCCTGCTTGAGCTCCCATCTGCAGGTGCTCACTTTGTGCCTGGCCCAGGCTCACCAATGGCCCTACAAATCTCCCTCTGTCATTTTCCAAGACGGAATTTTTTTTTTTTTTTGGTACTGGGAGTTGAACCCAGGGCCTTATGCCTGCATGCTCTGCAAGTGCCGGACCACTGAGCTGCGCCCCCAGCCCACTTTTTTACTTTTTGAGACAGGGTCTCGCTAAGTTACACAGACTGCCTCTGGTCTCGAGCTTGCGATCCTCCTGCCTCCGCCTCCTGAGCCGCTGGGATTACAGGCCTGTGCCACGGTGCCCGGCCCAGGGAGGAAATTAAAACCCACACAAGTGAAGGACATCACCTACTTAAGGCCACTGCAGGAGCGTGGCGTGAGGGAGTCCGTGCTTGAATCCAGATGGTCCCATGAGAGCCCTGGCTCTTTAAACTCCTCCAAAATTCCCAGGCTTCCCCCATAGACACACACTGCCCTGCCAAGCCCCTGCCTGCCCCGCTCCCTCCGGTCAGATTCCCCAGAGCCAGGGCCTGCAGCGGCGGCCATGTTGGTCACCAGGTGATTCTCATCATTAGCAACTGGAGAACCACAGCTCGCAGAGGCCCAGGCCCAGGGGCTCCAGCTCTTAGGAGCCTGGGAGAAAGCTGGAGTCAGATTTCTAGGCCCTGTTCCTCTATCTCAGGGACTCTGTTTGCTGGGACCCAGGGCTGTGGTTGTGGCACTGCCAGGGGTACCCTGGAGGAACGCAGAAGAAGGAAAGTGGAAGGGACCGGGTTCAGAGAGACGCCAGGACCCACTTGTCTCTGCCCAGAAGACAAAGCCGTTCCTGTGGCTTGTACTCCCAGCTCTACCCCAGCCACTTCAGAGAGAAGACAGATTTGGGGACACTATTCACAGACATGGGCTGGGATATAGCTCACTTGGTAGAGCGCCGCTCTGTAGTCTCTGAGGTCCCGGTTTGATCCCCAGCACCGCAAAAATGGGAGAAGGGTGTGACAATCCACTCCCAACGCAATCCTGAAACAGCCATTGAAAACCCTGTGAGGGTCCCTATGAGTCAGATGTGAATCAACAGCACCTAACAATGCCCACCACAACAATTCACAGACATGCATTTGTCCCACACACCCTAAACTCCACACTGGGCCCTGTAGGAAGCAGAGGCCAGGCTCACAGTATGTCAGGCGCTTTCTGTGTGAGGTCACTGGTACCTCCATCAGCTGGTCACCGAGGACTCAATTGTACAGATGAAGAAAGTGAGGCTTAAAAAGGTTTTGTCACCTGGCACGGTGGCGCACACCTGTAATCCCAGTGGCTAGGGAGGCAGAGGCAGGAGGATCGCAAGTTCGAGAACAGAGGCAGTCTGCATAACTTAGTGAGACCCTGTCTCAAAAAGTAAAAAAAAAAAGAAAAAAAAAAAAAAAAAGGGCTGGGGTGCAGCTCAGTGGTCCAGCACTTGCAGAGCATGCAAGCATGAGGCCCTGGGTTCAAATCCCAGTACTGCAAAAAAAAAAAAAAAAGGTTTTGTCACTTGCCCTACAGTTAGGAAGTGGCCAACCAAGGTCTAACACCAAAGCCTCTTTCCCACCCGTACTGAACCCCAGCTTGGCAGAAATCTCCACCAGCTCCTCCCAGCATGGCTACTCCTCTGTTTGAAGGAACGTCTCCCTGGAAAGGACTTCTCACTGTCAATGAACATGGCAATTGTCATACATTGTTGTTCTTCTAAGGACCTTCATAAATGCTTGTGCAATTTCAACAATAGGAAACATCTCGCTGTTGCCCTTATTTTAGATTTCTCCTTGAAAATGAAAAAGAATAGTTTCCCCTTTTCCCCCAACTCCAGGCAAATAGGATGCTCAATTATCACCTGATTTGTCCTCTCGGGTGGCTGTTTGACTTTTGATGATCCCCAAAGTGAACAACTTAGTGTAAACACCTTCAAAGCCTTTGGGGAAGCTGTGAATTCTAAAACCTGTGAAGCGGGAGCCCTGGCACACGCCTGTCATCTCAGCACTTGGGAAGCAGGAGCTGGAGGATCACAGCCAGTTCAAGGTCAGCCCCGTCTGCATAGTGAGTTCCAGGCCAGCCAGAGCTACAGAGCAAGAACCTTCAAAAAGCCAATCAATCAATCAAGTTTAAAATGGCCCTAAATGTTGTTGTAATCCCAAAGTGCTAATAGTGCGTGAAGTATATTCTGTAACTTCACAAAAGGATTAGAAGACTCCCAAGGAAGTGCGGAGGTTTCAGAAAAGCCAAGACATTCTTAGATAAGGAAAATGAAGTGGGGCCAGGTTCTTTCCCTAGCAGATGATAAGACTTGTAAAGCTATGGTAATTAACACAGGGTGATGCAAGGGCAGACAAATAGACAGGGGAAACAGACTAGAGTGCCTGAATCAGAATATACGTTTATGATCCATGACAGATATATATATATATTTGTTTTTCTTCCAGTGCTGGGGATGGAACCGATGGTCTTGTGCCTGCTAGGCAAGTGCTCTACCACCTGGCTACATCTCCAGCCCAACAGAGGTTTTTCTTTTTTTGTGGTACTGGGGGTTGAACCCAGGGCCTCGCGCTTGCATGCTCTGCAAGTGCTGGACCACTGAGCTGCGCCCCCGGCCCATTTTTTTTACTTTTTGAGACAGGGTCTCGCTAAGTTACACAGACTGCCTCTGGTCTCAGACTGTCTGGTCTCGAACTTATGATCCTCCTGGCTCTGCCTCCCGAGCCGCTGGGATTATAGGTGTACACCACCAGCCCAGTTTAACAGATGGGTTTTGAAGGTCAGTGGGGAAAGGGTAGATTTTCTAAAAATGGTTCTGTATAAGCCAAAAGCCAAATTAAACCAGACCCCTATCTTACCCCATTTGAAAAAAATCAAACCAAGGCTAGTTAAAAACCCACCTGTGAAAAATAAAACTACCCACTTAGAAGACAATGTTGGGGGGATCAGGCCAGGGCGGTAGGGGAGGTGACCATGAGCAATGCACAATGATATGCACATATGGAAATGTCATAATGAAACACACTAAGCTGTCTACCAATTAAAAATTACTAATAAAAATGGCAAAAAAAGGAAAATGTCAGGAAATAGTTTTATGCCTTACGGTAGGAAAAATTTACCTAAACATAACACCAAAAAGCTCAAACCTTAAGCCGGTGAGGTGGCACACGCTGTAATCCCAGCAGCGTGAGAGGCAGACGCAGGAGAATCGCAAGTTCAAGACCAGAGGCAGTCTGCATAACTTAGTGAGACCCTCTCTCAAAAAGTAAAAACAAAAATGGGCTGGGTGTGCAGCTCAGTGGTCCAGCACTTGCAGAGCATGCAGGCTCGAGGCCCTGGGTTCAACCCCCAGTTATCCAAAAAAAAGAAAAAAGCTCAAACCTTAAAGACTGAATGCCTTAAAATTAAAACTGATACTCCCGAAAATACCACACATAAAATGAAAAGATAGGACAAACCACAAGGTGGGAGAAGACACGGGGAACATATAACCAACAATGCATTAGCATCCAGAATAGATGATGAAATTATAAAATTCTTCCTTGCCATTGTCCTTTAGCCTCTCTGCTTTCCTTGTCATTAGTCACACAAGACTGGCAGATCCCTGCCTCAGAGCTTTTGCACTGGCTGTTCCCTTTACTGGGAATGCCCTTCCCCAGATACCTGCCTGCTGAATCCCTCATCTATTTCACCTTATCATGAGGCCAGCCTAGGTACCCTATTTAAAATAGCACCCACATACAAACTCCCTGTAGCTTCTAGCTCTGCTCTGTTTTTGTTTGTTTTTTCCTTTAGCTTTTATCACTTGTATTTGTGTGCTGGGGGTTGAATCCAGGGCTTACACGCTGCCACTGGGCTGGACTCCAGCCACACTGATTTTCAGTTTCTAATGTACAGTTTTATTCAGTGGTGTAGCCCAGCACTAAGAACAGGGCCTGGCACCCATAAGAACTTCGTAAAATGGGGTGGATGAATGAAGACAAATTGCCCAAAGGGGGAAAGTGGGCAAGAGAAATGAAGAGGAATTTCATGGAAGAGGAAGGAAAATGGCTCCAAGATATGTTAAAATAAAAATCTATTCACTAGAAAACCTAAAAGTCATGGGAGTGTGTGCGTGTGTGTGTGTGTGTGTGTGTGTGTGTGTGTGTGTGTGTTAGGTGCCGTTGAGTTGAGTCTGAGTCATAGCGACCTTCATAGGGGTTTCAATAGCTGTTTGTTTCGGGATTGCTTTGATACTGGATTGCCAGGTCTTTATCCTGTTTTGGGGGTATGGGGGATCGAACCTGGGGCCTCCAAGAGCACAGAACAGCGCTGTACCAACTGAGCTATACCCTAGCCCCAAAAGTCATGGTTGTTGTTGTTGTCGGGAGGCGGAGGCAAGAGGATCTCAAGTTCGAGACCAGAGGCAGTCTGCGTAACTTAGCAGACTGAAGAAAGAAAGAAAGAAAGAAAGAAAGAAAGAAAGAAAGAAAGAAAGAAAGAAAGAAAGAAAGAAGCAGTGGAGATGGAGATTAGTGAGCATCTGGGCAGTTGGTGAGTGGGTAGAAGAATATGTCATGAGTCAGAGAGGTTAGAATTGTAGCCTGGGCTAGGTGATGTGTTGGGCAGAGGTCTCCACAGCCCTGGATAGTCCTGGCCCCCATCCACAGACTCCCTGATCCTTGACTTCCGGGTTGCCCGTGGGACTTGCTTTGCCAGAGGATGGAAGGAATCTGGGGCCAGGAGAGGCTCCACACGTGCTGCCGTGGTGGGCCCTCACTCTCTGGGCTTCTGCCATCACCACGGAGGAACTGCTCGGCTGCCCTGGGGGCTGGGGAGGGCGAGGACCAGGTGCCCTGGAGAAGGCCCCGGGTGGAGCCCAGCCAGCAACGTGAGGGAAAAACAGGCTGGCCCCTGTCTCCACAGAGGTGTGGCGGGGAAGGAGACTCCGCGTGCACTGGTTACCGCTTGGTCTCCAGCTGATGAGGCCGAGCATCCCATGTAAATGACACAAAGCTGGTGGACAGGTGGCAAGGGCAACTGAGCACAGGGATCAAGGGAGCTGCCAGGGTGGGCGGCACCTCATCTGGGGGTGCAGCCTGACACTGCCCAGACCCTGGAGAGCCATCTGGGGTTTCCACCTTGGGGGCAACTTGATGTGCTGGGCTAACCTGGCCAGGGACATCCTGTTTGCAGTGAGGATGGGGACAAAGCCCAGGGTGTCCTGTGCCTCCGGCCCTGCATTTCCAGAATAGTCTGGTTCTTTTTTTTGTGTGTGTGTGTGTGGTACTGGGGGTTGAACCCAGGGCCTCGCGCCTGCATGCTCTGCAAGTGCTGGACCACTGACCTGTACCCCCAGCTCATTTTTTTACTTACTGAGACAGGGTCTCGCTAAGTTACACAGACTGCCTCTGGTCTCAAACTTGCGATCCTCCTGCCTCCGCCTCCAGAGCCGCTGGGATTACAGGTGTGCACCACCGTGCCCGGCCAGTCTGGTTCTTCTTGAGAACTACAGGTAAGAAGGAGGAAGGACTGTGGTCCAAGGCTGCCAGGAAGAACAGTCCCACATTGGCCCCATCAGGTAGCACGGCCTGTGACCTGGGGTGGGAAGGGAAATGAGCAAGTCACTTCCAAATGGGAGCCTTCCGAGCCACGGCTCTTCTCCAGCTGCCACTTTTTCCCCTTGCTAAAGCGATCAGTCCTCCATGGGCCTGGTAGCTGGTGGTGCGCTAAGGACTTGCGTGTCGCCGTGATGCTAGAAGCTATGCCACTGGTATCTCAGATCCCAGCAGGGCCACCCATGGTGGACAGGTTTCAGCTGAGCTTCCAGACTTAAGACAGACTAGGGAGAAGGACCCGGCAGCCCCAACAATTAGCTATTGAAAACCCTATGAATAGCAGAGAAGCACTGTCAAAAATAGTGCTGGAAAACAAGCTGCCCAGGCCGGAAGGCATTCAAGAGACAACTGGGGAAGAGTTGCCTCCTCACACTAGAATCGGCCCTAACGATGGGAATATAATAAAGCCCCTGGGACCTCCTTGTGCTGATGTGGCACAACTCAAAATGAGAAGAAACAGTGACTGCAACAATACCTCAGCCATAAAAAGATCGTGTGAATGGCACAGTGTCAGGTGGTGTTTCATTCTGTTGTACATAGGGCCCCTATGAGTCGGATCCAACTTGATGGCACCCAACAAGAAGGATGATCTGCAGGTTTCTCTCAATCCACTCACTTTCTGCTTCCACTGCTCCTCCTCCCGTGTGAGACAGAAGGGCTGATTCCCAGTGGTCTCCATGCCTGCTTCCTACTGGGAGCCCGTGAGCATGTTACATTATATAGAAAGAACTTGTAGATGTGATTTGACCAGGAGTCTTTAGCCAGGAAGGTGTCCTGGACTGTCGGCGGGGCGGGGTGGTGTAATCGCCAGGAGACTTCTCAGCAGGAGGAGGGTCAGAGACAGCCTGGAAGGTGGAAAACCAGGACAGCTTCTCCTGGAGGTCCTGGAGGAACGCAATCCCAGCGCACGCTGACTTCAGGACTTTGCCTCCAGAACGGTTAGGATAGCGAATTTGTGTGTGTTGAGCCGCTGGGTTTGCGGGAGGAGAAACCCAATACTCTCCTCTGTGGTCTGTGCTCTGCAGGGCAGCAGAGCAGATCCCTTAAAAGCCAGAACTCTGGCGCCAAGCTTGCACGGCAGGAGGCCCCCCAGGAGCTCCTGGCTGCTTGCAGGGATTCAGAATGCCCCTGCTGGGCAGCAAGGCCTGTCCACACCCCTAGCCCCATCACTCACTCCTGGTCGCCATCTCCTGCCTCATGGCACGCCTCTTCCTTCTACCCACGACGCACCCTCCTCACACTTGGTCTGCGTCCCCTCGTTGCTGCTGTTGTTGTTAGGTGCCATTGAGTTGGTATCCGACTCATAGCAGCCCTCATAGGTTTTCAATGGCTAAGTGTTTCAGGATTGTCTTGGGAGTGGATTGCCGCATCCTTCTCCCATTGTTGCGGTGCTGGGAATTGAACTCGGGACCTCAGAGACTGCAGCGCAGCGCTCTACCAACTGAGCTAAATCCCAACCCTTGCATCGCCTCAGGGCAGCCTAAATGCCACTTCCTGGGCCCATGTCTAAATTGAGTCCTCCAAGCTCACTACTGCCTTGCCAGTTCCCTGGTTTATGGTCTCCCTTTCTAGACAGGAAGTGCCCTGAAGTGAGGGACTGTGTCGTTATAGCTCATCCTTGCTGAGCCGTTGAGAAGTGTCAGGATGCATTTGCAACATCACATTTCACCCTTATAATAACTTCACGGATAGACACTAGGATTATTTGCACTTAGACAAGGTCTAAGTCTTGCTCCTCAGGCTTCAGAGGGCCAGGAACTGAGCCAGGACAGGCAGACAGGCAGCCTCCAGTGCCTATACCTTCATCCACAAGAGTCTTCTGCCTGTGTGTTTACCACTGCGTGGCACATGGTAATTGCTCAAAAATATAAGTAGCAAATGAATGGATGTAATCTAGAGGTATCCTGTGGCTTGAATATGGCTTGAGTGTGTTCCCCAAGTGTGGAAAGCTGGGTCCCCAGTGTGGCCATTGAAGAGGTGATGGCACCTTTAAGTGGTGGGCCCTAGTGGGAGGTTGTCAGGTCCTTGGGTGTGTGGCTCTGGAAGGGACTAACATAGTGCTCATGGGACCCCAGTTGCCCTCTGGCATCCTGTCTCAACATGTGATCATGGTCTTGCCATCATGATGCCACCTGCCATGATACAGTGTAGTTAGGGGGAACCTCACCAGAACCTATGCGCTGTTTGGACATTCAGCCTGTAAAACTGTGAGTTAAGTAAACCTCTTTTCTTTTCAAAGTACCCAGGCTCAGGTATTTTGTTACAGTGATGGAAAACAGTTGCAAGGCTGAGAATTTGACATATACTTACAGGGAGGGAGAGTGATGCTGGAAGAACACAGCTGCATCCATTGAAATAAAATGCCCAAGTGAAAATCCAAAGATAACAACATCAAACTATCTGGGGCCATCTATGGCCCAACTGCCCCTCTGTTCCCCGTGCCACCCTGTCCTCATTAAGTGTAAAGCTCAAGGAGTTTCATCTTGTTAAAGCCAAAACCAACTCCCTCCTTAGTGGTGTTTACAGACGAAGGCAAGAGCCACCTGGAGAAGGAGGGCTTTTAAATCGGACGGTGTTTCCCCTTGAGGAAATTAACGCTTTGGTCCTGCAGGAATCATCTTCAAAGCCAGGGACTCTGGTTTAAGCACTGCATTTAGAAGCAGCTAATCAGGCCCCCGGCCAGATGGCGGGGCCGTCTCTTCTCTTGTGGAATGGGGGCCTGCCTCGTACAGCTGTCCGAGCTGCGGGTTGAAATCAAGATTCTGGAATTCTTCCTCTCTGCTCTTTCATCCACAGCCTCTGGGGCCTGCGGTCCCGAGTCAAGTGCAGGTTGAGCCTCGGGGGCTGCGGCAGGTGAGGCCTCGAAAGCAATCTGCTGTCATGGCTGGACCCTTTCTCCTTTTTATGTTCCTAATCGCTTTACCAGAAACATGACGGCATTTGTCCTGAGCTGTACTAGCTGGGGGCATCACCCTCTCAGAGGGCATTGGAAATCAGGCGTCTTCATCGGCAAGGTCCCTTTTGACAACACCTCCCACTTTGTATCAACAAGTGCCTAAAATACTACCAGCCTATGAGCGAAAATGCACGACATTAGCAGTGCACACATAGGTGACAGATAAAGAGTTGTAGCAATAGAACAAAAGAAATTGATGCATTTCATCAAAATTAAAAATTTTTCATCAGAGTCAAAGTACACTGTCAGAATGAAAGAATTCACAGAATGAGAGGAAATATTTGCAGATTGTGTATCTGATAAGGGATCGATACCCACAATATGTAAAGAACCTGTATCACTCGTGAACAACAAAAAATACGCGATCTGATTCAAACATGGGCAAAGGAGTTGCATAGACATTTCTCCAAAGAAGATATTCGAATAGCACATAAACTCATGAAAAGATACTCAGTATCACTAGTCAAGGGAACACAAGGTAAAGCCACAATGAGAGACCACTTCACATCTGTTAGGGTGGCGACTGTTAAAAACCCAGAAAAAAACAAGTATTGTCCAGGAAGTAAAGAAATTGGAATCTTTGTGCATCACTGGTAGGGATATAAAATGGCGCAGTTCCTGGGGAGCACAGTACAGTAATCTTCAAAAAGAGAAATATTAGCCGGGCGTGGTGGCGCATGCCTATAATCCCAGCAGCTCGGGAGGCGGAGGCAGGAGGATCGCAAGTTCGAGAACAGGGGCAGTCTGCGTAACCTAGCGAGACCCTGTCTCAAAAACTAAAAAAAAAAAAAAAAAAGAGAGAGAGAGAAATATTGAATAACCACACCATCTAGCAGTTCCATGTCTGGGTATATAACCACAAGAAGTGAAAGGGAGGACTGAGAGCAGATATTTGTATATCTGGTTTCACGGCAGCATTATTCACAATAACCAAACAGTGGAAGCCACCCAGGATCCATCAATAAACGACTCTTGTCCATCAATGTTGTTGTTGTTGTTAGGTGCTATCGAGTAGGTGTCTGATTCATAGTGACCTATGTACAACAGGTGAAACACTATTGGTAGTGCTTCTCTGCTATTCATAGGGTTTTCAATGGCTGATTGTTTTTTGGGAGTGGGTTGCCAGGTCCTTCTCCCTGTCCATCAATAGATGACACAAAATGTGGTATGTACACACAATGGAATATTATTCAGATCTTAAAAAGGAAGAAAATAATTTTGAGACAGGGTCTTACGATTTAGCCCAGGTTGGCCTCAAACTGCAGATCCTCCTGCCTCAGCCTCTTAAGTGCTGGGATTATAGGCATGTGCCACGCGACCAGCCTAGGAAGGAGATTTTGACCCGTACCACAACATAGACACATCTTAAACACATTGTGCTAAGCAAAATAAGCCAGACACAAAAGGATAAATATTGACTAACTCTGTGTATATAAAGTATTTATGGTAATTCATGAAGGGAGATAGGAGATGTGTGGTTCCATGGGCTGGAGGGAGGAGGGGTAGGGGACCTGGGGTTTAATGGGGGCAGCGTTCCAGCAAGAGCTGAAAACAGCTCTGGAGACGGACAGTGGTGAAGGCTCCGTGACAATGGGAACGTAGGTAACGCGGCTGAGCCGTGTGCTTGAAAATGGCTAAGTGGCAAAATCCATGTTATGTGTCTTTTACAATTTAAAAAAAAAGAAAGATTTATCCACCCAGCAGTGAAAGCACAGGGTCACCCTTGACCACCTCCGCCTCCACCCCAGTAGCAGCACCCAGAGGCTCCCAACCGTCTGAGAATTTGCATTCATATCTGTGCTCCACTGACTGTACACGTGGCAGAGCCACGCCCCAGCCCTGTCTCTTTTTGGGCCAGGGTTTGCCCCACAGGGCACTGGCTTCCCCGCATTTTCCAGGTTTCGCGTGGGGCGCATGGGGACTGATGTGCAAGGGGACCTCACAGACCCTCGGTGGCAGCAAGGAAACCCAAGGACTGATGGAAAGAGGCTGCACCGCCAGCCAGGCTGAGCTCGCGTGACCGCAGAGAACTGACAGAGGGCGGCCACCACCTCGGCAATTGAGGTGCTGCAAGGGCAGGTGAGGCGTGGTGTCCCCTTTGCCCGGAGGTCACCCATCTCTGCCATCAGCTTTCTGTGGCCATTGCTTTAATCTGGGCCGTGGGGTTTATTATCTGTAAGGGCTGTGTAGGCCCTTACAGATGGCGTTAGGGCAGCGGAGGGGAGGGAGGCGAGTGGAACCCCGCAATGGGCAGCAGCCGAGGCTGAGGAGTGGAGCCCAGAACACACTGTCAGAGGAAGAAAAGTCCCCAGCCTGAGGAGTCACTTTGATGTCTGGGAAGCACCTTGATTGGGTACCAGAGAAATGGAGAAAATGGACGGACAGACCTCACCATCATGGGGGAAAAGGACTTTCCCTTCGAGGTCGGCATTATGAACCTGGACTAAATGTCTGGCTGTCAGGCCCACGATCCGTAGAACAGCTCTCACACAAAGGGTCAGCCCTGGGCCACAAGCGGCCGCCCGTGTCACCCTGGCCCTATCAGCCACACACTGACCTTGGAGTCAGGGACCTGGCCAGGCATTTGCCCTTCGGTTTTTTATCCTTAAAAGGGGATGAAAAGACTTCTCAGGCAAACCTGTGAGCTGTAAGTGACTTGGTGCGTGTGAAGGGGCCAGGTGGAGCTGGGCGTGGTGGTGCATGCCGGTAATTCCAGCACTGGGGGTGTGGGGGAAGCTAGGGCAGGAGGACTGTGAGTTTGAGGCCAGCCTGGGCTACACTAGGACCCTGTATCAAAAATGGGGGGGAGAGGGAGAGAGGGGAAGGGAGGGAGGG
>VMDO01000131.1:76286-199617 GCA_007922755.1 Pedetes capensis | reverse complement strand
GAAGGAAGGAAAGAAAAAGAAAGAGAAAGAAAAGAAAGTTAAGGAAGGAAGGAAGGAAAAGGAAAGGAAGAAGAAATAAAAAGAGAAAGAGAACATAAAGCCAGTGTCCAGCAGTGCAAAGCAGCTAGAAGGAATAATAAATCATTGATTGAACCGGAAACCAGACTCAAACCAGCCCTATGGTTAAGTCCCGCCCCCACGATTCCCCCTCACTGTGGTAGGTCTTTATATTTTTCTATTTTCTTTTTCTTTTTTTTTTTTTTTGTACTGGGGATTGAACCCAGGGCCTCGTGCCTGCATGCTCTGCAAGTGCTGGACCACTGAGCTGCACCCCCAGCCCACTTTTTTTAACTTTTTTGAGACAGGGTCTCACTAAGTTACGCAGACTGCCTCTGGCCTCGAACTCACGATCCTCCTACCTCTGCCTCCCAAGCCGCTGGGATTACAGGCGTGCACCACGACACCCGGCTATATTTTTCTTTAAGTTCACCTTAGTGGACTCACTGCTTTTACTCAATCCCAAGGCATAATATCCTTGAAGTCGCAGCTTTGATATGCCAGCTACACCTCCTAGAGGTACTTGAAAATAAATGCAAACCTATGAGAGCGAAACGTCCTCTATGTCCCACCTAGAGCGGCCCCTGAGCCCGCCCTGGATGCTGTGGCCTGCACAGCAGCTCTGGGGTGTTCTCAAGTAGGTGGCGAAGCTAGGGCAGGTCACCAGGTTGGCCACATCGCCCACCTGGTAATGCTTTCACTTCTGACCTTGAACTTGCAGCAGGGCAGCTCCGTGGGCAGGGAGGAGTTGTGTGTGAATAGCCGGGGTGGCCACCTGTGGTGGTGGAGGGGGGACTGTCTGCATGGAGCTGGCCTCCCTCAGCCTCTCAGGCCTGCTGGAGACCCAGCCTCTGCACCCTCTGGAGGCTCAGCGGAGGCAGAGCCGGGGAGAGGCCAGGAGAGGCAGCTTGGCTGTGTCTCAACTCTGGTCAGCTTCTCCGTCCGCATGGCCGCCACACAGTCAGGCTCCCCAACTTCCTACCAGGTGGAAAACTAGGGGGGCCTCTTCCCCTGATCCCATCCTCCACACTGTTTTGAAAACACAAATCCCTCCCATGTGGTCCTCTTTTGGGACTCCATGGTCGGGAGAGCTGAAGCTGTCATCCGGGCTTGTCTGGCCCACATAGGGCTAACTTTTTAGCAAATACTCAGAATATGTGAGATTCACACGAATAGGAACAGCTGTAAAGATGAGCGCAGTAGCTCCGAGCGTGGCCTCTAGCTCCTTGTCACCGTCATCGCTGAAGCTCAGGAGACAGCTCCGTGCTGGCCCAGACTGGCTCTTTTGTCCTGCACTGTCTCGGCTCCGGGTGGCGGAGGGAACAGCAGACACGCACTGCTGCTCTAAGCTGCTGCAGGCGGTCCCGGGTCCCCAGCCCTTCCCGCTAAGGCTGAGGGGCTGCTCTGAGCAGGCTCTGTGCGCCCTGTCTACATATACTGTGCTGGCTTTAAAAATCCAGATTTTGAAACTCAAACAACCAAGCCATCTGGCCAAGGAAGGTGTTCATGCTCCCATGTGGCAAAAACTGAACAGAGAGAGGAGGAAGAGAAAAGCGGACCGGCAGCTTGACGTGAGGTCTCTGCACTTGAATTTGCCACAGTCCTCACCGCTCCCTATTGTTCCTGCTAGAGTTGGGATCTTAAATGTCCCCCTAAAAGCCCCTGTGTTAAGGGCCTAGTCCCCACCTTGGTGCTGTTGGAGGTGGTGGAAAACTTGAAGAGGTGGAGTGTAATGGGAGATCTTCCAGTCACTGGGGCTGAGCCCTTGAAGGAGAGACTGTGCTTTTGTATTTCACCATGAAAAGAGCAAGCTTGGGGGTGGGGAGCTGCTGGTTTTGGGAGGTGGGGAGACACCTGGAGTGGAGTCAGCCCACCCAGATCAGCCCATCCCCAGGCAATCCTTGGATGGCCGACCAAAGCCACAGAGCTCATTCCCTGCTTACTCCTGTGTACCATGACAATTCCATAGTACTTTTGTTATACAGCATTATTGCGGTCCTAGCTAACTGATACAGGGATCAGCCCATCCCCAGGCAATCCTTGGCTGGCCCACCAAAGCCACAGAGCTCATTCCCTGCTTATTCCTGTGTGCCATGACAATTCCATAGTACTTTTGTTATACAGCATTATCTCGGTCCTAGCTAACTGATACAGGAAGAACTACAAAGAGGCTAGTGTAGTATGATAGGGAAAATGCTATAATGGCAATAATAACAATTAGAGGAGACAGGCAGTTTCCCTTGAAAACTCACACTTTTAACCCCCTGGCCTTCTTTCTCCCTTCCTCCCCCACCTCCTTCTGGTTACAGGGTTTAGTAAAAGTTTAGTGAGTGAGGCAACCCCAGCCAACAGTTTTCCCACTGGAGCTCAAGAACTCACTCTTGGGATGGCTTACCCTTGGGCCTTGTCCACCTTCACTGGTTGTCTGTAGAGTGAACTCACTCTCAAATCCCAGTTGGCCCACAAGAGCCACAAAGTCCCCTGAGGACTGTGGTCACCTGGGGTCTCTCTCTACCTGGGCCTTGAACCCATGAAGTCTACTTCTATCCCTAAGTGCCACCCAGCCTGGCCCAGCAGTTCCCACCCTTTTATATCTGGTCCTGGGCTGAATTGTTAGGTGCTGTCAAGTCAATGTTCAACTCATAGTGACCCTATGTACAACAGGCAAAACACTATTGTCAGTGCTTCTCTGCTGTTCGTAGGGTTTTCAATGGTGGATTGATTTTTGAGAGTGGGTTGCCGGGTCCTTCTCCCAAGGCTACAGCACCTGGTGTTCCCAGGTGATCTCCCATCCAAGTACTAACTAGGCCCGACCCTGCTTAGCTTCTGAGATCTGAAGGGATCGGATGCCCCAGTGGTACAGCTGCAGGCTGAGTGGACAAGTCATATTCTACAGCCACAAGCAAGTGGGCCCATGGCCAACCAGGCCTGGAGCAAGAGTCCCTGTTGTGATATATGGGGACCTGATGTGTGGGGGGGCTAAGGGGAGGTACAAGGAAGTATTCTTCCAGCAGAGGCTGGGGGGACCAGGGAAGCACTGGCTATATAAGTCCTGATCCCAGCTCTGCCACATGAATCCTTGGACAATCTGCCCCACTCCTCTGAGCTTTTATTTTCTTGACTATAAAATGAAACTAATAAACCTCACCATGCCCTGTTGTTGTTGTTGGGTGCCGTTGAGTTGGATCTGACTCATAGGGACCCTAAGCACAGCAGAACAAAACACTACCCAACACTCTGCCATGCACACGATCTTTTTGTGTTTGAGCCCACTGTTGTAGCCACTGTGCTGCTTCTCATTTTGAGTCACGCCACATCAGTAATTGGAGGTCCCAGGAACTTTACTCCATTGCCGTCATTAAGGTCAACTGTACTTTGGGGAGGCACCGCTTCCATCGTTTGAGTGCCTTCTGGCCTGGGCGGAGTGTAACAAACATCAATTCCCTTCCCTCCTTTCCCATTGGTCTCTGCCTTGAGAAGGAAACTGGGCCTAAGGCAATTTCAGCCCAAGCCACTGAAGCTGAGATTCCTCACAGCCACTCCCTGGCAGGCGGAACTGGAAGCGGGATGGTAGAGTGGCCAGGACCCAGGCTTTGGACACCAAGAGCCTGGAGCTCTGCTTACCGGCCGCATGACCTTGACCAAGACCCTTCACCCCACGGAGCCTCTGGCCCCCGCTCCACAGCACTGGGATGACTATGGTCCTGCCTCGTAGGACTGCTGTGATGGACACTGAGACATGGAAACATTCCTAGAATGGTAGCTGTTAAAGGATCTGGAAACTGCTGAAAGGGGGTTGAATAACGAGGCTTGAACGGAAAGACACCATCACATCTGCTGCATCTGCTTCTTGGCCCACAACGGGCTGGGATGACTGTTTCCTGCGAGACAGCCTGCCACGTGCGCCGGCCACTCCTCTATCACTGTGCCTCGGCACCCTGGCCCCATTCAGAGCAGCAGACAGGAAAGGTGTAATGGGCCAGATAGGCCTGGGGGTGATGGGGCAAACCTGCCCTGTCCCATTTGCCCATCACACAGCTGGAAGGGAGGGGCCGGGGCAGCCGCTGCTTTCATGTCGTGCTATATTTACCCCCATGGGCGGTCTGATCCCTGCCCAGCGCCTCCCTGGCTCCCAGGGCACCCTTATCACCGGGCTGGCTGCCTTATCTCCCGGCAAAGCGCAGGCGGCATTTTGCTTTCAGGTTGGAACCGGCACGAATCAGATTTCCAATGCAGTCTACGTGACGTGACGGCTTGTCGGCCGCCCCTCACTGGTCCCCTTGACTGTGGTCTCTGCCCCTTCACAGAGGCTCAGAGAGCGCTTTCTGAAAGACTCTCCCTTCCCGCTGGATGTCCACTGTGACAGAGTCTGTGGGGTCAGATGAGCGCTCCTGGGTCCCAGCACCCAGCGTGGCATGCTGGGTGGCAGAGGTAGAAGCGCTGACAAGATGTACGAGGATCTGGCCCTTTCTAGAGCTTGTTGTTGCTGTTGTTAGGTGCTGTCGAGTCGGTATCCGACTCATAGAGACCCTGTGTACAATAGGCGAAACAATTGTCAGTGCTTCTCTGCTGTTCATAGGGTTTTCAATGGCGGATTGATTTTGGGGAGTAGGTTGTTGGGTCCATCTCCCGTCTAGAGCTTGTAGTGAAAGAGATAATGACACGCTGGCTAGTCGGAGCTGGCGTGTAGGGAGAGATGGAGAAAGCCAAAAAGCTGGGGGCCACCTTGAGAGGAGCTGGTAAGCTTGCCATGCAGTCAAGGCGCTGGGGACCCCCCACGGACTTGCAGGAGAGGCAGGGTGGGCTGGAAGGCCCACTGGTGATTCCCCAGGCTTGGTTCTCCCCCTGTCACCGGCTCAGACATCCTCTGATCAGCAGCATGGGACCTGACCCCTGTCTCCAGATGGGCACAGGCTCCCCAGGCCATTCTGGGTCACTCCGGGTATCCCATGAAGACGTGCGCATCCTGACCCCCCGACCTCACAATGTGACTTTGAGTTAAGATGAAGCCACCCAGGTGGCCTGGTGGCCTTATGGAAAAGGTACATCTGTACACAAGAACTCTCTCCTGGTCCTGGGCATCCATCTTCCTTCCCTGAGCTCCGCCCGGCTGGAAGTTGCACAGTCACCCCAGCTGGGCTGCCAGGCTGAGGGGACCGGGTGGCCCTAACCACAGGCACTGGAGCTACTCATAGCTCTCTGGAGTTCCTTTCTGGGTGTGTAAGTCCTAGTAGAGCTGGGCAGCCAAGTGTCCTCTGCGCCCTTTTTTTTTTTTTTTTTTTTTGTGGTACTAGGGGTTGAACCCAGGGCCTCGCGCTTGCATGCTCTGCAAGTGCTGGACCACTGAGCTGCACCCTCAGCCCAATTTTTTTTTTTTTTTTTTTTTTTTTACTTTTTTTCTGAGACAGGGTCTCACTAAATTATGCAGGCTGCCTCTGGTCTCGAACTTGCCATCCTCCTGCCTCAGCCTCCTGAGCCGCTGGGATTACAGGCATGTGCCACTGCGCCCGGCTCCTCTGTGCTCATGAAACGGCTACCTGTAAAGCCCTGAGCCCGGCACCCACCAGCCTCTTGAGCGGGGGAATTGGAAGGGCCACTCTGTCCACTGGATCCAGGGCCACCACCAGGAAGGGGAGAGAAGCCTCCAGAAAGCCACATTCTGCTGGCAGAGACTATGGATCCTCAATGGAGCGGATGGCCGTGGGTCCAAAGGGACGGCAGGTCCGGGGACAACACCCCTTCTCTTTCTAGTTGACAGGCTGCAGCCGTTTCTTTCCTTCCTCCCTCTTTTCCCTCCTTCACTCCCTCTTGTGCTTCAGGTAGCCAAAAAGTCTTCACAGGGAGCCCACCTGGACAAAGGCCTGCTGGGCGTGGCTCTGAGTCTCCAGACAAATAGGACAGAACCCCCACCCCAGGCCCCGGCCGCACCCTACATCATCAGAGCAGCCTGAGTTCACATCCTCGCCCTGCCACTCGCTAGCCAAGTCTAATCGGAGGCTGAATGGCGGTCCCCCAAAATATATGTTGTTGTTGTTAGGTGCTGTGGAGTCAGGCCCAACTCATAGCTACCTTCACGGGGTTTTCCATGGCTGATTGTTATAGGATTGCTTCAGGGGTGGATTGCCGTGTCCTCCCGTTTTTGCTGTGCTGGGGATCAAACTCAGGGTCTCAGAGAGCGCAGAGCAACACTCTACCAACTGAGTTACCCCCCTCCCATATATATTCACATCAAATCCTTGGAGCCTTTGAATGGGACCTTACTTGGGAAAAGGGCATCAGGGATGTAATTAAGGTGAGACCCCTGAGATGAGGTCACTCTGGATCATCCAGGGGGACCTGAGTTCCAATGACGAGTGTCCTCACAAGGGGCACACAGAGGCGCGGGGAGAAAAGAGCACGCGAGGACGGAGGCAGAGACTGGAGCGGTACAGCCACAGCCAAGGGACTCCGGAGCCACCAAGAGCTGAAAGAGGCAGGAGGACCCTCCCTGAAGGCATGTGGGGCACAGCTCCCCCAGCACCGCCTCCCGACTCCCAAGCCCAGAGCTGTGAGAGAACTCATCGCAACCACTCTCTGCTCCCTGTTACGGCGGCCCTGCCTAAGGCCCTAAAAGTAAAAAAATGGGCTGGTGTGCAGCCCAGTGGTCGACTCCTTGCAAAGCACGTGTGAGGCTCTAGGTTCAACCCCCAAGTACCAGAAGAAAAAATTATATTCTTCTGCAGTAATTCCTAATGTACAGGGTTTTTATTTGGAAATAATTATAGAGTCACAGGAAACTGCAAAAATAGAACATAGGAGTTTGTGTGCCCTTCCCCCAATGTCCCTAATGGCATTACGTATAGTCAGTCACCTTGTAACATCTGGGTCAATAACAGGTGGGGTATGATGGTGGTTTTGTTGTTGTTGTTAGGTGCCGTCGAGTCGGTATCTGACTCATAGCGACCCTCATAGGGTTTTCAATGGCTGACTGTTTCGGGATTGCCTTGAGAGTGGATTGCCAGATCCTCCTCCCATTTTTGCGGTGCTGGGAATTGAACTCGGGACCTCAGAGACTGCAGCGCAGCGCTCTACCCACTGAGCTAAATCCCGTTACACAAGATTATATCACCTAGTGAGGCTACGGGCTGGGATTTAGCTCAGCTGGTAGAGCACCACTCTGCAGTCTCTGAGGTCCTGGGTTCGATTCCCAACACTGTGAAAATGGGAGAAGGACGTGGCAACCCACCCCCAAGGCAATCCCAAAACAGTCTGCCATTAAAAACCCTATGAGGGTTGCTATGAGTTGGACACAACTCGACAGCACCTAACGACAACAACAACAGTGAAGCTACAGCCATCTAGGTTTGTGTAAGTACACTCGATGATGTTGTTGGCACAAAAGCGAATGGCAGAATGTATCCTTGCTAAGTGACACATGACTATAGGTGTAGTCTGACACCAAAAGGCATTTGAAGCCAGGTGTGGTGGCACACACCTGTGATTCCAGCACTTGGGAAGCAGAGGCAGGAGGATTGCAAGTTGGAGGCCAGCCTGGGCTGTATATCGAGGACCCATCTCAAAAACAACAACAATCTCAAAAAATAAAAACCAAAGGGAATTAATATGGCTATTATACCGGGAACTGGACTGCCAGCAGCACTGCACTCCCTCCAGTTGGTACAAGCATTGATTTGTGTGGGGAGGTTGCTTTATGTAAGTTTACCCCATGGGTAGACCTGTGCAGCCATCCCCACCAGCAAGACACAGCCCCGTCCCATCCACATATGGGAACTGTCACGCCACCCCTTTATTTCCACACATCCACAGCCCTGTCCTCTGGCAATCATTAATCTGCTCACTAGACTTTCATCATTTTGGAAATATGATAGAAATGGACTCAGGTGGCCTGCCATCTTCTGAGACTGGCTTTTATCAGTCAGCATGATTCCCTTGAGATTGGCCTAAATTGATGCCCAGGTCAATAGTATGATCCTTTTCACTGATGAGTATTATATTCTAGCCATGGCCCTTCGCTCACTGAAGGCAATTGGAATTGCTTCTGTTTTTTGGCTATTACACCTCCTATGAACATTTGTGAACAGGTGTTTGTGTGGCCATATGTTTTCACTTCTCTGGGATAGATAACCACGGGAACATTTAATTTTAAGCTTCTCTGTTATCTGGCCCACTTCTGCTGAGAAGTTACTATCTGCAAAGACTTTTGATTTGTGTTTTAAGGAACCATGCACCTAGTCACTTTTCTATCGGAAAATCATCTTACTCTAACATGGGCTTTGCAAGCGGGTTTCTACTATTCCATGGAACTTGCATATGGGGAAATATTTATGTGTCAATTTTATCCGAGAGAGAACCTTTCTATTCTCATAATCAATTTGAAAAGTAGAGAAGCAGCAGGCAGTATAATCCCCTTTCCATAAGATAGCTTTGAAATCAGTGGTTAATATTGTTTTCATTCTACCACCTCAGAAGCCTAACAGCAGGCTTTCAGATGGACACCCAAGAGGGGCACAGAAGAGAGGAGTCCGGTCGTGTGGTGGTCATGAAATAGAAGCACAAGGGTAATGACAGTGGTCCAGGCTTCAGATGCCTCGTTGACACACTTTTTTTTCCAGCACTGGAGTGTTGAACCTAGGGCCTCGCACATGCTTTGTAAATGTTTTACCACTGAGCTGCATCCCCAGCCCTGCTTTTACTTTTTATTTGGAGATAGGGTCTCACTAAGTTCTGCAGGCTGCCTCTGCCCTTGAACTTGCCATTCTCCTGCCTCAGCCTCCTGAGTTGCTGGGATTACAGGCATGAGCCACTGTGCTTGGCTGTAGTCCTCAGACTTTTTAATGATATATTTAAGATATACCAGGAGGTATAAACAGTTTTACCACTGAAAATGGTAATGTAGGAGGTAGGGGGATAGCTTTTGCTCAGCATGTGCAAGGCTTTGCATTCAATGCCAGCACCAAGAAAAAAAAAAGAAAAAAGGGGAAAAGAGGAAAAAAGAAAAGGCAATGTATCCACAGCAAATTGTAGTAAATAATGAGAGTGTTAGTGGTGAAAAGAAATTAGCACCTCTTCATATTATATAGCCTGCAGCCATAGCCCTGTGGCATCCCATCTCATCAGATCTCGGAAGCTAAGCAGGGTCAGGCCTGGTTAGTACCTGGATGGGAGACCGCCTGGGAACACCAGATGCTGTAGGCTTGGGAGAAGGACCTGGCAACGCACTCCCAAAAATCAATCTGCCATTGAAAACCCTATGAACAGCAGAGAAGCACTGACAATAGTGTTTCCCCTGTTGTACAGAGGGTCGCTATGAGTTGGATACCAACTCGACAGCACCTAACAACAACAACAAGATATTATATAATTCTGATTTTAAAATAAAATAGAATACAGATCAGAAAATATATTGGAATGTAGTTTGAATAAAATGTCCTAAAAATGTTAATGAGATTTTTCCTTTGTGGATGGTACTTTTTAAAGAGGATCCTCCACTGCCATTGCCAAGGTAAGAAAAAGGTGATTCTTTGGGCATAATTTTGAACATTATAACATCTTAAGATAACAAAACATTTTTAAGCTTTTAAAATATTACTCATGAAAGCATAATTTTTGGCAGTGGTGCTTATGAAGAATTTGAAGCTGTTATCATTAAAGGGGGATTTGTGGGTGCCCACCGGTCTTGAAGCCTGCCGTAAAAGTTCCATTCATAAGGCTGGGGTGCAACTCAGTGGTAGATCATCTGCTTAGCATGCATGAGGCCCTAGGTCCCCAGCCCCCAAGCACTGTTATTAAAAAGTCCCATCCACGAAGGAAAAATCCTCTTCCTCCTCTACTTCTTCTTCTCCTTCCTCCTCCTCCTCCTCTTCTTCTTCCCCTTCTTCTTCTTCTTCTTCCTCCTCCTCTTCTTCTTCTTCCTCCCCTTCCCCTTCCCCTCCCTCTCCTTCTCCTTCTCCTTCTTCTCCTTCCTCTTCTCCTTCTTCTTCTCCTTCCCTTTCTCCTTTCCCTTCTTCCTCTTCCTCTTCCTCTTCTTCTTCCCCTTCTTCCTCTTCTTCTTCTTCTTCTCTTCATCTTTTCTTCTTCTTCCTCTTCTTCCTTCTCTTCTTCCCCTTCCCCTTCCCCTTTTCCCTTCCTCCCTCCTCCTCCTACCCTTCCTCCTCCTCCTCTTCTTCCTCTCCCCTTCCTCTTCTTCCTCCTCCTCCTCCTTATTGTCATCATCCTTCTCCTCCTCTCCTCCTCCTCCTCCTCCTCCTCCTCTTCCTTCTTCTTCTACTTCAAGACAATATCTCACTCTGTAGCAGAGGCTGGCCTGGGACTTGCTATGTAGCCCAGGCTGACCTCAAACTCACCATGATCCTCCTGCTTCAGCCTCCCCAGTGCTAGGATTACAGATGTGAGCCACCAGTCTGGCTCTTTCCATTCATTTTAAAATTACTTTTACCATTAGCATATATGCCCATAAAAACACAGAATTGTTTTTCCTGTTGTAAATTTTATAAAATTTTATGTGAGGGATCAGGGTGTGGTGGCATGTATCTGTAATCACAGCAATTCAGGAGACAGAGGCAGGAGGTTCACAGGTTCGAGGCCAGAGGCAGCCTGTGTAACTTAGCAAGACGCTGTCTCAAGATAAAAAATAAAAATGGGCTGGGGGCGCAGCTCAGTAGTAAAGCACTTGCAAAGCGTACGTGAGGCCCTGGATTCAACCCCCAAGTAATAAAAACAAAAAAATCTTTACATGAGGGCTACTATTCAGCCTTAATAAGGAAGGGGATTCTGACATAAGCCATAACATGGATGAAGATTAAGGACAGTATGCTAAATAAAATAAGCCAGCACAAAAAGACAAGAAACACTCACAATGAGAACAGGCAAAATCAAAGATGCAGAAGTGGACTGGTGGTTACCAACGGCTGGAGGGAGGGAAGAATGGGGGGCTACTGTTTAATTGGTACTGAGCGCTATAGCTTGGATCCCAAGTGTCCCCCAAAGACCCTTGTGTTGAAGGCTTGGTCCCAGAGTTGCCCTATGGTGGACTGGAGCTTTAAGAGGTGGGGGCCTAATGGGAAGTCTTTGTTACAGGCCAGCGGTGCCCTTGAAGTGAGAGACCCCATCCCTTTCCTCTTTCTTTCCCTTTGTTTCCTGACCAGGAAGTGAGAGATTTTGTTGCATCATGAGCTTCTACTATGACGCGCCTCCCCACCACAGGCACAAACACAAGGGCGCAAACCAGTGAGGGCTCAGACTCTCTAACACTGTGAGCCTACCATAAGCTTTGTTTCCCAAGATGCTTTGCCCCCGGTGTTAAGCTGAAGAGCACACAGAGAGTTTTGGCTTTACAAGGTGAAGGGGTTATGGGCGTGGTGGTGACAATTTGAATATTAAGTACATTATGAGCATATTATGAATGTGCTTAATAAAACTGTGCAGTTAAAAATGGTTAAGGTGGCAAATTTTATGTGTATTTTACACAACTACTGTTCAACTGGTATTCAACTATAAGAATCCTTTAGGGACTTAATTTTTTTTAATATTATGGATTTTATCCATACAGGTACATATAGATTCCTACATTCATTTGCACAGGAACATAGTGGTTCATTGAAGAAATATACCCCAGGGCCTGCGGGTGAAGCTCAGGGGTAGAGTGCTAGTCCAATATGCACAAGGCCCTGGGTTACACGTCCAGTGCTGCAAAAGGAGGGGACTCTACCTCCCAATTTATTTATCCTGTACATAGACAAATTGTTTTCAATATTGATTATTACATCAATGCCTCTCTATGTGCCCCCCCAACACACACGCACACGCACACGCACACTAGGGATCTGTCCAAGAGACAGGAAGGTAGTAGTTCTCCAAGTGGGGCCAGAGGAACCCCGGGGTTCCACCTACTATGACAAACTGAAAGCAGGAGCAGACAGGAGAGTCCAGCTGCTTCTCCTGAGCCAGACATAAAGAGATATTAGAAAATGTAAAACAATGCCCTTCTTTCATTAATTTTTCTTTTGACTAAAACTGACTATTTTTCATTAAAAATGCATTATTTGGGTTGGGAATGTAGCTCAGTGGTAGCATGCTCGCCTAACAGGCATAAGACCCTGGGTTCAACCCCCAGCACCGCAAAAAATAAAAATAAAAATTTTAAAAGTGTTATTTAGGTTAAATTGTAATTGGCTTATTACTATTGCTAATAAATAAATCTTTTAAAATTTCTCACTCTTAATCTCTAATAGGGTAAATGTCAATACTCAAAACACAATGATTGGCATCCTCAACAATTTTTTAAGAAAATAAAGGAACCCTGACACCAAAAAATCTAAATACCTCTGCTCTCCGGTGCATACCTCAGTGAGGAATTATGGAATCCAGAGCCAGTGAAACTCAGCTTCCATATTGGCCAGACCACTCTCCTGAGTGATCCTTGTGCACAAAGACAGTGGCTGTGTGATTTGTCTGTTTTTCCTGGTTCTTTTTTTGTTAATGAGTGGCTAGCACTTTAAAAAAATCTGAAAATCATTGGGCCCTGTCCCTCTGTGGTCTAAGGACATGTGTGCTGTGGCTTCTGCCGCAGTAACTAGGCCCAGGGAGTTGGAAGGAGCGCAGAGCACGTGCTCCTTGGAGAGGCCGGCTGTGTGGCCCAGATGTTGAAGGGGCGACGGCAGCTGCCGTGGGCGAGTCAGAAGCTCCTGGAATGACCCAGGCAGGACACAGGGGTCCGAGCTAGGCAG
Source organism: Pedetes capensis (assembly GCA_007922755.1). Lineage (NCBI taxonomy): Eukaryota > Metazoa > Chordata > Mammalia > Rodentia > Pedetidae > Pedetes > Pedetes capensis. The sequence continues at coordinate 186,835 of VMDO01000131.1, read as the reverse complement.
AGACTGAGTGGAAACGTGGGGACCCGGGAGGCTGACCAGTCAGAGGAGATGAAGGCAAGGGAGACAGGAAGAGCCTGAGTTTCTGCCTCGAACCCTGGAGGCCAGCAGCCAGGGATGGGGGTAACCAGGTTGCGACGGAAACTCAGAACACAGGAACTAGGACTCCCATGTGACTGGGAAGGCTTTGACACCTACTTTTTTTATTTTTTATTTTTTGCAGTACTGGGGGTTGAACCTAGGGCCTTGAGCTTGCATGCTTTGCAAGTGCTGGACCACTGAGCTGCGCCCCCAGCCCTTTTTTTTTTTAACTTTCTGAGACAGGGTCTCGCTAAATTACGCAAACTGCCTCTGGTCTCGAACTTGCGATCCTCCCGCCTCTGCCTCCTGAGCTGCTGGGATTACAGGCTTGCGCCACCGCGCACAGTTTACCCACTTCTTTATTCTTGGTCCCTGGCCTGATTCAAGCAGGCAGCGCTCACTCAGGTGGGCTCTGGTGATGGGTCTCAGAGCCCCTCCATGAGGCCAAGGGTCAAGCTTAATGTCAAGAAGGGCCAAATCCCAGATCTTGGGACAACGTTTACCCCAGCACTTGATTTGGGGCACTATTTATACCAGTTCTCAGCACAGTAAAAACTGGTGATAAAAGTAAGCCACAAGGGCCAATGCCCTTCCCTGGGGCCTGGGGCTTTGCAGGAAGAGCTCTGGACAGAAATTGTTATGACTAAGAAGTTCCTTAAAAATATAGACAATGACCTAGCACAGATGCTGTTTATAATTGCTTTGTTATTTTGTTTGCTTTTACTTCAATGCACAGGTCAATATTCAGGCAGCTACTTTGTTTGAAATATGTAAAATATTCTGATGAATTATAAAATCTGCAAAGCAAAGGGAAGCAAAATATCACACTCAGATGCCATTTATGGAAAGAAACCTCCACCCTACCTCAGCAGTCTCATTCAAACCTGGTAGAATCACTTTTTTCATTCACCTAGATGAATCATTTTATTTATTTATTTGTTTGTTGACAAATCTCAGTCATTTCTCTACTAGATACATTTATCGGTATATGTGTGAGAAAATGTTCTCCAACACAATTATTACTGTTTATTTGCAATGGGTTTTAAATTTTGACAACTTTATTTTTAGACTCTTTGAAGATGATTATATATTTTTCCTTGGATCTGTTAACAGAACAATTTTACTAATTTACTTGTATTAGAAATAGTCTTAGAGTTGTGAAATAAATATTGCTGTGCTGCAAGAAAAAAAAAAAAAAGGAAGAGAAGAGAAGAGAAAAGAAAAGAAAAAGAGAAATTGTTAAGACTTGGCCACAGGGATGTGGGCTGGGATTTAGCTCAGTTGGTAGAGCATGTTCTGAGGCTCTAGGTTTGATCCCCAGCACTGCAAAAATGGGAGAAGAACCTGGCAGCCCACTTGCCAAAAACAATCTTGACACAATCAGCCACTGAAAACTCTGTGAATAGCAGAAAAGGACTGACATTGTGGCCGACATGGCACAGTGTCGGGAAATGTTTCTTTCTACTGTGCGTAGGACCACTATGAGTTGGACCTAACGCAAAGGCACTGAACAACAACAAAAAACGACATGGAGGGTGTTCTTTGGAACCACTGCTAGGGAGGAGGGTTTGCCTGCCAGTTCCATCTCTCCTAATCTCTCCTCTTCCAATCACGCACACAGGGGCTGTATTAGTAAGGACCCTCTGGTGGCAAGTGGAGGCCCAAAGTAAAAGAAATTAATTTTTGGCTGAAAATAGGAAGACTAGAGATATACCTGGTTTCAGGAATGGCTGGATCCAGGAGCTCAAATTATGTCAACAGGATGCTGTCTCTATGTCCTTCTGTCTCTCAACCCTCCTCTCCTCTTACACAGGCTCTCCCAAAGATGTCCTCCCTCCCCTCTACCCCGTTAGCTCTGGGATCTCTTCCTACCAGCTTAATGACTCCGAGAAAGAGAATTCTGCCTCTTTCTGCAGAATTCCAGCAAAAGATCCTAAGACTGAAACTCAGTGGCTTGGCATTGGTCATGTGAACCAATCACTCTGCTCCTGATTGTCAGGACCCACTGCCAACCCTGATCAGAGATTGGATTTGCTCCACCCTACCCATGGGTAGGGCTAGGGTTTAGCTCAGTTGGTAGAATGCTACTCCTCACTCTCTGAGGACCAGGGTTCTATCCCTAGCACTGCAATAGGAGAAGGACATGGCAATCCACTCCCGAAGCAATCCCGAAACAATCCGCCACTGAAAACCCTATGAATTGGACACATACTTGACCGAGTTGAACACCAACTTGACCATACCTAACAACAACAACCCATGTGGACGGGGCCAGGTAGGGAGGAGCACTAATCTCAGATAAGTAGGAAGAGACGCCAAGCTGCCAGGGGAGCTCATGTGGGTCCTTCTCCCAGGTTGTCCCCTACCACAACCAAACCACCTCGTCTTTGCTTAGCTAAAAACACTTCCTTGTCCCTAAAGAGGGAAATACTTCCAGTTAACCAGCAATCCCCATCTCAAACTGGGTCTCATCCCAGCCAGGTATAGGGACACATCTGCAATCCCAGGCCTCGGAGGATCGTGAGTTCAAGGACAGCCTAGGTTACCTAGTGAGTTTGAGGCTCCATAGTGAGACCCTATCTCAAACAAAAACCCAAAGAAATAAGCACAAAACTCTGTGACTCACACCTGTTTCTAACAGTTCCATCACTGCTACAAAATGAGGGGAATTCTGGATTCTGGATATGTTAAAATGCTAATGAAAACCATCATCTTCAAGTCAGAAGGAACGGGAAGTATCTATTTTTGGAGGGTTGACCAAATTCTGGAACACTAACACATTATTGCCTGCAGCCGTAGCACTGCAGCATCTGATCCCATCAGATGTCAGAAGCTAAGCAGGGTTAGGCCTGGTTAGTACTTGGATGGGAGACCACCTGGGAACACCAGGTGCTGTAGGCTTGGGAGACTGACCTGGCAACCCACTCCCCAAAATCAATCCACCATTGAAAACCATATGAATACCAGAGAAGCACTGACAAAGTGTATCACCTGTTGTACTTAGGGTTGCTATGAGTCAGATACCAACTCTATGGCACCTAACAACAACAACAACACATTATTGGGGCTGGGGTTTAGCTCAGTTGGTACAGTGCTGCACTGCACTCTCTGAGGCCCTGGGTTCGATCCCCAGCACCACAAAAACGGAAGAGGGACAAGGCAGCCCACTCCTGAAACAATTCCCAAAACAGTCCGCCATTGAAAACCCTGTGAGGGTCACTATGAGTCGGACATGCCTGAATGGCACCCAACAACAACAACAAACACATTATCTGCTCCAGAGTACCTCTGCTATCTCGTCTGCCAGTTTCTGGTTTAGAAAATGGTCAATAATGTGGGTTGAATGCTGTTTCTCTGCCACGTTCCTTGTAGGCCCTGGGACCCAGTGACCACATTTGTCCCTGAGAGCAGCAGCGTGTGAAGTCAGGGTAATGCCGAGTAACAGGAGTGGTGACACGGAAAGATGGAGGTAGAGACGATCGCAAAGCTCACCTTCCTACGAAAATCCGCTTTGCAGAAGGAAGATGTCCGGCGTCTCTTTTCCCACCTGATGCATCTGCTGGGGTGAATCAGTGCTGGAAACGGGAGGAAGCCGAGGGCTCTGGCAAACACTTCACTTCCTGGGAAAGCCTGCGTCTGAGGTTCCCAACTTGAGCGGCTCACCTGACTCTAATTCCCTCTTTTCCCATCTCCATCCTGCTGGGGAACAGCAAACTTGGAACATCAAGAATCCTCCCCTCTGAAAAACTGCAAGCCGCCTAAACGGAGGAGGGGGAATCCAACCAAATATGCTCCACCAACCAGGATTATCTCTGGGTGATGGGTGTTCAGGTAGTGTTTTGTGTTCTTCAGAATGTTTTTGGTGCTTCTCAAGTTTTCTAAAATAATCGTGTATCATTTTATCATCAGAAAAAACTGATGCTCATTAAGGACAAAATTAAAGAAGAAGACGGATGTCTGAGAGCGATATGGTAGCATGCTGTAACTCTCTAGTGCTGCATAACAAATCGTCCCAAACTCAGTGATGTTAAAACCAATGTTCATTCGTTATTATTCTCTCTTGCTGAATGCAGAATGGATTGAGTTCAGCTGGGCATTTCTTCCTCAGGGTCCCTCGTGTAGCTGCTATCAGATGGGGGCTGGTGCTGGAGTCTTTAGAAGGCTTCCTCTCTCACATGTCTGGCGTCTGAGGTTGGCTCTTGACTGGGACCTGAGCTAGGGTAGAACACCAGCGAGTGGCCTGGCCTTCCTCACAGCTGGATGGCTGCATTCTAAGAGCCAGTGTTTCATGAGAGAGCAAGCCAGGTGGATGCTATTTGACCTGTTCACCTATTCTTGGATATGATTCAGCATCCATCTTTCTCTCTCTCCCCACCCGCCTCCCCCCTGCAGGAATTTCAACCCAGTACCGCAAAATGCTTTTCGTGAGCACTCTGCCACTGAGCTGTACCCCCAGCCCAGTTTTCACTTTTGATTTCGAGACAGGATCTTGCTAACTTATGCACGCTGCCTCCGGCCTCAAACTTGCACTCCTCCTGCCTCCGCCTCCCAAATCGCTGGGATTACAGGTGTGCCACCGGGCCCAGCTCCAGACTCCACCTTTTAATTTGCAAAAATGGGAGACATTTGCACACAACTTTTTCAGTAATCAATGTCTTCCCGAACCAAAATTCCCAAGAACTTCTGTGGAGCTCCAACACCACCCGGTCATCCTACCCATGGCCTCCACTAGTGCCTGTCCTGTCCATGTTCTCAGAACTACCCCCTGCCTTGCTGCCTCTGCTCTCAGCGGAAGATATCACCTCCTCATGAAAGGAAACCAAGATGGCGGATGGCTACTCCCTAAATGCCCTTAGAGCCAAACCTGAACTTCCTTCCCCGGGCAAATCTTCCTCTGAGCCTGGAGCCCCCACCTCCCACTCCTTGTCCATGACTCCGCATAACCGCACCCAACCTAGTGTTCTCACCCCTTCTTGTTCTTTCCCCCCAGAGCTGTTGTGGAATGTGCTAGGTTTCCTTGCCTTAAATACACCGATCCCTCAAACCCAGGGTAGGGAGAACATTAGGAGGTTTTCGCAAAAAGCCAGCCAAGGGGAAATCAGGGCAATGGGAAAAGGAAGGAGAGGGAAAGTTCGAAGGAAAGATCATCCTGAAAACAGAACAGTCAGCTGCGTGGAGGTGATGGTATGGGAGATGAGAGAGTTTTTGAATGTGACTATGCGGTTTCCACCTTCTGCCTCCCGAGCATTTCTGACAGTGTCTTTCTTACTGGGTTGAGGAGAGAGCTCCCTCCATCCTCTTAAATCCCAGAGCAGCAAGTGGCCATGTGTCCTGCTGAGAGGTAGCTGAGAAGACCAAGCTGCTTCAGAGAAGAGCAGAGATGGGAAGAGGGTAGGAACGGAGGCCTGGGGCCACAAGCCCTTGAGTCAGGACCTGGTCCCAGAGCATCCCAGGCTCTCCTGGCTTTCCCTTCAGCCTCTTTAGAACATTCTCTGTAGATTGTGCCCACTTAAAAAAATCGTTGCAGTAAGAGTCACCCTTCCATAGGCATGGTTTCTGCATGCACAGATTCGACCAACTATAGATTGAAAATACTCAGGAAAAAACAACTGCATCTGCACTGAACCTGGTTTTCTTCTTATCATTATTTCCTAAACAATGCAGTGTAACAACTACTGACATAGCATTTATATCAATATGAGGTATCATAAGAAATCTTGTTGTTGTTGTTAGGTGCCGTCGAGTCATGTCCGACTCATAGTGACCCTCATAGGGTTTTCAACGGCTGTTTTGGGATTGCCTCAGGAGGGGATTGCTACATCCTTCTCCCATTTTTGCAGTGCTTGGAATCGAACTTGGGTCCTCAGAGACTACAGAGCAGTGCTCTGCTGACTGAGCTAAATCCCAGCCCCTATAAGAAATCTAGAGATGACAAAATACACAGGAGGCTATGTGAAGGTTCCACGTGAACGCTACGCCATCATAATACACGGGACTTGAACATCTGTGGACCGTGGTATCTGAAGGTGGTCTAGGAACTGAACCCCCACAGACACTGAAGGATGATTGCGTATAATGAACCCACCAGTTGCTAGCTGTGTGTCCTTGAGTAGGTTCCTTGACCTTTCTGGGCTCAATTGCCTCCACTGTCACACTACCTACCTCACAGAATTCTTGGATTGAGTGAATGAACGCCATGTCTGGCACATAGTGGCCATTCAGTAAATTTATCAACACCATCACCACATCCAGAACAGAAACATCTCACCAAATACTGCTACTGCATCCCTTTTATAATAGTTGCACGCTGATTTTGTCTTGACGACCATCTGCCATTTCTAAGTGGCACACAAGAGTTGTGATGTTGGGTTCCCCAGAGTCCCTGGGGCCCCTCGAGAGCACTTGCCATACTCTATGTACCTGTCTGGCTTCAAGTCAGCCTCTGACAGGCTGCTGACTATACAAAGTATGTGGCCCTTCTATCCCCAGGACTCAGTAGTGACCCCCACCCCCACCTTCCTTCCCTTCCTTCACAGGCTCAACAAAACAGTGGGATGGGTGGGGACCTCTCAGGGGTCAGCCAGGAGCTTGGGGCATCGAACCACTCACCCCTTGGGTCTCTAGCCCATCCTTCACAGCTCTGTTTAGGGGCAGCTGAGATCTCCAGGGAAGAAAACTCATGCAAACCTGGAACATCTTTCTTAGAAACTACGGATCCTCTGTTGGGAGCACTCTTGGTTTTTCCAGCCAAGCTGTCAGATTGAAACTAACTGGGCATTTGCACATTTTTCAGCCGATATTCATTTGTGAATGCCAGGAATAAAATAGGGCTGGGAGTTAGCTCAGTTGGTAGAGTGCCGCTCTGCAGTCTCTGAGGTCCTGAGTTGGATTCCCAGCATCGCAAAAATGGGAGAAGGACGTGGCACTCCACTCCCAAGGCAATCTGAAACAATCTGCCATTGAAAACCCTATGAGCGTCGCTGTGAGTCAGACACGACTTGAGGGCACCTAACAGCAATAATAACAGGAATAAAATGCTAGGAATGCTCTTTGGCAGCAAACAAGATCACAGGGGAAGAAGGAGGAAGCAAAGCTGAGGGCAATAACAAGAACACTTCCCACCCAGCGCATCACCATTGGCTTTGCCCCTGGGTGGAGGAAGCTGGCCTCTTCCCAGGTCTGCTCCACCCCTCTCTAGCCCTTTGCCATCTGAGAAGCACCTCCACACCCTTGGGTCCTCATTCTTGCCGACCCTGGCACCCTCTTCTTTGCCTGAACACTGTTTTACTAAAATGAAGGCCCAGAGAGAAGGGGGATGAGGCCGTGTGGCCTGTGTCCTGGATGAATGTGTCGGCCCTGAGTGTCACAGTAGGAGAGGCAGCGTGGGAGCTCTTGGCGGGATTCACCCTGAGATCGTCCCAGCGCCTCCGGGAGGTGCTGTCCAAGTGTCCCTGAACTGCACATGAGGAAGCATCAGAGAGGCCAAGCCCTCGCCCAGGCTGTAGAGCCAGGAAGAGTACAGTTAGCGCCCAGGTGTCTCCTGGACCACACTACAGTGGCCCATGAAGGATGCACATTGACCAATGCCGTGCCCGACACCACGGGCCCTGGGGCTTCTGGGATACAGCCTGTGCCTGCTGTTGGGATTGCAAGGACACTAGGGCTGATAACACACTTCATTCCTGACAGCACCACTGAGACTCCCGCCTCCTATCTGTTAGATTAGCCACAGCTATTTTTATTCTGCCCTTGCTTAGGGAAGCAGCACGGCTTGGGCAAACCCCCAGGCAGGGGCCCAAGGAAGACCACCATTAGCCCAGCAAAAAAAAAGAGAACTTGTCTCACTGACTTTTTAAAAACTATCTTTCTTTAGCCTTTTTCCTCAGAGGCATCTCCAAATTGAGTCACCCTGCACAACTGCCTCCACAGGGCGTTTCCGGCCTCCTACACTTACCAACACCATGCACTGACGCCTTCTTTCCAGAACAGCATTGACCCGCGCCTTCTTCGATAAAGTGAAGCCTTGTCTGCTGGTTGGGTAGGAACGAAGTTTCAAAGATATGGGGTTGGTGAAGGGGAAAGTGATGGTAGATGAGCAATGTGTGGCTTTCCGGCACCGAAAGTGGAGGCTGGGCTGCCAAGGAAGTTGCCATGAAGTGGATGAACAGGAGAGAAACCAAGTGTGGTTATGTAAATACACACAGCAGTCGCAGAAAACACAGGCCTCGAAGAAGGGTCATGGGATTGAGGCTCATGTAGCATCCTGAGCCACACAAAGGAGCAGGGGCTTGGCCAGGCACGGTGGCACACGCCTGTCATCTCAGCGGCTGGGGAGGCAGAGGCAGGAGGATCGGAAATTTGAGACCAGAGGCAGTCTGCGTAACTTAGGGAGACCCTGTCTCAAAAAGTAAAAAAGATGGGCTGGGGGTGCAGCTCAGTGGTCCAGCACTTGCAGAGCATGCAGGCGCGAGGCCCTGGGTTCAAACCCCAGTACCACATACAAAAAAAAAAAAAAAGAAAAAAGAAAAAAAAGAAAGGAAGGACCAGGGGCTTGAGCTCCTGGGGGTGGGGACGCGAGTATGGGAGGGTGAGGGAGATGTGTGCCAACTCCAGCAGCCTGATGGGGATAAAGGCTCTCTGGTAGCCCGCTGTGCAAGCAGCCCCCTTCCCCACACAGACATTGACTAGCATGGATCTAAATGCCCAGTGCAAAAGGACAGCCTTTCAGAGTGACTCCTGGGTTTGTGGCTTCTCGGCATCACCGGCTCCCATGATGCTCGGGTGGTGTGTGCTGGTGGGCGGCCTGTTCTGGTCACCCACAGACCCCCCTGAGATGGTGCGTCCTCAGCACCAGCAGGCCCAGGAGGGGACGTGTGTTAGGGGAGACAGGGAAGGCTGGGGCTGGGGGGCATCAGCAAGCATGCGTGGAGGTCTGGGGAGCAGCAGAGCCTTCCGAGTGGAGATGAGGGAGGGATCTGGAGTTCAGCGGAGGAGCTGCCCTGCTACTCTAGAGTGTTAGCTACGAGGCTCATCCAGTGGGTGCTGATTACAGCTGTGAGGACACGGACAACCTTGCCTTTGAGGCAGCATGGAGGAGAGGGCAGAGGAGGGGAGATCCGAGTGGGCATTTAAGACTGAATAGAAAATGAGCAAAAAAGTGAGAGCTGCCAGCGAAGGAAGAAGATAGAGTGTGATGGCAGAGGGCCAGCTTCAAACTCACCACGGACTGGGTTCAGGCTCAGGTATGGTTCAATGTATCCAAATTTAGAGGGCTTAGGTTTGGTTCAGGTTTTAAATTTTCATCCTATGTGTAGGTAGAGGGATAATTGCTTTTTTTTCTTCTTCTTTTTCCAATTTTTAAATAGCTAATGATACACACAAAAAAATTAAAAGCTAGCACCAGGCGCGATGGCGGATGCCTGTAATTCCAGCGGCTGGGGAGGCAGAGGCAGGAGGATCCCAAGTTCAAGACCAGAGGCAGTCTGCATAACTTAGCAAGACCCTGTCTCAAAAAGTAAAAAAAAGTGGACTGGGGGCAAAGCTCAGTGGTCCAGCACTTGCAAAGCATGCAGGTGCAAGGCCCAGGGTTCAACCCCCAATACCGCAAAAAAAAAAAAAAAAGCTGAGCCCAAACCAAAATTTTCACTGGTGAGGATGGGTGGCCAGGAGCCCAGGTTTTCACTGGGTTCAGGTTCAGGTTCAAGTTTGGGTTCACGATTTTATTTTTTTAAATGCGTGAACTAGAACGGGTTCCGGGTTTGGGTTCCGTATCTACACACAGAATTTCAACCTGAACCGAACCCTCGCCCTCTCAGTTTTAACAGGCTGAACCCATGCGCCAACCTGAGCTCAACGTTTCAGTTTGGAAGCCCTCATCAGAGCGGAGGCTTCCGGAAGAACCGGTCCCCACAGGTCGCCAGCTGCCGGGAGGTGAGGCAAGGTGGGGGCGGACGGCCTCAAGGCCTGGGCCCGGGCTGAGACCACACACCCTGTTCTGGCCACACTGGGGTCCTTGCCAGTAGCACCTCCACCTCAGCCTTTGCCCTGGCTGTCCCTTTGGTGCGACCCTCGTCCCTCAGTGTCCACATGCTCACTTCCGCTGCCCTGCTGCAATGAGGCCAACCGTGACCACTCTTCTTAATGCTGCATGTTGTCCCACCTCCCATCCCAGATGGCCACTAGCCTGCCCTGCTTTTCCCCAAGGCATTTACAGTCCTCCCTCTGTCTTCCCGGGGCACTGGCCCCAGGACCCCCAGTGGATACCAAAATCCTCGGATGCACATAACCCATGCGTGTTCTTTTGTACACTTCAAATCATTTCTAGATTACTTATGATACCTAAGGCACTGTGTCATAAAAATAGCTGTTATGCTGGGTTATTCAAGGTATGATGACAAGAAGAAAAGTCCACACATATGTCTCGTATTTTCAATCCAAGGTTGGTTGGGCCTACAGATGGGTAACCCAAGGATACAGAAGGCTGGTTGTCCTTTTTTTTTTTTTTTTGGTGGTACCGGGAGGTTGAACCCAGGGTCTTATACATACTTTGCAAGTGCTCTACCACTGAACCATACCCCAGGCCCTTTTTAATTTTTATTTATTTTTTTATCTTGAGACAGGGTCCCAAGATAAAAAAAAAAAAAAAAAAAAAAAAAAAAAAAAAAAAAAGACAGGCTGCCTCTGGCCTTGAACCTGTGGTCCTCCTGCTCCTGCCTCTGCCTCCTGAGTTGCTGGGATTACAGTCACGCACCGCCTCGCCCAGCTACTGGCTGTATTTCCCACCATAGTGAATGTCTTGTTTAGTATACAGTTTACCATCTGCTCACCCGCCCCCACATTCCTGAGTTCCATGACAAAGGGAATCTGTTTTGTCACTGTGTATCCCTAACACAAATGCCTGGCACATTTAGGTGCTCGGTAAAATTTCTTGAAGGAACACTCTGAGCACCGCTCTGTATTTTTAATTCTGTCAGCTGATCAAAATGTAGCATATGGGCTTGCCTTACTATTTAACACTGACAAGGCGCATATTCCAAAACTAGAACACAGGCAAGCTTTGTATATTTAGGGTTTTTTTTTTTTAATCTGTTATCTTTTTTTCCTTTTAAACGTATCCATAAGAGCATTTCAAAGGTCAGTGGAAATAACCACACCAGTGCAAGACCACAGAGTAAATGAGGACACTGCCCCCTCCTGGCTGAATGTGGAAGGCCATTTATGGCACAGCTGGCCTGAGTGGGGAAGACGCAGCCTGCTGCAAGATGTGCTACTGATGACATTTCAAAATGGGTCAAACTCAACTCTATTTTAAGGAGGCAACTAAAGAACAAAATATCAAAGGGAGAATTTTTAGGGAGTACAGAGCCCACACATTTCCATATTGTACGGAGGATGTTGACAATTAGCAGGGAGTAGTAAAGAGAAATGTTAAGACAAGAAAATCCCAGCTTGATAACCCCCATCTGCTGTACTCACAGCTGGAATCTGAGTGGGAATTGCCCGTCTGTGCTTTATTCTGAGCTTCAATTTGACTATAAATAAGACACACGTGCGTATAATTTGCACCAAGTGTCCTTTTCGGGGCTAGGAATTGTTTAAAGATGATATACTGGTATATATTGTTCAACAATGATGGGTGTGTGTGTGTGTGTGTGTGTGTGTGTGTGTGTGTGTGTGTGTGTGTGTGTGTGTGTGTGTGTACAGCAGTCCGCCAAACCCCCATCTGCGGTTTTGCTTTCCATGGTTTCAGCTATCTATGGCCAACCAAAGTCTGAAAATATTAAATGCAAAATTCCAGAACTGAACGGTTCCTGAGTTTTAAATTGCATGCCATTCTGAGCAGTGATGAAATCTCATGCCATTCTGCTCTATCCTGCCCACAATGTGAATCATCTCTTTGTCCAGTGTATCCACACTGTATACGCTGCCCACCTGCTAGTCCCTTAGTAGCCTTCTCGGTTATCAGAATGACTATTGCAGTATCAAAGAGCTTGTATGGGCTTCTGTACTATCCAAGGTTTCAGGCATCCACTGGGGGTCTTGGAACATAACTCCTGAAGATAATGGGGGACTACTGAGTTGGCTACTAATACACACATACACACACATACACTTTCACTGAAAACCTACTCATTAAGCTAGTCTGAGGTATGGTGCCAATCTTCTGTAACTTGATCTCCTTTACCCACATTCCTTGATGATCTGTCCCTTCCTAAGAGGCCTTAACTCTGACATTTCTGGTCTAACAGATCTAAACAGAACTGGTTCTGCCTGGCTCCAAAAGACCAGAACAAAGTGTCAAAGGGACGCTGGTGTCAAAGGAACATTGCTGTTTGCTGTAGGATACCACAGGGCCCAGAGCCTAGGGGTGGTAGATTTGGGAAGACCCTCGATGGCCCAGTCATTCAGGATCTAAACCTGCTACTTTACATTCTCTTTGACTCTCAAATTGACCCTATGTGGACTAATACCTCCACTTTACAGATGAGGAAACCGAGGCTTAGCAACAAAAATAACTTGCTCACAGTTATGCAGTTTGTTACGAGTAGAACCAAGTGTTCAAAGTCCATGTCTTTTTCCACTTACCTTTCTGCCTCCATACTACCCCTCCCAGGTTCCCTGGGGCTATAAATACTGGGGGAGGCTGGACCGTCATACGGGAGGCCAGCGTGGCCTATAGCACAAGGAGACACTAACAATTCCAGGGCTGACTTAGCGTAGGCCCTGGACCCCTGGCCTCGAGACAACTCAGGCCCAGATGGATCTCACGTTTTCACTGGCTTCTCTCTCCTTGGTTACACTTATTCTGGACCTCAAGAAAGGTATGAGCCAGCCCTTTAGTCACTGCACCCGCTACGCCCAGGCCCCACCAGGCTGCTGTGCTAGAAAGGAGAAAGCCCTCTGTCTTGTCATTTTCAGAAGCTGGTGTGAGCTGCTTCCAACCTTGGTTCTGTATACTCCCCTTCGTAATAGCATGAGATATTATTTCTGTTGCTGCTGGAGGGAGGGGCTACGTCAGGGTTCCCGATGCATGTGTAGTGTCCAACAGTGTCTAGGACACGTGGCATGTGGCAGCAGCTTAATAATTCTTTGTTGACTAACTGAAGGAATGATCTAAGTTCGTGTCCTCGAAATCAGGACATCCAGAAAAGAGGCAGATGAATTTCCAGACGGATATCTTGTAAAACCAAACACATTTCATTCTATTAAATACAATCGGGTTCATCAAGGAATGACCGTGAGTTTTCTTCATCTTTCCTCCCACTTCTCTCTTCCATCCACCACATGTGGCATTTAAAGCCTCCTAGGACAGGGATGGGGAGGAGCAGCAGACCCCGGAGGCCGGACTCAAGCGCTGCACAAGGCAGCCACCCAGAGCGCGCTACAGCTGGGAGAGCCTGGAGTCTCCGTGTCCCTCAGCATCTTCACCTCCCATTGCTCTTCCTGCCCTTCCCAAGCCACCCAGAGCGTGCTATAGCCGGGAGAGCCTGGAGTCTCCGTGTCCCACAGCATCTTCACCTCCCATTGCTCTTCCTGCCCTTCCCAAGCCAGCCCCTTGCGTAAAGCTGGAGAGCCGAGTTTCCTTCCACCCGACCTGATGGGCAGCTGGAGCAGCCTGGAGAAGATGCGGCTCGATTTAGCAGCCTGGGTGAGACCTTGGGAGCCTGGACGGATCCTGCAACAGGAGCGTGAAGGGCCAAGGCGGGCGGCTCTCGGCTCTCACAGGAACGGGAAGAGGCGCTTTTTCACAATGTAGAGGACCGTGGCAAGGAACAGGGCCAGGGCGAGGAAGATGAGCAGCTTGTCTGTCAGTTCCCGGCGGTTGTATTTTGTGATGAGCTTCCGGCCCAGCTGGATGGTCCCTGACATGGACTTAAATTCTTCATTTGCATCCAGGATGGTCCGTGAAGAGTTCACTGGAACAGAAGAGGGAGGGAGCCTGGCTCAGAGATGAACGCACAAAGGCCAGAGAGCTTGTTTGGCTGGCTGGCTGCCAAGAAGACCGTGTGTCCCAAGGCCAGCGCCGCTGAGCTAAGGCAGGTGAATGGAGACCACATGTCATTGTTGGATGCTGTCGAGTTGTGTCTGACTCACAGCGACCCTCATAGGGTTTTCAATGGCTGACTGTTTCGGGATTGCCTCGGGAGTGGATTGCCACGTCCTTCTCCCATTTTTGCAGAGCTGGGAATCGAACTTGGGACCACAGAGACTGCAGAGCAGCGCCCTACCAACTGAGCTAAATCCCAGCCCCAAGACCACATAAGGGAGGAGAAAACAAAAACCTAACAGGGAAGGGTCATCCAGCGTGATGGAGTTTATTTATGAGTCCCTGAACATGGACAAGGGCAGAAGTGGGCCGCTCGCCTAACCACCACCACCATCCTCAGCTTTAACATGAGACCCACCAGCCAGGAAACGAACGTGGGTAGTCATGGTTGGGCACTGGGAGGGTTGTACTGGGGCAGGAGCTGGGAGGTGCCAGGACTTTCCACCTGTGAGGTGTGGCCCTCCAGGACCTGATGGTCAGACCTATTCTTTACAAAATCATAAAAGGGCAGTGATGGGCTGGGCCCTGACACAAGCCCTCCCATGTGCCAGCCCTTCAGGTCTGGGGTACTGAGCTTGAAAGACATGACACTGGCACCCCAGCCAGCATGTGACATCTAAGAGGCATATGTCCCTAAAGAGCTCATTGTGCCTAGAGTCAAATGTACTTCTGAGTGCAGGTATGTGGGCCTGACACCTGGGGAAGGTTTATCTGGCAAAGTTCTCCTATAAAGCGTAACAAGGCATCCTCGGAGCACTAACCAAACAAAGACATTAAGTGAAAAGGTAAGGTGTAAGAGGATGTGTAGCGTTTCCATTTATGTAAGAAAAGGGAATAAATAATATTTCATTTGCTTGTGTTATATAAGCTTGAAGGATCCCAGAAGGACATAAAAGAAACTAACAGTGGTGGCCTCTGGAGTGGATTCAGAGAGCTGGGTCAGGGCTCAGTTGGAGGTCAGAAGGGAGCACTGCCTTTTTAAATTTTCTTTTTGTGCTATTCAATATGGTGCTTTTTGTATGGACAGTATTGGCAACTACCATACACACGACATGCCTGAGCATATAAAATGTGCCTGATCCAAGATGAAATGTCTGTAAATGTAAAATACACACAAGATCTAAAAGACTTAGTAGGAGAAAAAAGAAATGTCCTGTATCCACAATTCCATACCCATGCATTCAACCAACCTCAGGATGAAATATTTGGAAGAAAATATGAGCCGGTACCGAACACAAATAGACTTTTTTCTTGTCATTATTGCTTAACCGACACAGTATAACAACTGTTAGCACAGCATTTACATTGTATTTGCTACACTGAGTAATGCGGAGGTGATTTAAAGTACACAAGAGGACGTGTGCAGGCCATGTGCAAGTACTACAGAAGGGACCTGAGCACCCTTGGGACTCTCGTACCCACGGGGGGGCCTGGAACCAGTCTCTCACCAGGGGACAGTTATCTCAGTCATTTTTACTACTTATTGCATGTTAAAGTGGAAATACTTTATATGTAATGGGTTAAATAAAAATATATCATTAAAATTAATTTCATGTTTCTTTTTACTTTTTATAATGTACCTACGAGAAAATTTAAAGTTATGCATGTGGCTCCCGTTATGTGTCTATTGGACAAAAGCGCTAGCATAGTTTTCCTTCACTTAACCATGTTATATATATTACCTTTACAAATAAATACATTACTGGAGGCAACAAGAGATTTTGAATATGACAAATAAAGGGCAAAAACAAACACATAACAAAGGCTCTCTTAGCCCTCCTTCTCCATGACTTTAGCCTTTCAGAATGCTAAGGAAAAACTTGTTAAGTAAGCCAGATGCTGTGGCACATACTTGTAATACCAGCAACTCAGAAAGCTGAGGCAGGAGGATCACAAACGTGAGGCCAGAGGTAGCCTGTGCGACTTAGCCAAACCCTGTCTCAATATAAAAAGTAATACTAATAATATTTTTAAAAGGAGCTGGTGGTACAGCTTAGTAGTGGAAAATTCACTTAGGATGCACAAGACACTAGAGTCCAATGCCCAATACTGAAAAAAAAAAAAAAGAACATGCTATGGAAATGTCATAATGAAATCATGAATTTGTATGCTAACTAAAATAATAACTAATAAAAATATTTTTTAAAAACTGTATGGGCGTTTCTTTTTAAATTTTATCCTTATTGAGAGTTTTGTACTACCACAGAAGTAGATAGAACAGTGTGAAAAGCCATGTCCTCGCCAACCTGTTAGCAATCTGTCTCCTCCCTACTCCGACTCAATTCCTCACACTGCTATAACTTCACAGCAAATTCACATCCCTAATTGAGTTGCTTTTAAAATGTGGTCACTGTAAGACTGAAGAGGCAAAAGTCAAGAACTGCATTCTTTCTTCACTAGCTCTCTCTTCTATAATATGTGCCCAAGGACAACCTCCACACGCGGGCCCTTTCCATACCCCACAAACCATCAGCATCTGTATCCTTCTTGCCCACATCAGAACATAAACCCCTGACTTAAGCCCAGCTGTCCCCCGGTTCTCACTTCCTCCCAGCTTCTCCTAAGGGGCAGGCAGAGCGCCGCACATACTTGGCTGAGGAGACTGGCTAGCTCTGAGCCTAAGTGCTCGGCCGAGCTACAAACACAGAAGTAACCTTGGGTCACTGGTATGGTTTTGTTTGCTTCTGCCTGTTTGAAGGGTGCCATGCAAACAAAAGTGTTTCAAATTACACATAAGTTTTAGAAGCAATAATGGTATTGTGGTCTGTTTTTTTGTTTTGTTTTGTTTTTCCCTAAAGAGATCCTTTATCTTTTTTCTTTTTTTTTCAAGAGTGATGTATTAGGGCACTTATGGGTGGCACCTGGGATTTGCTTTGAAGTGATCCAGACGCACGGTGGGGTAGAACTGAAACACCTTCTCTCCTCTTGTCTGTGTGTGAGGTTTTCTAAAAGCGTTTCGAGGAGTAAATTCCTTTTCTGTTTTCCTACACAGAAGGGCCTTAGAGGCAGCTGCCTATCTCCTGCATTACGAGGCAGCCACACTGGAAAAACTAGTGCTCAAGTAGCCTCCTTGGCAGTCTCTGACTGGTATCTTTTAGAAAGAACTCAGTGAATAATTCTTGGGAATACAACTGTGAACTGAGGTCCAAATAGTCTTTCCAGTGGCCATGATTCCCAAGCCTGCCTGGCAATCTGAGACCCCAGCGCCCTACTGAAAACCAGACTCCCAGGTCCCTTGCCCAGCGATGCCGATACCCTCTCTGGGAGGGGTCTGGGGGTCTCTGCTTTACACACGAGCCCAGGAGAATGCTTCCGACTGGGAGATACTGCTGGGCTGTGTCAACCCGGGCACAACCACAGTAGCCAAAAGGAGAGACAAAAGCAGCACCTCGCACTCTGGGTGGGGCCAAGCAGTCACATCGTCTCCTGAGCCAGGTGCCACACAAGCCAGGAAGCCCCAGGAAGGCAGAAGCAGAGAGGCAAGAGTGGAGGTGTCAGAGCGGGTGCTGTGGAGCCGGCATCTCGGGGGGAAGCTTCCCACCCCAAGCCTGACGGTACCTAGAGACTGCATGGCCTCCTCGCTCTGCTGGACCTGCTGCGACATCATCCTGCTGATCCCCATGAGGCTCTCGGTGATGGCGCTGGACGCCTGGGCAAGGCTCTCTTTAGTGGTCTTCCTAGGAGGAAGGAGAAGGAATGTCAGCAAAAACCTAACTTTGAGGAAGCCCCCACCTTCAAAAGGACACCATTGTTTCCCCTATCGCATCAGTACATACTTTTAACCAATCATAGTCAGCGCTGGCCAGGGTGTGTGCTGAGCTCATGCTAGGGGAAGGGAACATGGTCCTACTGTCTGTAAAGCAATAGGCGGGGGGCACCTGGGGCCTTAGAAATGTTTCTCCTTAACCAGGAGTGGTGGCACACAACTGTAATCCCAGCAGCGCTTGGCAGGCTGAGGCAGCAGGATCACAAGTTTGAGGCCAGCCTGGGCTACGTGACAAGAACCTGCCTCAAAAAACCAAGAGGGAGAGAAAAAGCAATGTTGATTCTTGACGCGATAATCTCCTCCACAGAACCCCTCCAAAGGAACTACTTAAAATGTGGGTGAAATCTCATGTTCTAAGACCTGCCTTGGTACACTGCTTACAATTCTGAAAAACTCAAAATGAAAACACACAGACAGGATGGGTTAATATGACAGAATGCCATGCATGGGTAAAGGATATTTAAAGAGCCTTTTTAAAAACAAGTGTTTGTGTCGGGAGCGGTGTGCACTCCTGTAATCCCAGCGGCTCGGGAGGTGGAGGCAGGAGGATGGCAAGCTCGAGACCAGGGGCAGTCTGCATAATTTAGCGAGACCTTGTCTCAAAAAGTAAAAAAAAAAAAAAAAAAAGGGCTGAAGATGCAGCTCAGTGGTCTAGCACTTGCAGAGCATGCAAGTGCGAGGCCCTGGGTTCAACCCCCAGTACCGCAAAAACAAAAACAAAAACAAAAACAAAAAACAAGCATTTGTGCTATAATATTAAATGATGAAGAGTAGGATGCTAAATTTCATATATGGTACAGTTTTGACTTTGCAAAACATATGGAAGAAAAAATAATGGGAGGAGGAAATATAACAAAATGTTCATAAGCAATAAGGTTATAGCTTATTTTCATTTTGCTGTTCCTGCTTTTATTTTACCAATTCACTACAATAAGTATGGGCTGGGATTTGGCTCAGTTGGTAGAGCGCTGCACTGCAGTCTCTGAGGTCTCGAGTTCAATTCCCAGCACCACAAAAATGGGAGAAGGACCTGGCAATCCACTCCCAAGGCAATCCCAAAAAAGTCAGCCATTGAAAACCCTATGAGGGTTGCTATGAGTCGGATACCGACTTGACGGCACCTATCAACAACAACAAATAAGTATATATTTCTCTCATACTTGAAAAAACTACTACTTACATAATAACATTACATGCAAATGCTCTGCTGAAAACAAGAGGGGGCTCCCTCCAGAAGGTTTACATCATGCCGGTTGTCACCTGTTCTGCTATCAGAGGGCAGGAAGTGAAAAGGCCAGATACCTTTGCCTTAAGGGATCGCCTCCTCGGAGAAGCTCTGCTTTCTCCAGATTGTCAATCGCAATTTTGCAGGTGAGATTGGCTTTCCTCCATGACGTCTGATTGCTGGAAGAAGCAGCGTCACGAGTGAGTTTCTGCTGACTCCGCCAGGCTGTGTGTCAGTTCCGATCACAGCCGTTCATCCCTCCAGGTGTGGCCCACAGAGCCCTCCCCACCCCCACCACTTCCTCTTCCTGGCCTCCCTGGCAACTCCTCCAACTCAGGTCCTAACACCTCTCCTCTGGATCCTGGAAGTTTTCTCCAGGATGTTCTGTCACTGTCCCTCCCCTCCAGGTAGCAGACGGACAGAGGTTATGGCACCCTGCTGTTTACAGTGCCAAAATGGCTCCAGCCTTCAGGGCAGCATCCACCCCTGCCTCCCAGCTGGGCACATGCAGTCCCATTCTGTCAAGTGACCTCTAAGGTTTCACTGCCCTGCCATGTACCCTGGTGGTGCTGCTTCTTGAGACCCATGACTCACACTTACCTTCTATCTCTAATACCTAGAACACTCATCTCGGGTCCTTTAGCAGTTGTAGGAGGTAAAAAGATCATAAGAACTAGTCTTTCTCAATATTTCTCCAAGATTTGCTATTTACATATTACAGACCAATCATGAGCAATACAAGTGCATTGTATCAGTGAGGCCCAGTCTAACATGATTAACATTCTTTACCTATTTCCTTTGCAAGTGACAACTCAAATTTACTGAACAGCTCCCAAAGATTAGCAGCAATACAGCCTTTATTGACAAACTATAAGAAAGCTAAGTGGGCTGGGGTTTAGCTCGGTAGAGTGCTGCTCTGCACTCTCTGAGGACCCAGGTTCAATCCTCAGCACTGCAAAAATGGGAGAAGGATGTGGCAATCCACTCCTAAAGCAGTCCTGAAACAATCAGCCACTGAAAACCCTATGAGGGTCGCTATGAGCCGGACTCGATTCGAAGGCACCTAACAACAACATAAAAAGCTAACAGCATCCTGCTGAGAATTGAAGGCACACTCTAGAACACTTATACGTCCAGCTCACATCAACTGTGCTAACCCCTGGAAATATTCAAAATTTAAAACAAGAGTACATGAACTCAGAGAGTGGTTTTCTAATGGCACCTCTATGCTGAAGGTCTTCAGATGGGCTCCTTCTAATGCACGTGCGGCACATGCTCTGCCATTTCACACCTGCCATTTAAAAAGAATTACAGTTTGCATTACACTTTCAAACTGTTTCTGAAGGAGCTCTGTAGGACCCTGGGGTCCAGAGATAAATAACTAACAGTGCCTGCCCTCAAAGTGCTCACATTTATTGGGGAGAGAGTCAAGTAAACAAACACTGCATAATGTGACAAGCATGATAACCCAGGCAAGTACAACTACTGCCTCAACACACAACTGCCAAAGAATCACTGCCTTTTCCCCTCCACCCTGTAACCCACATCACGAACGGCCATTCTCAGCTTCAAGCCCACACTAAGCTGATGGTGTGTGGGATAACTAACTTACCTACTTTCTTTCTCTCTCTCTCTCTCTCTCTCTCTTTTTTCCTCTCTCCCTCCCTGCCTCCTTCCCTCTCTCCCTATCTTCCTTCCTTCCTTTCTTTCATTCCCTCCCTCCCCCCTCTTTCTTTCTTTGTATCTACCAACCTATCTATTTTTTGTAGTGCCAAAGGTGCAGAACCCAGGGCCTTATGCATGCTTTACAAGTGCTCTACCTCTGAGCTGCACCCCAGCCCCTTTTTTATTTTTTATCTTGAGACAGAGTTTCACTAAGTCATGCAGACTACTTCTGGTCTCAAACGTGTGATTCTCCTGCCTCGGCCATCTGCATTGCTGGAATTACAGGCATTGGACACTGCACCTGGCAGCTTACGATACTTTACACAAGGACTCCTCTGTACTTCCTGTTTAGGATCTGAGTACCCTCGGTGGCATGGGAAAGCAAAACGCCATCAGAGCACACAGTAATCACTAATGAGCCAAGCACTAGAACACCGCTTGCCACTCATACCCACCCCTGCTCATACTGGCCTCCTCCACACCCACACCTTTGTCAGTCAGTCCTTTCCTGATGGCTGGGTCTTATACACACAGCTGTGGTCAGTAAGGATGATGCTGGAGAATCACTTAACTCAAAAGCAAAGCCACAAGCAAACACAGAGTTGGACAAATGTACAAGGACAAAGAGAAAACCTATGAGAATGCTGACATGACGGGGCTTCAAAAGAGAATGCCCTGAATACCAGTGGGGAGGGAAAGCTGATGGAGCGAGCCCTCAATGTTTCTGTGGTGACACCCCTCTTTATGGTAATGGTACCAATGTCAAAAGTGAAGAGAAGGTACTTCACGTTGTCAGACCATTTTGTTAGAAAAGTTATACTTGCCCTTATTCAATATCAAGAAATTGTACAGCCTTTAGTTTTACAACTGAGGATCAGAACACAGCTGCAATGCAATGAAAATCTCAATTTTGCTTAACACAGTTTATTTGTATTTTTGTGTGTTATTTTTTCAGATAACATCCCTTTCAAAACTGTCTAAATGTTCGTCCATCTTAAGTGAAATTTTTAAATAAAGTTGCCCCTATATTACAAAAGTAATATTTTTGTTTTGTTTTAAAAATATGCAACATAATGTTAAACATGCTTTTTATAAACTATGCATATGGGAGAAGGATGTGGCAATCCACTCCCAAGGCAATCTCGAAACAATCAACCATTGAAAACCCTATAAAGGTTGCTGAGGTGGACCCAACTCAATGGCATCTAACAACAATAACAAACTATGCACTGTCCAGCTGCCCGTGTAGGCCTTGCTTACCATTCCCCTCTTCAGCCATCTGAGAATTACTAGAGAGAACATTTAGCCTGTGGGTAAATGACACAATTACATTACCATTAAACCAGGCTTACTAGAAAAACACACACATGAGCTTCACAGGGAACAAGCAATCCGGGAGCGGAGGCTGGCGGGAGGCCAAGCCCTGCTGACCTGAGCATCTGCTTTTTATGATTCTCCACTTCCTGGAGTAGAAGCTGCTTCTCCGACTCTTTGTCTTGCTCCTTAGCAGACTGCTCAAGCTCCTGAGAGGGAAAAATAGCTCCACGTTATAATGAGTTTAAAAGCCACTATGAAGCTGGGTGTCATGGCACAAGCCTATAATCCTAGCACTTGGAAGGCTGAAGCAGAAGGATCTTGAATTGTCAGCCTGGGCTACATAGCAAGGCTTTCCCTCAAAAAATAAAAAAAAGTAAACAATAAATAAATACCATTATTAAAAGAGAGCGGGCTGGGATTTAGCTCAGTTGGTAGAGCACTGCGCTGCAGTCTCTGAGGTCCCAAGTTCAATTCCCAGCACTGCAAAAATGGGAGAAGGGCCTGGCAATCCACTCCCAAGGCAATCCCGAAACAGTCAGCCATTGAAAACCCTATGAGGGTCGCTATGAGTAGGATACTGACTCGAGGGCACCTAACAACAACAACAACAACAACAAAAAGCCTGCAGCTGTACCACTGAGGCATCCGATTTCGTCAGATCTCAGAAGCTAAGCAGGGTCGGGCCTCGTTAGTACTTGGATGGGAGACCCCCTGGGAACAGCAGGTACTTCAGGCTTGGGAGACGGACCTGGCAACCCACTCCCAAGAAACAATCAGCCATTGAAAACTCTGTGAACAGCAGAGAAGCACTGACAATAGTGTTTTGCCTGTTGTATGTAGGGTTGCTATGAGTTGGATACAGACTCGATGGCACCTAACAACAACAACGTTAAAACAGAAGAGCACTTCTAACTCTAGCAAGGACGCACAATGAAGCACCCTTTTAAAACAAAACACCTAGGAATGGTAGGAAACACGCAACACACATCCTTTGAAATATATAACCAAGTTTGCACGAAAGTGAGGAAAATCCCAAGGGTCCCAAAGTGCGCAGGAACTAAGAGCCAGAGCAGGCAAGCTGTGAGTACAGCATGGCCACCCTGGAGCAGCAGCTGCTGCTCCTGTACCTAGGGCCTGAAATGAAAGGAGAAAGCTACAGAATACGCGCCCGCTGACCCCACACCCAAATGCCACAAGATACCACAGTGCTGTATGTTCCCCAACGCTCTGCCTCAGCTTCTGCACGTTGCCCTCAGAGAGGGGCCACAAGCAGTCTGAGGGGTTGAGCTCATGCGGGGACAGAGAAATGAAGCCTCAGGCCATCTGAGGTTGAGAATTGGAACCAAGACTGCCATAAATCCAGGACCCGTAAAAGGTTACACTCTCCATGAAGAAGTCTAGGAAAATGTCCATCCACCAGCACAGTAAAAATATAGACACCTGTATTTTTTTTTGTTATGGGGTCTAGACAGAATGGTAAAAAAAAAAAATCCTGAGTAGGGAAACTCTGGAAAGATACCTAAGTAACAAGTGAATGAGGTTACCTGTTTGGAGAAGGGGGACAAAGAACAAATAACAGAACATCACTGAGACTTTTCAGGTATGCTGATACACACGCACACACAAAACATGTGAAAGCAACATTCTTCCACAAGCTAAAGATGAAGATGAGTAAATCAGTGCTAGAGATGGAGACAGAAAGAAATGAGGCAGGTGTAGGGACAGTGCTGAAATTCTAAAGTTAACTCCTATGGCAATAACTGCACATTTTTCAGATTGCCCTTGAAAAATCCCTTAGGAAGGCAACCAACAGGACACAGCTATACTTCTCAGAGGCCAACTGGCCAGCTTCTCTACCAGCTTCGGAATAGTCTTCATCCGCTAAGCCACAAGGCGGTTGACTGGTTTTCAGGGTGAAGTCATATGAAAAGCACACGTCTTTACCACCTGAGGTGAACCCCAGGAGCTCTAGACCCAGCCAGGGATGGGCAGATCCACAGCACCGTCTCACCCTGGCAAAGGGCACAGCATGGGAAATGCCCCTGCTGTTCAAACTCTTCCTTCTCACTCACTGTCTAGTGTTTTCAGACAGCACGTGCCCCATAGTTAAAGGCAGGTGTTTTAATGTGACTGGTGACTCCAGAAAGAGAAAAGGCGACACTGGGCAGAATGACAGCAGGAAAACCCCCAGGAGATGCTAGTGATGGACTCAAGTGGGGATCGAGTAAATGGGTTGGAGAGTGTCAGAGAGAGTAGTTGAAGTGACCTCTGTTTTCAAACTGAAAAATTCTAATCTGTACCCAAGTTCCTCACTTACACCCCAAGAGCAGGTTGCACAGAGTCACCTCCACTGTGTACATGCTCACTACCCTCCCCAGCTGTAGATGAAGAACCTGGGCAGCGTTCAAGCAGAGGTTATGCCAGGGCCCAAGCCCTCTTCATCATTACCCATTCTCAGCATCCTGGTTCTGCGGCCACATTCACCTGTATTCTGTGCCGTAACTGTTGAAACTTCTCTTTCACTTTAGTATTCAGTTCAGTAAGTGCACTTAAGGGTCCTGAACAATCCCGGATATCCTAGGAGACATTGAAGAGATGAGGGACCTTTCTCAAGGCAATGAAATGAAATGACAGCATCTGTACAGTGAGAAAGTTGACTTAGACCACAGCCAAGGTTGCCGTGACTGTAATTCATCCTGCTTTTTGCTGCTTACCTCTGCAATACAAGCAAAAACATTATCATTTACATTTTTTCTCATCCTTCTTTAGATTAACATTAAGCAGAAAATATAAGAGCACACTAGGGGTGTAGCTCAGTAACAGAGCACTTGCCTAGCATGTGTGAAGCCCTGGGTTTGGTTCTCAGCACTACAAAAATATATGTATTTGTATATATTTATATATTATACATAACACTATATATTATATATTAACAACAGCACAACACAACTCTAATTATTAGTTCCTAAAGTTTAACAAACTGTCATGTAGTAAATATGAAAGGCTTAAAGCAGCTTAAAATGTTCAACAAGAACGGACATTGAAAAATGATACTATAACTTTAGATCCTTCCAGCGTGAAAATCAGGATACTTAAATTCCTGTTAACCTATGACAAGATTAATCTAGTCTGATTTTACAAATCATCTGTTATAAATTACAATATTTACAGACATGTTTCAGAGTCAATCAAGAATTTTTTTCAAGAAACATGTTCAGAATTACTGGAGCCAAGTTTTAGAGCAGGCTCTAGATCCAGACTATGTGCAGTCAGATCCTGGCTGTGCCAACGTATGAGCTGTGCAATTTTGAAAAAGTTACTTAAGTTCTTGGTGCCTCAGTTTCCTCTCAAATTACCTACCTCAAGGTCACATATCTCTGCCAAGCACTTAGCAGAGCACCTGGAACACCACAAGAGTGCAACACGTCTGGTTATAATCACTCTTTCTCACTAGCAATCACAAGAACCCACATGCTACAGAGGTACAAGAGGGGCCCTGGGCAATTCAGATGTTGTGAAAAAGTAATTTCTTTTTATTTATTTATTTATTTTGTGTATGTGAGTGTGCTGGTGATTGAACCCATGGCCTTGCACATGGTAAGTCTGCACTCTACCAATGACTGAGCTGCAACCCAAGCCCCTAGTAATTGTATTTGTATGAATCCAATCCTATGTTTACTTTTCTAAAATTGGCCCGGAAGTTTTGTTGTTTATACATCTGAGAAGCGAAGATCAAGAAATTTAAATGTATCAGTCGGGCCCGGTGGCGGAGGCCTGTAATCCCAGCAGCTCGTCTGCGTAATTTACCCAGACCCTGACTCAAAAAGATAAAAAATGGGCTGAAGGTGCAGCTCAGTGGTCCAGCACTTGCAGAGCATGCAAGCGCGAGGCCCTGGGGCCCTGGGTTCAACCCCCAGTACCACCAAAATAAAATAAAATAAAATAAATGTACCAAGTTTCTTGGCTTGTTCTCCGGCTTACTCATTAAACCACACTTCTTTGCAGCACAGGACAAACCGCTGATTTGGGGTACTCTGTACCTGGTGTACCTAGGGAGCCCTACTTTTCCTTTACTTTTTGCTACAGCTTGTTACAAACTCTGAGTCTACACCTAATGTTTAGTGACATTTGTTGGCAAGAGATACTATTTGTTTAAAACCGAGAATAAAAGTCTTAGTTCATTTTTGCTAACTTCATGGAACCAGATCTACAGTCCTAACTCTTGCATGCCGGAGAAGGACCTGGCAATCCACTCCCGAGGCAATCCCGAAACAATCAGCCATTGAAAACCCTATGAGGGTCGCTAGAGTCGGACACGACTCGCCAGCACCTACAACAGCTTCCATGTGTCAACTTTACTGCACTATTGCCTTCTACCTTCCAATGGCTTAAGACCAAGCACTTCACTTCCCCTATCTGTTAAACGGGGTACAGAAGCCCCGAGATGTCTTTAGGCCGACTTTGCCGTTCAGGCCCTGGAGTTGCCACTGCCCGCCTTCTGGCCCAGGACTCGGCACCCTACGTGATTTCTTCATCCACAGAACCGCAGCTGAAGTCCAGGTTACGTTCACTTCAGCCGGTGACTCCCGTACCAGGTGGCCTGGAGTGCCACGGGGTCCCGGACTCAGTGGAGTCGGCCGGCAGAAAGCGGGGCTGGCGACCTCGGGACGCCGCCAGGCGAAGGGCAAGGAGGTGTCAGAAGTGTGACAGCGCTGTCGCGAGGCGGGGGCGGGGCGGCGGGGCCCAGCGGGGCCACTGCAGGACAGCCTGGTGAAGGGAGGGGAATATGACTGTGCCCAGAAGAAGGCGCAACGACGGCACCCCAGGGAAAATGAGGGCCGAGGGTCGGGAGGTCCGGCCTTGGGGAGGGGCCGGTGGCTAAGTGGGGACTAAGTGGGGAGAATCCGGGAGTGACATCGGCAGGGAGGCCGGCGGAGCGCGAGTTAGGGCTGCTGGAGCCCAGCAGGGCTTTCAGGACGCGGTACCTGGATAAGCGCCTTCACCTCCAGGTCGAACTTGACAATCTCCTGGTTACAGATCCGGACGTGGACGTCCTGAGGGCCCGCCATGTTGGAGACGCCGGCTACGGGCAGCCGCGGCGCCCAAGCGCAAACGCGTTTTCGCGCTGCTTTCTTTCCCTCCCCCACCCTCACCTCCCGGTCTCGCGGCAGCGCCCCCTAGAGGCCGGCGTGAGTGGCAAACCGGAGTGGCGGAGCCTAGTCCTTGGGACTTTTTAAGACACCTGCGGGATGGGATCCTCTTCACTTTCAGCAGCAAGAGTGGCCAAACTGCGTCTTACATATATCGGACATGTAGTCAGGGGAGATCAATCCCTGGAGAAGGACATCATGTTTGGGAGAGTGGCAGGTCAACGCAAAAGAGGAAAACCCTCCACCAGATGGATTGACACAGTGTCTGCAACAATGGACTTAAACATAAATAAGATCGTTTGCCTGGCACAGAATCGGCAAGTGTTTCGATCTGCTGTACACAGGGTCGCTATGAGTCGGACTCGACTCGACGGCACCTAACGACAACAACAACGGGGTGGGAGAGTGTGAAATCAGCCTCTCCTCTCATTTTGATCCTAATAAACGGAGAGGAAAAGGGAATATCAAGAAGTCTTAACAGTGGTCACTTTATATCTTCCACCTATAAACTATTCTAACTGCAGCATATGTTTTGCATGTTGTTGTTTTTAGGTGCTGTTGAGTCCTATCCGACTCATAACGACCCTCATAGGATTTTCAATGGCTGATTGTTTCGGGATTGCTTTGGGAGTGGTTTGCCATGTCCTCCTCCCCACTTTTTTTGGTGCTGGGAATTGAATTTAGGACCTCAGAGACTGCAGAGCAGTGCTCTACCAACTGAGTTAAATCCTAGCCCATGTTTTGCATAGGGAAAAAAATACCAACTGGGACATTTCTGGAAGGTATAGTGTAACTTTTTTTTTTTTTTACGTTTTTAAAACCTTTCTTGTATTTTTCATATTTCCTACAACGCATATGGGCTGGGTTTAGCTCAGTTGGTAGAGTGCCATGCTGCATTCTCTGAGGACCTGGGTTAGATCCCCAGTACCACAAAAATGGGAGAAGGACATGGCAGTCCACTCCCAAAGCAATGCTGAAGCAATCAGCCACTGAAAACCCTATGAGGGTCACTGTGAGTTGGACCTGACTCGAAGGCACCTAACAACGACAACAATGCATATGAATTATGGAGTAAAAGAGAAAATTATAAACTTTTAAAAAATGTATAGAATTCAAAGCTGGGTGTGGTGGCGCACGCCTACAAGCCCACTGCTGGAGAGGCTGTAACAGGAGGATCTCGAGTTCAAGGCCAGCCTGGATTCACAGTGAGTTCGAAGCCAGCCTGGGCTACAAAGCAATATCCTGTCTCAAAAAAAAAAAAGGAATTCAAAGCAGGTCACAAGACCACCTCTGATCAGTCCAACACATGGTCCAAGGGAATCTTTCTAAAATACTGAACTAATAAGTTACCTTCCTGCTTACAGCCCTCCTATCGCTCCTGGCGGTTCTCTTTTGTGTACAATTGGATTTATTACATCTATCTCATTGATGGCTCTACATGGTTTTGATAGAACTGGTGCCAGAGCAAACCTTTAACAATCAGTGGTGCTTTCATTTTTATTATTAAATACTCCAAGTTTCTTAGCTGTGCCTCAAGGCCATTAGCCACTCTTCAACCCACCTGCACCTGGCCCTGGATTCCCCAAGGCCCTTCATGGTTCTATAGCCTTGGAATATGGTGTTCTCTCTTCTTAGAATGCTTTCTCTAACTTGCCCCACCCCCGCCACAGCACCACCAAAAAAGGGGGTGGGTACACACACACAGCATGGTGTGGTACAAGCAAGGCATGTACTCCCCTACCTGTTCCTACAGAACTCTGTACACCCTCCCTGAAGTGTTCACCACCTAACTGCTCCTATTAGAGGTTTATGGTGGTTTGGGGCCTTAAAGACTTTTTTAAAGGGCCTGAGGTGTAGCTTACTGGTAGAGTTCTTGCCTAGTATGCATGAGGCCCTGGGTTCAATCACTAGCCCCACAGTATATGTTATGAGGTGCCGTCATCGGGTCCGACCCACAGTGACCTTCATAAGGTTTTCAATGGCTGTTTGGGGATTGGTTTGGGAGTGGATTGCCATGTCCTTCCCCCGGTTTTGTGGTGCTGGTGATCAAACCTGGGTCTTCACAAAGTGCGGAGCAACACTTTACCAATTGACCTAAACCCCCACCCACCACAATGTGTGTGCGTGTGTGTGTATGTGTGTGTGTGTATATATATATATATATACATATATATATATATATACACACACACATATACATATACATACACACACACACACACACACACACACACACACATATATATATATACTTATGTTGTTGTTGTTGTTAGGTGCCGTGGAGTTGGTATCCGACTCATAGCGACCCTCTGTACAACAGGGGAAACACTATTGTCAATGCTTCTCTGCTGTTCATAGGGTTTTCAATGACAGATTGATTTTTGGGAGGGGGTTGCCAGGTCCTTCTCCCAAGCCTCCAGCTTCTGGTGTTCCCAGGCGGTCTCCCATCCAGGTACTAACCAGGCCCGACCCTGCTTAGCTTCCGAGATCTGACGGGATCGGATGCCACAGGACTATGGCTGCAGGCATATATACATACATACACACACACACACACACACACACACACACACACACACACACACACAATTTTATTTTACATAGAACTGTTCAATCTTCATTCATGTTTCCTGGATTTGTGGTCCAACTTAGAAAGTCCTTCCCCATTCCCAGGGATTTATTCGCCCATGCTCCCCCCTAGTCTTTTTAGTTTTTTTGTTTTCCCTTACATTTAGATATTTTTCCATTTTGAAATATACTTTGGCTTATGGTATGAGAACAGAGCCAACTTTGTGTTTTCTAGGTTACCCAGTGGTTCCAGTACTAATTACTGAAGAGACCATCCTTTTTCTCCCTGGTCCAGGATGCCACACGTACCAAACTGTCATACATAGAGTCTATTTCCAGACTTGCCATTCTGCTATACTAGCTTGTCCATTCATGCACAAATATGACATTAAGTTCTATAATGAGTTTTAATACCTGCTAGGGTTAAAAATCCAATTTATCCCATCCCCCACCATCTTCCAGATATTTTTCTTCCTCACAAAACTTTAAAAAAAAAAAACTCTCTTGGTAGGTTTTTATTAGGATGCCATTACATTTTTAACGTAACCCAGCACTGGTAGCTTTGACTGCTCCTGTTCCAGAACTTGGTATATCCCTCCATTTGTTCAAGTTTTCTTCTGTATCCTTCATCGTCTTTCAATGTTTTATCTAGGCTTTATACATTTTCTGTTAAGCTTATTTCTGGCAATATTTTAAGATTAAAAACTTTTAAATAGGTTGACATTCTTCAAGTCACTCCAATGCTTTGGACCCTTGAATGTTACATTGTTGTTGCTAGTTGCCATTGAGTTGGGTCCAACTTGTAGCAGTGACCCTATGAACAACAGAACAAAACACTCCCTGACACTGAGCCATGCCTGGCACTATGTCAGGGCTTCTCTACTATTCATAGGGTTTTAGATGGCTGATTGTTTTGGGAGTGGGCTGCCAGGTCCTTCTCCCATTTTTGTGGTGCTGGAGATTGAATTTAGGACTCCAGAGCATGCAGAGCAAGCACTCTACCAACTAACATAAATCTCATCCTAGACCCTTGAATAGAAGCTCCCTATTAAGGACACTGGAGAAGTTCCAAAGCCAGCACTGGGCAGATCTGCTACCTGCCTTCGGGCCTCTCTTCTATCATGCTTCCTGTTGGAAATTCCCATACAATCTACATTCTCCAGTTCTCTCTCTATGCAGCAGCTCAAGAAAACATACCTTCCTGTTTCTCCACTGTCCTATACACTTCCTTCCAACAAGGAGACCCAATCCTACATGCTTAAGCTATAGGCCATCTTTGTGGGACAGATGTGCCTCATTTGGTGTGATGTTGCCCCACACCAAATCACTGATCACTCTCAATCCAACTTTGCTCCTTTTCATCAGATAATTGTTTCAGATTACTACATCTACTAGGTTTGGGTTTTAGATTCTAAGAGCATTATTTTCCAATACGGACATCTATCCAAATATTGCCTGTGACTTGGCCAGCTGTCAGAGAGAATGAATTGTCCCTGGAGTGGAGCAAGCTCTGTATCACATAAGCTCAGTCTGGAGCTAGTCTACTCGCCTGAGTCTTGTCTCACTCCTTTGTAAAATGGACATAACCACCAGCCTCACTTGGCCCTTGAGAGGAGCAGCTGAATTCCCTAACAGGAAAACAGCCAGCGGGGCTTTAGGAGTGTCTCCCACCCCTTAGGACATTTGGTACCTTCTTATTCTGAACCTTCTAGCTCAGATATGAGAGCATTTCTCCACTGCTTTTCTTTCTTTCAGATTCATCCACTATAGCTAAAGAACTCACCTGGTTACAAAACCACTGTCAGTGAGGAGGAACTGAATGATCATCTAACTAGATGCCACCTCCAGAAGACTTTTTTCTTTCCTCCTAATACTCGGGGGTTGAACCTAGGGCCTCGTGAAAGTGATCTACCAGCAAGCTGCACTCCTCACCCCTTTAATATTTTTCATTTTGAGACAAGAACTCGATAAGTGGTACAAGCTGCCTCTGGCCTTGAATTTGTGGTCTGCATCTTGCATCAGCCTCCCAAGTGGCTGGGTTTACAGTAGTGCACCAGGGTTTCTGGCTAACATCTCATTTTCTAGAACTATACCGACCTGGTTCCCTCAGATCCTTAAAGTTTCCAGGACCCCGAGAGAGGCTCCCATGAAGAGTGTTCTGGAGAGAGGAGTCCTGAAGCAGAACCAGCCAATGGGAAGCCAAGTGTACTTTGCATCCTGGTGGCCCCAATACCCCTCAAACGAAGGATAACAGGTCTCACCTGGCAAGAACACAAGTCTGCCAAGTCTTTAATACACCCCACTGAATACCCTTCCTTTTAATCTATAATAGCTCTTGTGTTATTCTGCAGTCAAATTTAAGTTCCTGGGGGGTCTCTTCAGTCCCTTTGTAGTCCAGCGCCCAACACAAGCCCTGACAAAACAGATGCTCAACACGTACGTTGGCTAGAGAACACCTGCTCCCACGGTGGCCTTCACTCAGGCCCCTTGGCTTTAGCCTCTATGCCTACACCTTGCCTAGCCTTAAGAACTAATTAGAATAATTAAATACACAAATATATACCAATGTTTAAATCAGGAAAGACCCCAAATGTTTTGTTTTCTTTGGAAAAATCACTTGCTCAGAGTCAAAGCGACTCTCTATGAAGAATGCAAAAGCTTATGTCAATGAATAGTTCTATATTGTAGCTAAATTTCTCTGAAGCATTGAAAAACAAGCCTGAAGTGTCAAAAAACAAGCCTGAAAGTGTCTTGGTACACTACTAAAAGACAGGCAGCACAATCAGTGGCTCGTTGCTCTCTGCAGTTGGGAATCTTTGGACTAGGTTGTCTTGAGGAGTGGATGGGTGTCTTGGTAGGCAAGAGAAAGGCAGGAGAGAAAGGAAGGATGGAAACATGAGGCAAACAATTGAAAACTTTTTCATCTTTTTTATTTTAAATTACAAAGGATGTTGCATACACTGATGAATCTGTATCTGTCTAGAAGTGCTGGGGGGTGGGAAGGTGACAAAAAACAAAGGCAACCTGTGCATTGC
Source organism: Pedetes capensis (assembly GCA_007922755.1). Classification (NCBI taxonomy): domain Eukaryota; kingdom Metazoa; phylum Chordata; class Mammalia; order Rodentia; family Pedetidae; genus Pedetes; species Pedetes capensis. Next base: position 153,984 of record VMDO01000131.1, on the reverse strand, counting down.
CTCTTCTTCGGAAATGAAAAAACTGCACAACTATTAACCAACATTGAATAGAGTAATTTTTAAACAGCTCATGCGTCAACAAGGTAAAATTCTTTCTAGACAAGAGACAAGACTGAATCCAATAAAAAAGTGTCATAGCTCCAGTTGGGGTGAGGATAAACAAAACTACAGAATACTTATGATAATAGCATTACAAACAGGATCCTAAGCGACTATGCAAAAGAGGTTGCCACGCTGTAGAAACAAGTGCTTTGAATTCTTGCCCTTCCACTATTTTCACGTGACTTCTGTGCTGGCAGCCCTAGTGTCACTGTTAACCATAAGTGCTAAGCTACAGGACAGAGCATAGGAAAGAAGTTTTTTTTAAAAAAAAAAAAAAAAAAAAACCAGCAGTGGAATACAGTGTCATAAAAAATGTGGGGGAAAGGCAGATACAGTACACACATACAGATTTCTGTTATTTGGTTCTGAAAAAAACAAAGGGTGAAGGGCAAGACACAGTCATCAGTCTCGCTCCCGGGCACCCAGAATTGAATCAACTACACCATTGTTTACACTGTTATGAAAGAGGCAAACCTAGTTCATCCAAGCTTGGCACACTGAAATACCCAGCCTTGATGCTCTTCACTAGTCACCCAGTCTTCAATTTTAAAATACTGTTTGGAAGTGGTTGTAAGGTTCTATTCCCTTACTACCACCACCACCAAATCTCTCTTTTCTAAACAAAATGGCAATTTGGCATAGTTCAGTTGCTAGGTGTAATTTCTACAATTTCAGTCAGTTGACGAGGCGTGAGGACTATGCTTCAACACATAATCCCACTTGCCTATGAAAGTGTATAACTTTCAGTAGTACGTTTTCATCATCTTTCCCCAACATCCTTATTCCTTAAAACGAAACCACCAGTCCTACGACTGACATTCATTGTTACATCCCAATGTGTTTGAAATATTAAAAAAACATGGAGTCGTCTTCTCGTAATGCCCTTATTAAGATTACAAAGATTACAAAAGAATCCACAAGTATTACGGCACTGTGTGAGACTTGTTTGTCATGATCCGAGGGAAGAACAAGACTGCAGTTCTGTGCAAAGTTGTGGAAATGGCCTCAGTTCCATGGGAAATGGTATTCCACAATAGACTTCACTAGAAGGATAGGTGAAACCTTTTACTTTAACACTGAAAGCATAATTCAATGCATTCTCAAAATTCAAGTTTCAAGATTTGGAGAGATGCTAACATTCTGTTACATAATTACTTACAAAATACTTGAACAGAATTTTAGGAAGACTATATAAAGAAAGGGAACATAAGTTTTTGTTAATTCCTGCTGAAGGCAACTTGAATTCATTTCTTAGGAAGTTAACTAAATCTTAGCAGCTAAAATATTTTTAAATGTATGGAATAAAGAAAAGCACATCCATTACTGACATTTTGGTGAATAAACTAACAGCTTTATTAATGAAGGCAAACATCAGATAATTGTATGAATATTATATATAAAAAAATCCATACTAACAGCATTGTATTTCAAAAGTACTATACTTCTGTTTCTTTTAAAGAGACTTGTCATCTGTTGTATAAAACAAACAAAATGGGTACTCTTCTCCTAAAAAGTTCTGGAAAATGAAATAGTCACTTTCAGGCAGATGAACTGAACACACCTTTCTCTAAATGCAGACTATTGCTAAGAAGCAAATAAAGTCAAGCATCAGAAAGAGGATGTATAACAAATTCATGAAAGTCAGAGAAAGGGATGTAGTGAAATTACTGTTAATCTTCCCCCCTCTTATGCAAAGACCATTCAAAACTGGTCTTTCATACAAATATAAAATAACTACAGAGAGAGGGAATATTAAACCATACCCATCTGAAATCCTTCATGATGTTTTTGTAATAGCTCTGATTCTCTTACCAAAAGGTCAAAGCTGAAGATTTAGGAAGTAGAAGGGAATGAAGATGTTTAGTCTCAAATGTACAAGTAAGGCACAATATAAAGCCACATCATAATCTGTCATGAAGGATATAGGAAAGACAAGACTCATACATGGTACAGTAGAATGAGCAATCGTATTGACTGAAAAAACGTGGCACCCAATTCAAAACTCAGACAAGATCTTAACGAGAGCAACTGGACAGCATGCTTTCACATGGAGACAAATTCTCTGAAGAATCCAGTGTATCGGAAACTAGGAAGAAAGTTTTTGTTTGTTTCTTTTTAATTATAGTAGTACTAGAGTCAAAGTTTATCATTGCTTTTGGAACAATGGGTTTATTTGAGGTGAATTCACAATGCCTTCACTTAAGATAAGATTCTGGACTTCATTATGAGCTATCGGTATACCATGTATGAACACAGAAGACCTTCAGAGAGCTCCTCTCTAAAGGCCGTCACCCAAAAATACATGCCACAATTTTCAAAAACAGAACATGTACAACTGCTTGGGTTTTTACATTACCTTATAAGATCTGTTTGTGTGATACACTAAACGTACATATTTTAATGACAATAGAGGAAGCAGATTATTACTGGCATTGAAGTACAACCATTTCTAGACGGTTTTAAATGCCACAGAGTCCCCTGGTTAAAATGTAAAGCTGCACAGCTTGCCTATGTCATCTTTATGAAAAAGTTAAAACAGCAAGAGGATTTAACTTTCACTCTACATTTTACTGCCAGGTTTTTATTTAGATCAAGTATCGCTGCAGCATTCTGACCAGCCCAGATTTAGCAGCAAATGGCAGGAATCATATAAAATGCAATTTTTTTTTAACAAAGTGCTTTTCTAAGATATACATACATATATAAATAGGTACAAAATAAAGTGTCAACATTAAAAAGCTCAACTATTTAAAAGCTTTTAACTATTTAACTTAAGTAGTACATATAAAACACTGAAATGCAAGGATATGGAATCTACTAAACAGATTCAAAGTCTTTTTTTTGAAATGCAAGACCAAAAAATCAAATTCTGGCTTGCAGACAAGAAAAAAGTATCAAAAACCAGAATTCCTAACAGAGCAGCTAGAAAGGGGCAATTTTATAAACCTCATCAGCTGAATCTCTATCACGAAGGGATTTCCACCTGACTGCAAAACTGCCATATTTTAGAATACTTTTCAGCTTAACAGACTCACTCAGTCAAGACTTCATGTACTTCCGTGTTGCAAACCTATGTTTTTTGCCTTCCCCCACATAAAAAGGAAAAACCTGAAACAATGAACTTGCATCCTATTAACCATTAGATTTGAGCTTATCATCTGTTTAGTGTGAATGCACTAGCCAGGTACATTTCCACCAAACACACAGGAAAATCTTGTGTATCACAGTTCAGCTGACATGTCAAGGCAATCCTCAGTTCCTTATGTTTCATGTCAAAGAGGCAAGTAAGCAACATTGTTGGGTTGTCACTGTGTGTTGTAGAATCAAAACTTCATTTGCTATAACTTCATATGCTACAGCTTACAAATGGAGAGGAGGGAGAGAAAGAAAAATATAAGGAAATATACTGTATTGAGAAAATATAAAGAATAAATTCTACCAGCAGGTAATAGAGGAACAGACATTTTTCCAGCAGGTAAGTCTGAAATTTTGGGTTTTTTGTTTTGTTTTGTTTTGTTTTTTCATAGATACGTTTGTTTTTATTCTCTTAAGTACAGTTTTTAAGCCACCAGTTTTCAGGGTTCCAAACACAAGACTTGAGAGTAAAACAAACAGGATGGAAAGATCTGAGGGGAAGGTTTATAATTCTGCCTTGACATAAGAAGTTTCTCATCAAGAGGTAAAGCTTGAACATAGGTAAAACACTGACTAATGAAGCTGTTTTATGTGAGCAAAATAGAGCACCTAAAAACTAAATGTGTTAATGTCTCTCAATTCTAGAAACTATAGAAGAATAAGTCACATGTAAGTTTGAAGAAGCTAGTTTGAAAATACCTGTACAAAAATATAAAAATCTATAAATTTTTTTGTTTTCGTTTTAAGCTTGTGTTGATTTCTGAAAATATTACATGCACAATAATATATCAATTGGAAAAGTGGCAACTAAAGTATTAGATATTTTTAGCTTTTTCTTTCTTTACATATATATACATAATACAATAAAAATAATTTGTATTTTGGTTGTTTGGTGGAAGTATACTACAATAAGCTAAATAAACTTTTTAATTTTCAAAGTCAAAAACTATTTTATCAATAGCTTACTAAAATGAAATATATTAAAATTTCCTACAGTAAGTGCAGAAATAAAAGACTTACAGACACCTAAATGGCCACCAACTTATCTACTACGGAAGCGAACTAGAGGAACAGCAAAATAATATTTGTATGTATGGATGCTCCTTCTGTAGATAATTGGACCCAAACAGAAATAAAATTCACAGTTCAGTAAGATCCCTAACCCTGACCTTTTAAATTTTTTTCTCCTTTTTTTTTTCATACATTCATACAGTATCATGTAAGCTGTGCAAAACTTTACTTAGACTGGCAGTTTGCCATTTCAGTTGCATTTGTCTTTGGTACAAAAAATAAAACAATCGCAATAATGTGCAAGTATTTGTCTTCTTCCGGTCAAGTACCGAAATATGAGTTTTCTAGAGCCATCTTTTTTTTGTTGTTTTTTTGTTTTGTTTTGTTTTTATACAATACACAGACTCTGTGGCATATATCTACATTTCAATATAGTCTTATATACATTCAAAAAATCTGAAAAAGAGTTGGAACAAAAAAACATTTAAACCCCATAATTTTTCCATCTATATATATCTTGTTTTTCCTCATTAGGGTTTTCATCATACAAAATATTACCAGTTTTATAGTTTCCCCAAAATACAAGGCACAAAGAATATGCTGTTTTTCTTACTTGCACAGACATTTATATATATATGTATATATATATATATTTATATATCATATTGAGTTCTGAAAATGAACATCTAATATGGCACACAGGTGTGAGTGCTTGGGTGTGCCATGGACAAGTGAGATTAATGGTTGTGGAAAATTAGGACAAAAAGCAATAATTCTAAAATCAATCTAAATGGACTATTTAAAAAAATGCTTCCTCGATATTTTTGTGTGGATCAGAGCATAAACCTGCCTTAATACTTGGCATTATATTAATATATTCACTCCTCCAAAATGTTTTGCTTTAACCAATTTTCGCAATCTGTACCTAAACATTTACTTCATGTCTGAGTTTCAATTCTAATGCCAATAGCAGGTTTAACTGTGGTTTATGCTCCAAAAATGCAATAATCAAGTATTTTGGATCATGCTTCACTTATGCTATAAGTTCTTAAAACAATGTAACCTAATTGTAAATGTTTACATAATGCTAACTGACATGCAAAACAGAATGAAAATTTACAATGGAGAACATGACAAAAACAGACATTTCTGACCAGTAGTCCAACGAGGCTCGTTACACTTTTGATGCTGGTATTCTTAGTCCTACAAGGCCTCCGGTGGGATTGCCTTCTGCAGTCTTCTCTAACACCTGGTTAACAAATTCTGAGGTTTGTCCAGCAACTGGGAGACCTGAAGGGAATAAAAGGCATACTCAGACAAAGAAATGGGGAGGGCATAAAGGGAAGGGAAACAGTAGGGAACACCTGAAGGTCAGGTGTGGACCTCAGCTTGATACTGCTTCCAAATGAATGCCCTGCCATTTGCTACTGCAAGCCAGAAAATCATTCTACCCATTAGACTCAAATCTACAGTTTTAGGATTAGAAGGGTCACACCAAGAATAGCCATGAAGTATGGTTAATCAATATTTTAAAGAGGGGTAGATAACATGTATTAACAGTCCAAATGCAAACCAAAGCCTGCCAACAGGCACTGCTTCCTAGCTGAACTTGCTCTTTGTTTTTTCAGCCAGTCTCCTCCGCTGCCCCGACCCCACCATCTCCATGATGGGGTCCGACATGCAATTCAGACTGGAAGGACATGGTTGATCATTTTCTTAAATTATCGCATACGATTTATGTTCCTTCTTTTTTCATTTTAAAGAAAAATAAGGTATAAGAGGGAGAAAAGGTGGGATTAGCATATGAATGTTGGTTTTCTCATCTTCATTTTCTATTGTTGTTAGGCGCCATCGAGTCAGTATCCGACTCATAGCGACCCTCATAGGGTTTTCAATGGCTGTTTCGGGATTGCCTTGGGAGTGGATTGCCAGGCCCTTCTCCCATTTTTGCGGTGCTGGGAATTGAACTCGGGACCTCAGAGACTGCAGCACAGTGCTCTACCAGCTGAGCTAAATCCCAGTGAGTTCTAAGATACTTAAAATTAATAAATCAAACAAGAAAGGGATAATTATATTTTTGAAAATAGTAAGAAAAATGAAGCTGAGTATAGTGACACATGCACTCAGGAAGCTAGGGTAGGAGGAGCATGAGTTCAAGGCCAGGACAGGTTACATAGGAAGGCTCTGTCTCAGAAAAGAAAAAGAAAAAAAGAAAAGAAAGGAAATGTGGATGGGAGGAGGAATATTTTTTTTTAGTCATTGCTGATAGAAAAAAGTAAAAAAATTCCAAAAAATATTGATACTGCTTTAACCATGTGATCAAGTTTAGAATGACCCATAAGGGGACAAAGTGATATTAAGTGGTTTTTGATTAATGGAACAAGAAGGATTATATGATTAAATTCTTGCTAAAAAATTTTAATTATATCTTGCATGAACAAACAGATCCAAATGTTGGAACATTTTAGAAAATCAATTAACCTGGATTTTTCATTAAAAGAAAAACAGAACAGCCAGTGTGGTAGCTCAGGTCCATAATCCCAGTGACTCTGGAGGCGGAGCCAGAAGGACTGCAAATTCAAGGCCTGGGGCAGCATAACTCAGCAAGCCCCTGACTCAAAATAAAAAATAAAAAAATAGACATGGAGAGCAGCCCAGTGGTAGAGCACTTGTTAAGCATACGAGAGGCCCTGGGTACAATCCCCAAGTACTGCAAAAACAAAACAAAACTGAGAGACCAATGTAGATTAATGGAGACAGAAGAGGTAACTAAATGCAATGCATGATCCTCAACAGGATCACAAACAAAAAGGATATAAAGAGAATAAATGATACAACTGGGAAATGAGAAATGTAAAGATAGACTCCATATTAGACATTACATCAGTGCTCAAGTACTTGGATATAATACTGGTATTGTGGCTGAGCAGGTAATGCCCTTGTTTTCAAGAGACACAAGGGAAAATAGAATTAAAGAATCATAATGTTTACAAGTTACCTTCAAATATCTCCCCCTCAAAACACTCATGTAGACAGGCAGAAATAAAACAAATGTAGCAAAATATTAAAAATTAGTGAATGGAGCAGAATCAAATATAGATGTTCACTGTATAATTTCTTTCTACTTTTCTGTAGGAAGGAAATCTTCAATGGAAAGTTGAGAAAAAATTAAGTATAGATTTTATGTTTAAAATGCATCCCATCAGCCAAAAACAAAAAGTTTGCAAATTAGCAGAGGAAACACACAAAAGTGAAACCATAACAGTGGATTATATACTTAACAATTTAAAAGGCAAAAAGGTTATATAAATAAATTATAACATCTTTTGATGACAAAACTAAAACCAAACATAGATCAAATCAATAAATAAAAATGAGCTAAAAAATGGAGGGAGGAATGAGCTAAACTTACCTATTAACAGAACCACTTCCAGAACGACTAAAATAATCCAAATATTTACTACACATAAAAACTGAAGAATAGATTTTTTGGGCTATGTCAATAAAATTATGTCGATTCTGACTCGTAGTGACCCTATGTACAGCAGATTGAAACACTTCCCGATTCTGTGCCAGGCACACGATCTTATTTATGTTTAAGCCCACTGTTGCAGAGACTGTGTCAATCCATCAAACCCTTGGGATGCTACTAATCTGTCAGGTGATTTGCTCCTCTGGCAGTTAAGCTCCTGAGCCTTTGGTATCTCATGTCTGTGTCTACACGAGCTCTCCCTCCTCTCTCCCAGCTATCCATCAGCCTGGCTTCTGGATGCCTGCCTCTCTGATCCTTCCCAGTGTACTTTCTGTTCAGGGATAACCAAGTTTGTTAGAATCCTGTGAAAAACATTACCAAGCCAAACAAATAAGTGAGAATATCCACAAAGGTGCAGGCTGTAGGCGTGAAGCGAAGGGCCTGTTTTCTCCTCCATGGAAAGTTAAAGCTGACTGAAGTCAGTCAGTCTTAAACACTGAAATAGTTAAGTGATTAAGTCTAAATTACAAATTGTGGTAACCAGCAGAACATGGTTATGAACACTAAATCTCAAAAGATAAAACCATTCACAAAGGGCAGTAACTACAGGCTGGAGGTGTAGCTTAGTGGTAGAGCATTTGCCTGGCATATGCAAGGCCTTGGGTTCCATCCCCAGCACCACAAAAAGACAAAAACAAAACGAAACAATGCACATGGAGAGAGAGAGAAACTACAATAAAAGCCTTTGAGTTTTTCCTTAAAATAAAAGAACTTTTAATATTGCCTTGAATTCCACATCTTCTATTACTTCTGTGTTATGAATATATCCCATACTCTTCTTACCAAGAGTATCTTTAATGAGGATTTCAAGCTTCTGCCCCATGTTGGGTCCTCTCTCATCTCTTGGATTCTGTACCCGGTTTACAATGTCTTGCTTGATGGAGTTGATTACAAACAATAAGTTATCTGTAGGAAAGAAGAAAATACTTGGAATATGCCACTAACATGGAAGAATTTTGCTTTTAATTATTTAATAATAAAGGAGATTCAATGAAAAAAGTTGGAAGGACTGGGGGCACAGCTCAGTGTTAGAACGTTTGCCTACCATGCATGAGGCCCTGGGTTGGGTCTCCAACCTCACAAGAAAAAAAAAACAAAAAACAAAAACAGAAACAGAATAATATGGACAATGTTAAAAATAGGATTCCTGGGTTCTACTCCAATTCAGAATATCTGGGGAGAATTGAGGATCCGTATCTTAACAAGTACAAAGGCATTTCAATGAGCAGTTCAATTTGAAAACGCAGCTCTAAACTACACACACAAAAGTTAAAATATCAACATCCAAGTCAAGGACACTATTAAAATCAGTCAACAAAACTGGCTAATCCAGAAATATAAAAGGGAAGAAATGACTGTGGTACCAGTGGATCAGCTCATAGTCATAGTGGGATTGGCTTGGAGGCCATAGACAGACTCTCACACTAACAGAACAAGCACGAATGAAAGCAGGCAAGTAGCTTACTAAGTGGATGAGCACAAAGGAGGCTAGCCACGAACTGGGCAGAACGGGGGGAAGCAAGTAACAAAACCAAATAAAAGGACTGGTAAGCAAAGTTAACAGAAAATGAAATTCTTCAACATTTAGGTTTACCATATTCAGTGTTGAGGCCCCATAATTTCACCTTATTAGCTTCATATTGGGCTTTTTTCTTTAACCGACAAGCTCTGTGAAAGGAAACAGCTATTAGTTCATTTTTCTTTTTAGGAGAGCATTCAGAATATACTTCCTTTTGCTGCAGTCTGATATTTTCTAATAGAAACCCCAAATCACTGCCTACTGACGTTTATCAGTGAACTGATTTGCAAAACATATATCACTATTATTTACCCAAGTTCATTTTTACACATTAAACACACATGCAACAATAAAGTTATGACCAGTACACACTCATTTGAGTGGCCAAAAAATCCAAAACCAAAGAAAAATAGACAATACCAAATATTGTAGAGGATGTGATGCAAGAACTCTATAATCATTCAAAGGGGAATGTAAAATAGAACACACAGCTACTTTGGAAGACAGTTTGGCAGTTTCTTTTAAAGCTTAACATATACATCTGGGCATTTAGCCAAGAGAAATGAAAACTCACATTCACACAAACACCTATACGTCAATGTTTCTGTTGGCTTCATTCATACTTGCCCAAAACTAGAAGCATCTCAAAGTCCTTCAACTGATTAAATAGATGCACCCTACTATATCCCTACAAAGGAGTACTACTCAGTAGTAAAAAGGAACAAACTATTATCCCCTGCAACAACAACATGGATGAATCTCAAATGCATCACGTTAAGTGAAAAAAGCCAGACTCTACAGCTACACACAGTACATTCCATCTATACGACACTCTGGAAAAGACAAAACTATAAGCACAAAAAGCAGATCAACAGTTGTGAAAGGCTAACGAGGAAAGAAGGGATTTGTTTTTAAAATTTCTTAAGGTGATGGAAATGTTCAGTATCTTGATTGTGGTGGTGGTTTTATGATTGGATATGTTTGTCAAAACTTGTAGTAGTGTACATTTAAAGGGGTGAATTTTACTATAAGTAAATTATACCTCAATAAACTAAGAAAGCAAACAAAAAATAAGCTATAAAAATTTTCAATGGTAAGCCATAATATAATGTACTTCCATCCATTCACTTCTCCCCCTTAAAAGCTTTCTCCACAAAGCATAAATATCATCTTTTATTTCAAAGAAAATACTACTCTCATTATAATATTTACAAAATAGTATTTCTGAACAATGGTTGAAGGTCACCTCTTCCATAACAACTCACCTCCTAGACTTGATTCACATGAGAGAACGTTATCAGCACTTACCTGGAAGCCAGCTTATTTTTTTCCTTCCTTGACCTTGGCCGGGCTGTTAAGGGAAGCTCACTGACTGGAGTCAGGTCACTAATCACCTTATTCAGCTTCCGTAGCTCATTGCCAATCTGGAGTAGTTTTTTAGGATTTGGAGTCAGGTCTTCTACATCAGTTCTCCGTGACTTCTTTACTGCATATTTTCCTACAGACCATTTAAAAAAAGTTTAAGTTAGATCATTTTAGTGCACAAAAGACACATTTTCCACACCCACCACCATTACCATGTTTTCATTCTTGACATATTTCAAAAGTCTCCACATGTTTACCAACCTAACCTATAAGGTCAACCCTCCTCTCCTTTCCTTCTGCGGCTGCAAAAAAACAGGAGTCGGCGGAGGCTTTAGCTCAGTGGTAGAACACCTGCCTGGCACGCACAAGCCCTAGGTTCAGCCTCCAGCACTGAAAAGGAAAAATGGGCGTGATATGGCACAGACCCTACCTTTCCAAAATCCTGCTTTAGGCCTAGGTTTCCAGCTTCAGTATAAAACATTCTTAATTCTTTGCATAGGAGTACTAAGGATTGGAGCATGAGTTCAACTGCACAGAAAAATCAGGCATAGAAAAGACTTTGGAGATCTTGTGCAAAATAAGATGTTTTCATGCTGGGACTAAATGTGTCAGAAACATACATTTCTCTGTTGAAAAAAAAATCTAACAAATAAGGATTTATTTATCCACCTTGTTTGAAAACTCTTCTTCAGCTGCTTTGATAATAAAAGACTCCAGTGGCCTTGCCCAATCACTCCAGGCAAAAGGGATGGCTCTGTTCTCTCAATCCCCTACAGTATACCCAACGACATTCTTGGAACTCATCACAAGCTACCTAGAGTAATTTATTGGACTTAACTTTTCACTGCTAGTAGAAAATCAATCTGAATGTAAAGATTTCATAATTATTCACTGAGTAATAGGAGAGTCCTGATCTGGGTACCAGTGGACAGGGAAAACAAGGCACAAGTAACAACTATACATAGATACAATTCTTGCCCTCAAAAATGCTTTGCAATATAGCCCTTAACTGGTATTGTCAACTTAATTAATGGCTATCAGCTCATGGGGTTATTTAAGACCCCCCCCACAAAAAAAACTTTTATCATTTAAGGTATTTATTTTTAAAGTTTAATTATGTTATTATATGAATTAAATCACCTTTCAAGAGTTACTAATATAACATTTGTGTAACAATAATTACCAAAAAATAAGAAATTTTTCTTAAGGCACTTGAAGAATTCGAATGGGCTCTCCCAGGATCCTAAACTACAAGAAAATCAAACTAAAACTAAATAACAAAAAATTCTCTTCTCATTTTATAATGTAGACATTCTAAAAATTGTAACATCAACCATTTTCATGAGCTCCATCATCAAATACGGAAAACACCATGCAGCTATGATTGTCATCATTGGGTCCTATGTGACTCCACCAGGCACCTGGGCTTAGGCAGGTGCTATAGCACCGCACCTCTGTGCCAAGTCTGAAATTACACAGAACACCTCATTTGTGTGACGATTAGGAATTTTTTAAAATATCAAAATTTAACTTCCAGGGACTTTTTTGATCTCACAATACCAGTTAGGGGTAAATGTAGAGCAGGGGTGAATACTGAACTACTTACTGAGCACCAAGCTTACCTTTTTTGGCTTTTTTTGTAAAGACTTTAGATTAATGTGAAAGTAACATTTGTGCAGAAGAAATTCTATTTAATCACAGCTTTGTTGTTGTTAGGTGCTGTTCAGTTGGTGTCTGACTCATAGTGACCCCATGTATAACAGGTGAAATACTATTGTCAGAGCTTCTCTGCTATTCATAGTTTTCAATGACTGACTGTTATTGGGGAGTGGACTGCTAGGTCCCAGGTTGGTGTTCCCAGGCAGTCTCCCATCCAAGTACTAACCAGGTCCCACTCTGCTTAGCTTCCGAGATCTGATGGGATTGGACACCACAGTGGTACAGCTACAGGCAATCACAGCTTTACAGGTTCACAATTCAAACCTGACCAACCTAGAAGCATAAGCTTCCCAAGATTTCCAGTATATACTCTTTCTACTCCCTTTTGTGGGCTGGGATTTAGCTCAGTTGGTAGAGTGCTGCACTGCAGTCTCTGAGGAACCAAGTTCAATTTCCAGCACCACAAAATGGGAGAAGGGCCTGGTAATCCACTCCCAAGGCAATCCCGAAACAGTCAGCCATTGAAAACCCTATGAGGGTCACTATGAGTCGGATACCGACTCGACGGCACCTAACAACAACAACTCCCTTTTGTAGAAGTATTCTTCTTTTCTTTCCTTTTCCTATTTTCCCCACCACCTTTTTAATTTCATTCTCCTCATTTACATTCAGGTCTGGGGACTGGATGAAAAGGGGACAAAGATATCCAAGCCCATATGTTTTCTCCCCAACCTTTGTGGTTATAGCCAACTATGATAGGTCAGGAAGCAACAGCCTCTTGGCCATTTCCTGGATGTGGTACACAGAGTAACAAGGGACTAGAAATAGCTGGACATGGTGACATGTACCTGTAATCCTAGCATTCAGGAGGCTAAGGCAGGAGGACCATGAGTTTGAGGCCAGCCTGGGCTCCATGGTATGGTAAGACTCTTATTAAAAAAAAGGGGGAGGGATCATGTTTACACATGCCTTCCTTCTGCTTTAGTGATGGCTCCTTACACTGGCAGAAGCTGTGTGTGAGCACAGAGCAGTCATGGCAGTACACCAGCTCTACTATTCCTCTCTCCAGTTGGCTAGAAAAGAATACCCAAGTATACTAAGAATTATGGTTCAGTAGCTCTATTTAAGGTGACACTAGCCAAGTGTGGTGTGGGATGGGATTGAGCTCAGTTGGTAGAGCGCTGCTCTGCAGTCTCTGAGGTCTCCAGGTTTGATTTCCAGCACTACAGAAATGGGAAAAGGATGTGGCAATCCACTCCTGAGGCAATCCCGAAACAAACAGCCATTGACAACCCTATGAGGGTCTCTAGGAAACATGTCGACAGCACCTAACAACAGCAGCCAAGTGTGGTAGCACCAGCCTATAATCCCTGCACTCAGGAGGAGGCAGCTGGAGATTCAGAGTCCTGGGTTGCATAATGAGACCCTGACTTTAAAAACGTAAATAAATAAATGAAAAAAAAAGTTTTAATGAATAAAGAAATTTGACTGCAATCCCATCTTACCATGATGTAAGCCATTTTTCTGATACATATTACTTGGCAAGGTATCTCGGTTCCATTCAGATGGCCTCAGAATCCTCTCTTGCTGTGATGGCGTAAGTTGATCACTATACTCCCAAAAGTATCTTCTTTTACCTCTCTTACGAGAGGATATTGAAGTCATCTCCTTCAGGTCTTCTACAGAGTCATTTTCATAGCCTTAAAAGAAAAAAAGGCCCCACAACTTGTTATGATCCATAAATTTCAATAAGCCAATCAGAACAAACAAAAATATCCTTCTATTTGTAACATGAGACATTTCCTTTCATCTGAAAACAGCATTGGCACGTCAAGGATAATAAACCAGGTTTATAAAGTAATACATGACAATGCTCTCTTGAGAAGCCCCCATCCAGGCCTTGGATGTGCACTATGATTCTTAAGTGATTCTCTCTCTGGAAAAGCCCACATCTGTGTCTTGGGCAGGTACTATTGTTCTTTTCCTAAGCGTCTGTTTTTCTCTCTGAATGTCCGTGTTAAAATCTAAAGTGTGTACTGTCTCCACCTGTAATTAATAAACTCACTAGCTTTGCTTTTTTAAAAAAAAGTCATGTAAATATTTAACTCATAAAAATAAAATATTCAGAAATTAACAAACATGGCTACACAGCTTATCTCAGTTGAGTTTCCCTCTGATTTCTAGAAATTAGTATATAATTTATATATATATTTACATGGGATTGAGAGAACAATTAAATATAGCTATAGAAATGTCAAAAGTACCAATATCTAACAGTACTTAGACACTCTACTGTGATTTTTAAATGTCTTCTTTTTAATATTCATGTATCTGAAACATCTCTGATTGAAATCTGTTGCACTTCTACAGTGGTGTCCTAGGTTTGCAAGGCAGCCGTCATTTTCTTCCTACTTCCCATCCTGCACTTTTTGGAAAAGTACCACAGACATTCTTACACAGCCTAACAAATTGATATCCTTATTCTAGTTAGCACTTTACTGGACATAATGTATACTTACTTCACTTTTTAAGGGGATATTTTCCTTAATAAAGAAAAGTTTCAGAAAATACTCAGTTTTGAGCAGCTACAACTATTGATTAGATCCAATATAGAATGACCTACAAATCTAAAATGCCCTCACAGAATGATCATCATAGATGTACTCCACAAAGGAGCCAAGAAAAACTGGGTGGCAGTGGGCAAGCAAAATGACCATTTTTTTCCTCCTAAAAAGATGACTCTACTAAGAAAGTGATGACGTGGTCATTTAGGGATAAGGTTTGGATTTTAGAATTTTAACTTTCTTCAGCTTTCTTCAGAGTAAGAGTCAATTAGGAGTATGATTCCATTTAACAAAATCCTGGAAAAGGTAAAACTAGTGGTTGTCAGAGGTTGCAGGTTGAGGAAGGAAATGACTATAAAAGGACATGAAGGAATTTTGGGGGGCTAGTCAAACTATTCTGCATCTTGATTGTGGAGATGATTACAAGAATGACTATATGCATTTGGCAAAACTTACATCCCAATACTGCAAACAAAAAACCTCATACAAAGGTACACTGCAAGAAGAGTGAATTCTACTATATGAAAATTATACCTCAATAAACATGTCCTCAAAAGCGGGTCTAAGGGTGTAGCTCAGTGGTAAAACACTTGCCTAGCATCTATGAAGTTCAGGGTTCCATCCCTAGCAATGCAAAAAAGAAAAAAGGAAAAAGCCCAATAAATTTGCAAAGCAAAATGATTTCTGAGCAATGGTCAAAACAAGCTTGTTGTAGCACTGGCATTTACAGAACAGTCACATGTCACTCAAAAATGGGAAGAAATGTCAGAAATACGTCATTAGGTGATTCTGTTGTTGTCTGAATATCATAGAGTATGCTCACACAAGCCTAGGCAATGAAGAATGTACTGTTGTAAATCCTGTTCATCACTGACCAAAATGTCACCAAGCAGTGCACAACTATACTATGTTAGTGTATATGTGGTACACTAAAAGCAATATAGCAAGCACTGTGACAAGGAACTTTATACTTCTCTTAAAAAATGATGAACAAGTTCACTGATATAAATCATTGTTACAAGTCTGATTTGTAAAAACTGTTAAATACATAAAACATACCTTTAGCCTAATTACTTGTGCTTCATTTCAAATTAAAGGATTTTATCCGGTTCTAGTTATCAACCCAGCTTTGGAAAAGATGCAAGGGCCATTCTGTGCCACCAGATACAGTAGTCTTTTTTTTTTTTAAGCCTTTGTTCTGTACTGTGCTATGTAAAAATTACTAGCAGGTGCACCATCAAAACAGTCTTACCTTCCTACTGATGTTCATAACTGGTGTTCCACATTGAAGTCTACCTCAGGCCAATACGTGGGGAAATTTTTTATACAGCTTCCTCAGAAAACACTTCTCTCACTTCACTCAATATGCTCCTTTAGCTAGCATCTACCTTTGCCAATTCTCATGTGGCAAAGCACTGTCCCCTCACTTAATGTACTCATGTAATTTGAGACTTCTAAGAACCTTCTAAGAAGAAGTCATTAACTTCATTTTCACAAACTAACATGCTCACGAAGGGCTGACATGATCTGGCAGAGCTGGGACTGAGTCAGGCCACATAACTCAAGGAGTCTAGCTCCAAGCTGACCTCCAACTTTCCCCTCTGCCCAACTTGTTAACTGGTCTGCCCAACTTGTTAAATACGTTTCATGGTAAGTTCCAAGAATTATGAAGATTTTTTATTTCTTCGGTCACATCTGACTCAGTCACTAGTTTTATTTACTATGTATGTTCAGTGCTTTTCCAAAAAAGCATTTAAGGGGCCCCAGTTTCCTCCGACTTAATTTATTAATATTTTCTAGTAGCATATACCATAAATTCACCAACCCTTTTTCCACACACGTGTGTGTATGCGCACACCTAGAGGATTTGTTGCCTCAAGCCATCTTACTACAGTGGCCAAGTAGAATGCAGAAAAATTACATTCCCAGACCACTAATCTAACATTTGGGGGGCGGTCGTTAAACACTTCTCAAAATATTTCCTAAGGAACACTATTATCATAACATAAGGCTTTATACCCCCAATTAAATTCTGTGGTCAAGTAAGTTTTAAGAAACCTTCATCCTACATCCTTCTCTTGCCAAGTCACGGTACATGGAAGCATATATTTTAAAAGACTGAGTTGGGTACAATGGTGCACTGTAATCCCAGTGACTGAGGAGGCTGAGGTAGGGGATCTTAAGTTTGAGGCCAGATGTAACCTGTGTAATTTAGCAAGACCCTGTCTCGAGCTAAAAAATAAAAAAGGGACTGGGTGTGCAGCTCAGTGGTACAGCACTTACAAAGTATGAGGAAGGCCCTGGGTTCAGCCCCACAGTATCACCAAAGAATAAAAGTAAAAATAAATAAATAAATAAAACCCCAAAAGACTCTGACCGGGGTGCTGTGGCACACACCTGTAATCCCAGCAATTTGGGAGATTGAGTTGGGGGAGGGGGAGT
The DNA here is from genome assembly GCA_007922755.1 of Pedetes capensis. Lineage (NCBI taxonomy): Eukaryota > Metazoa > Chordata > Mammalia > Rodentia > Pedetidae > Pedetes > Pedetes capensis. The sequence continues at coordinate 136,655 of VMDO01000131.1, read as the reverse complement.
TTGAGGTCAGCCTGGGCTACACAGTGAGACCATGTCTCAAAATAACAATAACAACAACAAAGACTGAGAGGGGCAAGGTATGCAGTGATAACAGCTCTTGTCTAGCATCTGTGAGGCCCTAAATTCCATCCCCAGCACTAGCAAAAAAAGAAAAGACTCTGAGAAACCAAACAGATAAATAAATAAACCCACTGGGTGTGGTGGTCCATGCCTGTAATCCCAGAGAATTGGGATTTCACAGGCAGGAGAATTGAGAGTTCAAGGCCAGAGGCAGCCTGTGTAACTTAATGAGACCCTGATTCAAAAATAAAACAAATTAAAAATGGGCTAGGAGTGTAGCTCAGTGGTAGAGCACTTGCAAAGTATATGCGAGACCCTGGGTTCAACCCCCGAGTACCACAAAAACAAACAAACCCATTCAACTCTAAGTTCCATGAAGGAAACGGTTATGTCTGTTTTGTTCATCTCTGTATGTTCTTAGGTGCTGGGGAGTCGGTATCGTATCCAACTCATAGTGACCCTACGTACAACAGACAAAACACTATTGTCAGTGCTTCTCTGCTATTCATAGGGTTTTCAATGGTGGATTGATTTTTGAGAGTGGGTTGCCGGGTCCTTCTCCCAAGCCTGCAGCATCCAGGTGGTCTCCCATCCAAGTACTAACCAGGTCTGACCCTGCTTAGTTTCCAAGATCTGATGGGATCGGATGCCACAGTGGTACAGCTGCAGGCAATCTCTGTATAACCAATACCTAACAAACATAATGCCTAACACAGAGTATACACTCAAAAAGTGTTTTAATAAATGATTTTGTTTAATACAACATTTCCCATGAAGGCTTTTCCCTTTTTCTTTTATCACAATAATGATTTAACTCACTCCTTCCCAATATGATCATCAAAAAGAAATCAAAAGGCCACATTGTTGTTGCTAGGTGCCGTCAAGTTGTGTCCAACCCACAGCCACCCTCATGGGATTTTCAATGGCTGATTGTTTCAGGATTGCCTCGCCACATCCTTCTCCCATTTTCTCGGTATTGGGAATCAAACCCAAGACCTCAGAGACTGCAAAGCATCAGTCTACCAACTGAGCTAAATCCCAGCCCAAAGGCCACATTAGCTTCCTGAAATTCCAGTCACACATCTCTGGTTTGAGCAGACTACTGGCATTAAGCTGGTAACATCAACTGTGAAAATGCTTAGTGGGGACTACAAAATAAACTCATTCTATGGGCCCAATTCTTGGTCTTAAAACCATGTAATTTCATGACCTCAAACAGTTGTAGCCTGTCCACAGAATAGGCTCTATTAAAACTTGGCAGTTAGTCCAGAATAGGGACTGAAACTCCATTTTGCACCTTTCCTGGAACTTTGTAGCCTCATGAACTGTTGTAGCCATCTGCCAAGAAACAGCATCAAGGGAGCTAGTCATCACAAAAGGGCCTTTGTAAACTGTCTGCTACAAACTAAACCAATCAACCTGCCCTAAAACTAGCACTCTGAACCAACCACAACTATCCTTACTTTTCTGATTTGAAAAAATTTCATCCTATTTCTCACTAATAACTTACTTTTGCATCCCTGAAGTTGCTTGTTTGGATCTTTCAAGAAAAGAGGAAATTTTCATCAGCAAATTCGAATAAAGCCCAAATAATGCCACAAAATTGTATCAATTTTATGGTTAAAGCATGTCATTCATTAACATTTGTGAGTGTTGTCTGAATAATACTAGCCAAAAATGTTTTACTTCAAGTCGACTGGAAGTGAATGAATTTAAATGCCATCCAAACATTTAGCAGCATTATTAAATAGGTCCAAGAAGAGAACTTGATGGGGCTAAGTGCCAGCTAATGCATAAAGCCACTGCCTGGCTGCCTAAGAACAACAACCTCATAAACAAGGGTTATTCTATGAGGGACAAGGGAAGAGAATGCAGCAAGACAGGACAAGAGCAACTATAAAACGGGCTCCCCTTCTCTACATGAGTCAAAATTCTAAGGAAATAGAAATGGAGGGCAGTTTCTCAGTTTACCATGTGGCCTCTCTTCATGGACCACCTCATATCTCAACACATCTTATCCTGACAGAACCAAGGGAAAAAATCAAGGGTGAATTTAAAATGGAGTTAAAAGTCAAAGTAAGGCACAGCCTCAAGTTCCTGGATCATTCCTGGTTCCAAGGTGACCTCTACAGACACAGGCCCAGGCACACCCCTGTTCTAAGTCAGCTCCTGTGAACTCAGATTTCAGGCCAGCCGCCATGGACTAGGCACCAGGCCAGCCCACTAGACTCAAGCAGCAAGCCCTCATGTAGACTGCTCCTCCTCATTCTCCTCCATCCTGAGGGATGACTAGTGAAGGGCTTTCCATGGCACAGCCAGTCTGGAAACGGTGCTTACATCTTCAAATGCATAGACACCAATGCAAGGCCACAGGACCGTAAGTTATCAGAGAAACATGACACCACCAAAGGAACAAAAAATAAAGCACCAGTACCTGACCCAAAATAAATGCAGATTGAAGCATTGCCTGACAAGGAATTCAAAGCCATCCTAAAGAAGAAAAAAGAATGAACAAAACTCAATAGGTCATTTGAAATTATTCAGCTAGAGGAACAATAAGAAAAAAGAATGGAAATGAGAGAACAAAGTGAAGAAAGCCTATAGGATTTACCCGATGCCATCAAGGGAAACAATATGTACATTACAGAAATACCAGAAGAAATAGAAAGAGAGAAAGGGGTAGTAGGTGCATTTAAAGAAACAATGACTAAAAAAGGAAATGAACATCAGATGCATGAAGCTCAAAGAACCTTAGATTATACATAAAACAGATCTTCATCAAGATACATTGTAATCAAATTCTCAAAAGTAAAAACAAAGAATTTCAAAAGTGGCAAGAGATAAGTGAGTTGTTACAAAGGAACCCTTATGAAACTATCAGTGGTTTCCTTAGCAAAAATCTTGCAGCCCAGAAGAGTGTGGGATGGTATATTCAAAGTGCACAAAGAAAAAAGGCTGCCAACCAAGCAAAGCTGTCCTTTAGAAATGAAGGATGGACTTCCCCAGAAAAATAAATGCCGGGGAAGTTTATCACAACTATGCGTCTTTCAAGAACCACTAACCAGAATTCTTCAAGTTGAATGAAAGAGTCCTAACTAAAAACATGGGAATGTAGGGAAGTATAAAACTCACTGTGTAGAACTAAGACTATAGCCAGACACATTGGCACGTATTTGTAATCCTAGCAATTCGGAAGATGGAGGCAGGAGGATCATGGTGGGAGGATAGAGGCAGCCTGTGCAACTCAGTGAGACCCTGTTTCAAAAATAAAAAATAAAAAAGGGGCAGGGGTGAGGCTCAGTAGTGCAGGACTTGCCTAGCATGCATGAGGACCTGGGTTCAACCCTAGTATGGCAATAAATAAATAAGTAGATAAATAAATGAATATAAGAACATAGTCAAATTCAGAATGTCAATAGTGGTATGTACACCATACTTTTAACTGTAGCATGAAAGTCAAAAGGCAAAAGTATTTAAAAGAGCTACAAAGATTGGCATGGTGGCACATGCTTGTGATCCCAGCAGTTTGGGAGGCATATGTGAAGGCCTACGTTTAACCCCTATTACTGCAAAAATAAATAAAATAAAATAATGAAACTAAGCATCAACTATAGGCTGCCTACAAGAGACAGGCTTTAAGAACCATGAAAGCTGAAAGTGAAGGGATGGCAAAAGACAGTCCATGCAAATTGTAACCAAAAAAACCAGGGAAGGGCAGGGTATACTTAGACAAAATAGACATTAAGCCAAAAAAAAAGATCACATATGACAACAAAGGTTTGAATATGGTGAGAAAGAGGTCTTTTATCAAGAAGATATAATAATTGTAAACATATATGCACCCATATTGGAACACATGAATACATAAAGCAAACAATAGGACAACTGCAGGGGTAAACAGACATAATACAATGGGGGGGACTTGCACACTCTATTTTCTTTTATTCATTTTAAAAAATTTATTTATAGTTTGTTTTTTTGAGACAGTTTCACTGTGTAGCTTAGGTTGGCCTGGAACTTGCTATGTAGACCAGGATGGCCTCAAACTCTTAACCTCTCACCTCAGCCTCCTTGTGTGCTGGGATTTCAGGCATGCTCCACCACACCCGGCTAACACAATGGATAGATAATAGACAGAAAATCAGTAAAGAAACAGCAGACTTGAACATGACTAAAGATCAAATATCTGCAGCCATAGCACCCTGATCTCAGAAGCTAAGTGGGGTCAGCCTGGTTAGTTCTTGGATGGGAGACCACCTGGGAAGACCAAGTGCTGCAGGCTAGGCAGGAGGACCTGGCAACCCACTCCTGAAACAACGCACTGAAAACCCTATGAATAGCAGAGAAGCACTGACACTGTGCTAGGAATGGCACAGTGTTGGGGAAAGTTTCATTCTATTGTACATAGGGTCGCTATGAGTTGGACTCAACTAGAGGGCACCAAACCACAACAACAACAAAGAGCAAGTGAACCTAAGAGAGACAGAACAAAATACTGCATCCTATAGCAGCAGAATACACAACTGTTTCAAGTATAAACAGAACATTCTCCAGGAGAGATCATAAATTAGGCTACAAAACTACTCTTAACAAATTTAAGAAGACTGAAATCATACCAAGTATTTTTGAAAATTTCGTTCTGACCACAATGATGTGGAAATAAAAATCAGTAACAAGAAAGTTGGGTAAGTCACCATGGCAACTGCCTATAATTCCAGAGACTCAGAAGTTGAGGCAAGAGGATCTTGAGTTTAAAGCTAGAGGGAGTGTGCACAACTTAGCAAGACATTGTCTCAAACAAACAAACAAAAACACAACAACAAACAACAACAACAAAAACCTGAGGATGAAACTCAGTGGTGGAGTACTTCCCTAGCATGGGTTAGGACCTGGGCTCAACCCTCAAGTAAGCAGGGTGGGGGAAGGAGAAAAGAAAAGAAAAAAGAAAAAAGAAGAAAAGAAAAGAGAGAAGAAGGGAGGAGAGGGGAGGGAAGGAAAAGAAGAAAAAGAAGAGAAAAAAGAAAAGAAGAGGAAAATTTACAAACATAAAATTAAACTCATGAACAGCTAATGGGTCAAAAAAGGAATCAAAAAAGAAACAACAACAACAACAAAATCTTGGGACCAATGAAAAGGGAAACACAACATATCAAAATAGGAGTCTTCATAACTTAACAAGATCCTGTCTCAAAAAAAAAAAAAGAAAGAAAGAAATGGCTAAGGGATGCAGGTCTGTGAGAGCACACTTGCAAAGCATGTGTGAGGTCCTGGGTTTAACCCTCAGTACTGCAAAATGAATAAATAAATAAACACAAGAATACATAAATAAAAAATTAATTTAGATGCGCCAAAAGCAGTTTTAAAAATTTTACAGTGATAAAGGCCTACATGAAGAAAAAAGATCTCAAACAAACAAGGGAATTTATACTTCAAGGAACTAGAAAAAGAATAAACCAATCCAAAGTTAGAAGAAAGGAAACGACAAAGATCAGATAAATAAGACACTAGAAATCAAGAGAAAACATCAATGAACAGTTGGTTTTCTTAAATTCATAAACAAAATTGACAAATCTTTAGCTAGACTAAGAAAGAAGGCTTAAATAAATAAAATTACAAATGAGATGAGGCACTATTACTAATATCATGGAAATAAAAAGATTATGAGGCTACTATGAACAATTATACCTCAACAAATTGAATAACTAGACTAAATCCCTGAAAAAAACAATCAGTCAAGACTGAATCATAAAGAAATAGAAAATCTGAACAGACCAAAGTAGTAAGGAGACTGAACCAGTAATCAAAAACTCCCAAGAAAGAAAAGCCCAGGACCTGATGGCTTCACTGGTGAATTCTACCATTTAAGGAAGAATTAATGCTAATCTTCAAATTCCTCCAAAAAACTGAAGAGGATGGAATAGTTCCAAATTTATTTTACAATGCCAGCATTACTATGATGCCAAAATGGCACAAAGGCTGTACAAGACAGGAAAAGTTATAGGCTAATATCCCTAATTAATACATATGGAAAAAGTCCTTAATGAAATTCAAGTTAAGCACCCCAAATATGAAATCTGAAATGTTCAAAAATCCAAGACTTTTTGAGTGGCAGATGATCAGAAAGCTTTGGATTTTGAAGCACTTTGGATTTTGGACTTATGGGTTATGGATAATCAACCAGTAAAGTCGATTTCAATATGAAAAAATATGAAAAAACCCAAAATGAGAAACACTTTTGGTTCCAAGCATTTCAGATAAGAGATACTCAAACTGTACTAGCAAATCAATTTCTTTTTCTCTTCCCCCCACTCCTCCTTTTTTATATTGAGGTATATTCCTTCTGTGCCTCCTCCTCCTCCCCCCCTCCTCCTCCTGCTCCTCCTCCTCCTTTTTTATATTAAGGTGCATTCCTTCTGTGCCCCTGCCGCCGCCTCCTCCTCCTCCGCCTTTTTTTTTTTTTTCTTTGCAGAACTTGGGAATAGAATCCAGGGCCCTCTACCACTGAGCTACACCTCCAGCCTCCTTTTTCTTTTTCTTTTTTCCTTTATTTTGAGACAGGGTCTCACTGTTATATAGGCTGCCTCTGGCCTCAAACTCATGATTCTCCTGCCTCAGCCTTCCAAGTCGCTGGATTACAGATGTGCACCACAGTCTCCAGCTAGCAACCTGATTTCAACAACACATTAAAAGGAGCATATGGTTTAACTCAGTTGGTAGAGAGTGTCACCCTACGACCTGTGAGATCCCAGGTTTGATTCCCAGCACTGCAAAAATCAGAGAAGGACGTGGCAATCTACTCCCAAAGGAATCCTGAAACAATCAGCTATTGAAAACCCTATGAGGGTCGCTATGAGTCAGAGCCAACTCAATAGCGCACCGAACAATAACAATATTATGATCAAGCGGAATGCAAGGATGTTTCAATATATGCAAATCAATGTGATACATCACATTAATAGAATAGAGGATAAAAAACATAAGATGATCTCAACAGATACAGTAAGAACATTTGATAAAATTCAACATAATTTTACGATTAAGAACTGTAAGCAAATTAGGCACAGAAGTAATGTACCTCAATTAAGAAAGGCTATATATGATAAGCTCATAGCTAACACCATACTCACACAGGGTAAGAACCCGAACGCTTCTCCTTTGAGGTTAGGAAAAAGACAAGGATGCCCAATCTCACATCCTCGATTCAATGTAATATAAGAGGGGAGAGAGGAGGAGGCAGAGAGGAAGAAAGGAAAATAAGAGGGGAAGCAGGGAGAGGGAGGAATGGAAAGGGAAAGGGGCGGGGGAGAAAAAAGAAAGGAAAAAAGGAAAAGAATAAGTAAAATTGTGTCTATCTGCATATAACATGATCTTGCATATGTTGTTGTTAGGTGCCCTTGAGTCAGGTCTAACTCATAGCAACCCTATTACAACAGATGAAACACTCCTTGACACTGTGCCATGCCTGGCACTATTGTCAGTGCTTCTCTGCTATTCGTAGAGTTCTCAATGGCTGATAGTTTCAGGAGTGGGCTGCCAGGTCCTTCTTCCAAGCCTACAGCACCCAGTATTCCCAGGCAGTCTCCCATCCAAGGACTAATCAAGACCCAACTCTGCTTAGCTTCTGAGATCTGACAAGATCAGACACCAGGGTGGTACAGCTGTAGACTCATCTTGCAAAGAGAAAACCTTAAAGGCTCCACAAAACCCGAAAGAACTAATAAATACATTTATTAAAGTTGTAGGCTTTAAAATAAATATAAGAATTATGCCTTCACACACTAACAACAAACTATCTGAAAAAGAAATTAAGAAAAACTCATTTACAACAGCATCAAAAATTTACTTAGGAATAAATTTAAACAACAGGAAAGATCTGTACAATGAAAATTATATTTAAAAAACTGATGAGAGAAGTTGAAAAGGACACAAATAAATGGAGAGGTAGCCTATGTTCATGAATCTGAAGAATAGTTGACATGTCTACCCCACTCAAAATGCTCTACAGATCTCAATGCAATCCTCATCAAAATTTCAATGGTATTTTTCATATAAGCAGGAAAAAAAACGCTAAAATTCATATGGGATCACAAAAGATCCCTAACAGCCAAAGCAATCCTGAACAAGAATAAAGCTGGAGACATTACAGTACATGATTTCAAAATACTTCAAACCCATAGTAATCTAAACAGTGTGGTACTGGCATAAAAACAGACACAGACAGCAATGGAATAGATTAGAAAGCCCAGAATTAAATTCATACATTTATATTTCAACTGATATTCAACAAAGGTGCCAGGAATATACAACAGATGAAGGGCAGTCTCTTCAGTAAATGGTGATAGGTTAACTGAACATCCATATGCAGAAGAATGAAATTAGACCCTTAATTCACACTGTATTTTAAAAAAGTCAACTCAAAATGAATTAAGACTTGAAACAGTAAAACTGCTAGAAGAAAATATAGGTAAAAAGTTTTGTGACACTGGTCTGGACAAAGGATTTTGGGATATAACTCCAAAAGCACAGGCAATGAAAGCAGAAACAGACAAATGGGATTATACCAAACTAAAAAGCTTCTGTACAACAAAGAAAAGCCATCAACAAAGTGAAGAAACAGCATATAAAATAGAAGAAAATATATGTAAATAACATCTCTGGTAATCAGTTAATATCCAAACTTCTCAAATAATAGCAAGCTAATGTGATTTACAAATGGGCAAAGGATCTGAATAGACAATTCTCAAAAGATATCAAAATGGACAGCAAGTATATGAAAACATTATAACACCACTAATTATCAAATAAATATAAATAAAAAACCACAATGAGATACAACCTCACACCTCTTGGAACGGCTTTCTATTCTCAAAAAGGTGAAAGATAATAACCTTTGTCAAAGATATGGAGAACAGAGAACCTTTGCAGACTGTTGGGAATACAAATGGTATAGTCATTATAGAAAATAGCATGGAAGTTCTTCAAAAAATTAAAAATCAGCTGGGTGTGGTGGCATATTCCTGTACTGCCAGCTCTCAAAAGGTAGAGATAGGATGCCTGAGAGTTCAAGGGCAGCTTGGGCTACATAGAGAGTTAAAGGCCAACCTGAGCTACACAGCAAGACTCTGCTTCTAAAAACCACAGGCTACACAACTGTGATCCCAGAAATTTGGGATGCAGAGGCAAGAGAGTCCCAAGTTCAAGGCCAGAGGCTGCCTGAATAATTTGGAAAGACCCTATGTCAAGATAAAATGAATAAATAAAAGGGCCCTAGGGGTGCAGCTCAGTAGTAGAGTACTTGCAAAATATATGCAAGTCCTTAAGTTCAACCCCCAAGTACCAGAAAACAGACACACACAGACACACACACACACAGACACACACACACACACACACACACACACACACACACACACACACACACACGGCTGGAAGCTGAGCCCCATGGTACAATCCTATAAATCCCAACAACTCAGGAGGCTGAGGCAGGAGCATCACAAGTTCAACGCAGGGGCAGGGAAAGAGAAAGGGAAGGAAAGGAAGAAAGAATTAATTAATTACCATATAATCCAGCAATCCTATTTCTGGAAATACAGCCAGATGAAATGAAATCAGACTTTTAAAGATACGTGCACTTTGTTCACCACATTATTCCCAACATCCAAGGTATGAAAATGACTTACATGTCCATCAACAGATGTAAGATGTAAGATAAGGAAAATGCAAATACACACAGCAATATAACTCAGCCTTCAAAAAGGCAGACACCTACAACAACATGATGAACCTGGAGCATGTTTTGTTAAGTGAAATACAGCAGGCATAAAAAAACAAATACCACATGTCTCACTTGTATGTGGAATCTAAAAAAGTCAAACTCAGAGGAGCAGAGAGCAGAATGATAGTTGCAAAGGCTCGGGAGGTGGTGGAAATGTGGAGATATTGGTCAAAGAGTATAGATTTAGTCTTGCAAGACGAGTACATTCTGGAGATCTAATGTACGGCATGATTAATAATACTACGTTGCTAACAGAGTAGGTCTTAAATGTTCTTACCACCAAAAAAGAAAAAAGGTAACTATGTGAGGTGATGCAGGAGAAGGACCTGGCAATCCACTCCCAAAGTAATCCCAAAATAACCAGCCAATGAAAACCCTATGAGGGCTGCTATGAATCAGACCTGACTCGACAGCACCTGACAACAATATGTGAGGTGATAGACACTTAATTAGCTTGTGATAATATCTATACATACATCAAAACACCATGTTGTATACCTTAAATATATATAATTTTCATTGGCCAAATATATCAGTAAGTTGGGGGCATAAAGTCAAAGAAAAGCAAACTTACAACCACTATGGGGTAAACAGTATAGTCTTCATGTATCTTAGTGATGTTGGGATCTATTGCCTCCCTCTGACCTATCTCTGGGCTGGGATTTAGCTCAGTTGGTAGAGTACTGCTCTGCACTCCTGAGGACCTGGGCTCGATCCCCAGCACTGCAAAAATGGAAGGACATGGCAATCCACTCCCAAAGCAATCCTGAAACAATAAGCCATTGAAAACCCTAATAAGAGTCGCTGTGAGTTGGACTTGACAGGAACTACTGATCTACCTTCCTCTAAGCACCAGGTGGTAAAGGCATTTTCTTCCTCGCATTTTCTATTTCCCTTAGTTATTGTTCATGCCCTCTGTTCACTCCTCCCCTAGCCTCCTACCCTAATCCTAAATAACTTGACTCAAAGCAATAGATGTGATCTGTCACACTTTAAGGACCATGCATGGACAGCACTATGATCCTCCTGAGGGACAAAGCTATACAAACAACTCTTTGCTACACCAAGACAAGTTTAAACATGTCAATGCAGTTAATATTAATATGCCACAAGAAAAACTTTTCTGGTAAGGACAAAAGACAACTGTTCTGTCTAGACTATATAGAGTTCTAAAGTAAACCAAAGAAAAAGGCATAAACCCTTTTCCTCCACATTAAACTTAAATTACCTCTTCCTTATTTAAAAGTTTATCCAAATCAAACTTGTTTGTGTCAAATGCATAAACCTAAGCATTTGTGTAACAGAAAGATTTAACCAGAAGGAAAATGTCTTTCATCAATAATAGTGCTTCACTTGCTACAACAGAGTTACTGTGCCTAAAGAGTCTTTCAGAAAATTAAGTATCAGTGTTCAGACTGCCTGAAATTCCAGCAATCATCATTATAACAAAAGGGCTCTCTTTAACAACTTGTAAAATTTCTATTTTAATAACTGAAGTATTATGCAGAAGTGTAGTTTCAATATGACTTTTGAAGCAAACAACCTTTGCTTAAATTTAAAGGTCTTCACTTCTTTGTGCATTTGCAACTCGGTGCCAACTGGCAATATCATCTTCATAAATAAACTGCCTCAGCCAACAGTGGCAACAGGCCAAGCATGTAAATGCTGAAGTGAACCAGTTGCCCAGAGGTTTGATTTTCTTTCTTCCTTTTATTTATGTTGACCACATATAAATACAGTAGCCTCCTTTATGCCCATCAAACTACAGCATGAATTTTGTTAAGTGACAGAACACTGTGGTAATGAGAATGCAGCAGACACAAAGAAAAAGCTTACCTTTACATTATTCATTAAGTAAGCTTTGTTGTCTACAGGCATTAGCAGTATCAACCATCATCATTTAGTTCACCATTCCAGATACCCCCTAACTTATCTAAACTATAACAGAGAGACACAGGCAGAAATGGGAATATATATTAAGTCCACAGATTCTTGGCACCTTTGACAATTGCTCAAGAGAGTGACAAATCAGATCATTTAAGATAATACGAAGCTCGGCATGGTGGCACACACTTGTAATCCCAGGGACTCAGGAGGCAGAGGCAGGACGACTGCAAGTTCAAGGCCAGAAGCAGCCTGTGTAACTTAGTGAGAGACTGTCTCAAAATAAACAACAAAAAATGAAAAATGGGCAGAGGGTGCAGCTCAGTGGTACAGCACTTGCAAAACGTGTGTGAAGCCATAGGTCCTACCCCCAGTGGTGCAAAATAAAATAAAATAAATAAAATAAAAAAGGTTATAAGAATAAGCCCTTAAGAAATCAGCACAGATGAGCTACAAGTGATCATTTTAGTGCTGTTTGAATAGTAAAAAGCAACGGCATATCCAAGTCAGGATATTATGTCATTTAATCCCCAAACTAAAAGCAACCATGCAAAACAGAAGCTTTCTATTTCAAAACAGTAACTAAAGCTCAGTTTAGTACGCCTCCGAGCATTATGATACCTGGTTCAGAGAAAGTGTCACTAATATCATCATCTTTGTCATCTTCATAATCCTCTTCCTCCTCTTCCTCCTCCTCGTTTTCAGAAAGTTCGTGCTCACTGCCAAACCCTTCATCGTGGTCCTCATCGTCAACCTCCTCGTCGTCGTCCTCATCTTCTTCAGGACTGCATTTGGTTGGTTGTTCCCCCAAGTTGTCGGAGACAAAGAGAGAATAATTGTGCTCTTCTTTTTTCTGGGATGAATCTGAGACCAAAGTGCTGGCAGACAGGCTGCTACTCTCTCCTGTGGCAGCTGACCTGGGCCCATCCTGGGGCAGGGGGTTGAGTAAGAGTTCCTGGGTTTCTTTGAAAGGCAAGGCGGGCGTGGCATGCCCCTGAAGAGGTTCCGCCCCCTTTCTCTCCTGCCTCTTTGCCACGGCTCCACAGTAGCAGGTGTTCTCCTTTGCTGCGTCGGGGTGTGCCTGGCTCAGCAAAGGCCGGCTCTGCTGCACAGGGCTGATCTTTACTTTTGCCTTTTTTACGTAGTCTTTACATTCAACGCGAAAGTGCACCTTTTCGTTGTGGTACACATTGGACTTCACCGTGATCTGTGTGCTTGAAGTGGGTTTACTTGCCTTGGGGACACAGTCTGACAAGGGGACCTCAGCCTGGAGAGTCTTTGAGGAACACACAGGGGCAGCTGCTCTGGTTGTGATCTTTTTGTTAGGGAATGAAGAGGGCAAGGGGTTTTGTTTGACACTGAAAAGCGAGTCAGGATAGTAAAGGGAATCGGAAACAGACTGAGAGTCCTCACTATTGAGCTGGGCCAAGGTTGGGGTTTTACTGATGACCTCTTCATCTTGGTAAGGGCTGGAAAAGTCATCAAGACCCAAATAATCCACTTCTTTTGTTCCCCAGATGTCACAGCTGGTTAGTTTGGTGTACTTCGTTAAGTCTTCACAGTAAGTATCCCACTGCTCCCAGTTTGAAGTTAAAGCACTCTCATTATCCAGGACGTCCGTGAAAGACTCGAGGTTTTCAATGTCTTTGCAATCCTCCAAGGAAAGGAAGTTGTCTCTAGGATTCTGTTGGTAGTTCATCTCTCTATCCTAAGAAAGGTTTAAAAAAAGAAGTCACACATCATATATTTTAGGAAGAAAATTATTCACCTCTGTCCTCACTTTCAAATATCAATTTGATAAGTCAGTACTCCACCTCTGACCTAAGATAAAGGCTACTGACATGACACTTTACCATTTCATCCATGTCATTTCCTTTGGCAAAAAAAAAAAAAGGACAAATATGTTCCTTGGGATGCTTAGGTATGGTCCAAATATCAAGGGCTTTTGAGCTCTACCATAAATACTCTTTTTGAAATAAGTTTACATTTCCTGATCTTTGGAGGATTTGGGGAATGTCTTTACAAATAAGCTTCAATTACGAAGCAAACACTGAATACCCTACCTTCATTACAGAATACGTTTTCCTAAGTAGGAACTTAAATAGAGAAGCAAAGAGAAATCTAGGGAGAGCTGGACCTCAGCCACAGAATGATACTAAGGTCTTCTTCAAGACTTTATAACAATTCTTGGACAAAAGAAGTGAAATATTTCTCATGCATTTCAGAGATGTGATTTTAAAATGTCAATAACCTCCGCAGCCATAAAAAACAATGAAGTTTAGCTCAAATGTACTAACTTGAAAGGCTGCCCACCATATATTTTTGTTAAAAGGAGAAAATTATAGAATATTTTATCTATAAATATATCATACAATTAAAAAGCATTCTCGTGTTTATACACGCATAGGAAAAGCAGTCAGTAGTAGTTACTTTTTGGGGAAAGGTCTAGAGCATGGAGGTTCAGGAAGGAAATGGAATTTTCAGTTTTCCATTTTACTTTTCTCTGATTTTTTTGCTTTCTTTGAGGTTTTTTGTTTTGTTTGGCTTTCGTATGTGTCTCTATGTTTTAACAGGTATACTGAAGTATATTTTACATACCACAAACCTCACTTCTATAAAGTATATAATTCAATGATGGTTAGTAAATTTACAGAAGTGTACATTCACTTTTCCACTATGCTGCTGCGTTGCTTAAACTATAATTAAAATAAGTGCGTGGAATTGCTATTTTTGTCTGACATTCTTTTTGTCATACATCTTGCTCAATGCATTATTCCTTCATTTTCCAGCTAAATAACCTATTACTAGTTGGGCTTTCTTTTTTTAAGAAAAAAAAAAAAAAAGCTTCTTAATCCCCTTACGAAAAACTGGACTTGACGATATATAGATACCATTTTCACACACTTTTCAGCAGGTGCATGCACCCACATAAAATTATTAGACATGTAGTTACAAGAATCAAACCTTGCCTAGTCACATCCTTTCTTCTTTTCAGACATTTATAGATTTAAAAAGCTCTACCACAACACTTATACCCCAAATCAATTAAAGGTGAAACAAAGAAAACGTGGCTTACCAGTTCATACATGAAATCTGGATCAGAACTGTTTGCTAAGAGATCCGTGCTCATTAGAGTCTGTTCCGAAAAGGTGTGGCTTCGAAAGGCATCCCCAAAAGGCGGATCCATTCCGCTTACACTAGGCTACAACAGATTTTCATTTTAGAAAGTTAAATACCACTTCAAGATTAACTCATTACACATTTAGCCCCACTCTGACTCCACTAGGTTAACTTATTTCCAGAAAATAATTCTGTACTTTTTCTATAGCATAGTAAGTGCTTTAAAATAGTACTAAGCTGTAGACTTATATATATGAGGAAAATACCTAAAATGCATTAAAAGCAGGAAAAAAAGAATAGCAATTGCTAATAATGTCTACCTTCTAAAAATTAAAGTTTATTTAGCCACATTTAGTCAGTATATAGCACTTAATGAACACTTTTACTTAGCTATGTAACATTTCTTCACATCCTCTAACAACGTTCTCTGCTCTAATTTCTACCTAATGTATAGAATTCATTGCCAATTCTTGGGATCTGCAGAAATAGCGACTCAGACTCAGTCTGTACTACTAAGCAAGTCTAATGTCTTATTTCTCAAAAGACAATTTGGGCATTCGTAGTCCAACAAACAGGACCAACAAAATAGTCCCAAATCTCCTAAATACAACCAGAAATGTGGGCATGACCTCTGTCGCATTCATCCTGATCTCTGAAAAGGGTACAGTCCATTCTAGAATAAAGAAAGGGGAAAAAGACTACACAGTGACTCTCTCTTGCTTTCTCTCTGGCCCCTTTTCGTGTTTCACTATCCACCCAAACCACTCGAAAATCAAGGTTCACACCCCTAAAGTAGCTCAAACAGTACAAAGCCCTCACTCTGAAATCTAACTCTGATAAAGAAAATGAGACAGAATAAAAATTTCTCTTTGCACTTTCTTGTTCTTCTTTTGCAAGTTACTGCAAAAAATTTTAAAGAGTATCAGTCTCCCTGCTTATATTTTTCTATTCATAGACCTTCTACCTACTATGAACTAGTCTTTCCAGATACCTTTTCATCATGTCTTTTTCCTTGGTACTTCCCACCTCAGTTTTTTTCTTTCTCTTATTTTCTCCAGGACTTTCAGAAAATTTTAGTTTGACAATATAAATTTTATAATCCTAAATCCAAGTATTCCATAAATACCAAACTAAAACTCTAAAAGGGGACAGGTACTTTTGTTTGTTTGTTTGTTTTATGGTACCCAGGGGTTGAACCCAGGGCTTTGTACATATTTTGCAAGTGCTCTACCACTGAGTTGCATTCCTAGCCCCCTTTTAAATTTTTTTGATACAGAGTCTCACTAAGTTATGCAGGCCACCTCTGGCCTTGAACTCGTGATCCTCCTGCCTCTGACTCCTGAGTCGCTGGGATTACATGCTTGCACCACTGGGCCTGGCTCCATTTGGTCTTTTAATAAAACTATCAGGTAGCAAGTCCCCTTTATTTGCCTCCGATGCTTCCCTCCCTGAGTCATGATAACAGTCCTAGCAAGTTGTTGATTCCCTGTGCTCAAAGATAGTTCTGTATGGCCCTATATAAAGCTACTAAAGAGGGCTGGGCACAGTGGCACACACTTGTAATCCCCAATTTGGGAGTCAGAGACAATAGGATTGCAAGTTCAAGGCCAGAGCCAGCCTGCATAATTCACTGAGACTCTATTTCAAGAGAAAAAGTAAAAAAGGGCTGGGGGTGCAGCTCAGTAGTGGAGTGCTTGTAAAGTATGCACCAGGTCCTTGGTTCAGACCCCTAGTACCACAAATAAATAAATAAATGCTACCTAAAAACCCCTGTTCACCCATTATTTCTAGGTTTTTCTCCAGCACTGAAACAAGTGGGGGGAAAGCTAACCATGGAAGGGGAAGAGAAAGAGTGTGGATAAGCAGAATGAGGACTAACAAGACTCCATTTATTTTACAGCTCAATTAAAAGTAGCTGTCATAGGTAGGCATGGTGGCACATGCCTATAATCCCAGTGACTTGGGAGGCAGAGGCAGGAGGATTGCAAATTCAAGGCTAAAGACAGCTTGCATAACTTAGGGAGATTCCGTCTCAAAAAGTAAAAAATAGGCTGAGCATGCAGCTCAGTGGTAGGTAGAGCACTTGCAGAGCCTGTGTGAGGCTCCAGGCTCAACCCTCCACTACAGCAAAAAATAAATAAATAAAAGTAGTTGCCATGGTATACATTTTTATGTGCATTGTGCGTGTGCATATGTGAGTCAGAGAGAGAAGCGGGATGAAGCCCCTTGCTATTTCTTCTTCACTACTTCTAAACTGTCGTAAGTGGAAAGAGCGAGCTGGGAAGTGGAAGCCAGAGATGAAAATGTGATTTCTGTGGAAGAGTAATTTTCAGGGGAGTTAGTTTAGCCCCCATAAAGCTAGTGCACTGATCCACCTTTTAACCTACTGATTTGCCATGCTCCGTGTCAAGCTCATTGAAAACTTCAAAACTACAGCAAAAGAGGAATGAGAAGGTAGTGGAAGGAGGGATAAGTACTTAAAACTAGGTGAGATCAGAAATAAAATGTTTTAAAAAGGTAGGATGTCAAACTGTGTTAAGATTCAGATACCTAGCCGGCCACCATGACTCATACCTGTACTCCCAGCACTCAGGAGGCTGAGACGGGAGAATCAAAAGTTTGAGGCCAGAGGCTGACTGCATGATTTAGCAAGACCCTATCTCAAAAAAGAAAAAATATAAAGTAAAAAAAGGGGTTAGGGGTGCAGCTCAGTGGTGTAGAGCACTTGCCTAGTATGTATGAGGCCCTCCGCTGAATTCCCAGCACTACATAAAAAAAAAAAAAGAAAGAAAAAGAAAAAAGAAAGATTCAGAGAGCTAGCTGGGCATCATGGTGCATACCTAGAATCCCAGAGACTCAGGAGGCTGAGGCAGGAGGATCAAGAGACTGAGGCCAGAGGCAGCCTATGCAACTTACTGAGATGGTGCCTCAAAAAATAAAAAAAAGGGGTTGGGGGTGCAGCCCAGGGGTAGAGTACCTGGGTTCAACCTCCACTACTAGGGGGAGAAAGAATCAGAGAAATTACAGCACTAACAGTACTGATGTTCTACGATAAGAAAACAAAGTTTTGCAGCTGCTCCACATGATTTACCTGAGGCATTTCCAAGCCCAGATCCAGTGAGTTCAAGTCCAAACTTCTTTTTTTTCTTGTTTGTAAATTCTTTTCCAGCTTTATTTTTAATCCCAAGATCAAAGATGATTTTCACAATAAACAGCAGGTTTCCCCGGAATGCCTTCAATTCGACTGCTTGGATCACTGCTTTTTTTATTTAATAATTCTGTGATTCTGTCAAATAACACAAATTAACTTCACTGAGCTCCACTGAAAACAAGTTGACCTTTCCAAAACAACATTAACAAAAACCACGATGCTTTAAAATGAATACATTTTATGGTTGCATTTTCAAGAATTTAACCATGTTTTAGTACCTACTATTCTGAAATTCACCATTTTCATGTTGTTTCTAAAACAGAGTTGGTTGATGATTAACTGGAAACTGGGTGGGATGGCATATGTGTACAATCCCAGCACTTGGGAGGCTGAGACAGGAAGATCACAAGTTTGAGGCCAGCCTGGGCTACACAGCAAATTCCAAGCCAGCCTGGACACAGCAAGACCCTGTCTCAAATAAATAAATGAACAAACCAACTCACTGGTAACACTGTAAAAACCACCTTAACATCCACTGGGCGCAGTGGCACATGCCTGTAATCCCAGCAGTTCGGGAGGTGGAGGCAGGAGGATCGCAAGTTCGAGACCAGAGGCAGTCTGTGTAATTTAGCGAGACCCTGTCTCAAAACGTTGAAAAAAAAAAAAAAAAAAAAAAGGGCTGGGGGTGCAGCTCAGTGGTCCAGCACTTGCAGAGCATGCAGGCACAAGGGCCTGGGTTCAACCCTCAGGACTGCAAAAAAAAATAATAATAAAATAAAATAATAATAATAATAAAACCACCTTAACATCCTCGTGATCTTTCCTATCATCTGAAAGATACATTAACTTAAAGCCATGCTCTCACTTACTTTGTGTTTTTATGAGGAAACACATATCAACTCTTAACTTGATGTACTGTATCATCATTGTTGCTTGTTGTTGGGTGCCGTGGAGTTGGTGTCCAACTCATAGCAACCCTATGTACAGCAGACATGCTTCTCTGCTATTCATAGTGTTTTCAATGGCACCTGGTGTTCCCAGGAGGTCTCCCATCCAAGTACTAACCAGGTCTGACCCTGCTTAGCTTCTGAGATCTGCTGGGATCAGACACCACAGTGGTATGGCTGCAGGCTGTATAATCATTACTGTGTAATTAATCCATTTTAAACTGGGTGTGGTGGTGCATATCTGTAATCCCAGCACTTGGGAGCCTGAGAAAGGAAGACCAATGTGAGTTCAAGGCCAGCCTGGTCTACACAGCGAGTTTTACGCCAGCCTGGGCTACACAGCGAGACCCTGTCTCGAAAAAGCAAGAGAACAAAAAAATATTAATCCGCATTTTATGGGCTGTTACTCCCAGCTAAACTGATCCTGCCTAGAACTGATCTTGTCATGTGCCCAGCCTGGGACTAGAAACAAGAGTTAACTATGTTTTCCAATTCAGTCAAAACAGTCTAAAGTGATGGAGCCCTGCCCCTGTCAAAGACAAGTTCTTGTTCAGGTGACTTTATGCTTTGGGCCTACTACTGGTATGTAGTGATAGTCCTAATTTACCCTCTGATTTATATGAGAAATAAGGTCATTCATCTTTTTGAGATCTATTACCGAGGCCCCCAACAAGGCATCTAATTCTAAGCCATGCATTCAATAAAATCGAGTAGTGTAATCTTGGTTGGTCTATTTCCCAGCTGTAGAAGAAAAGTCTGATATCTTCTAAAACCTACAAACATACCATTCATAGCAATAGGGATGAAAATTTGGCAAGAGATGGAGTCCTATTAAACATATACTGGTACTATCTACTCATAGCTTGGTTTAGTAAAGAACAACAGACAAAGAAGGACCAACAGCTTTTCCTTGCACATTACACAACACTGAGTAAGAGTCTTTTCAAGTTCCTTTTTTCTCATGTGTGGGGGAAAAAACACTATTAGCTGGGCATAAGGGTGCACACCTATAATTCCATCTACTGTGGAAGCTGAGGCAGGAGAATCTTAAGTTCAAAGAAAGCTGGTCTATATAGCAAGACTCTGTCACAAACAAACAAACAAAAGCAAAAACAAAAAACAAAAAACAAAAACAACAACAAAAAAGACCCCACAAACTCTATTCTTTCCTAGCTATTAGATTTTCTAAGCCATAAAACTTCCATACAACATCAAGTACTATGGCGCACACCTATAATCCCAGAGACTCGGGAGGCTGAGGTAGGAGGATAACAAGTTTGAGGCCAGAGGCAGCCTGTACAACTTAGTGAGACCCTGTCTCAAAATAAAAATTTTAAAAAGGAGGCTGGTGTTACAGCTCAGTGCTCTAGTACTTGCCTAGCATGTGTGAGGCCCTGGGTTCAGTCCTAAGCACAAACAACAACAACAAAAACCTTCCATAGAAATACAGGTATTTGAAATTTCACTTAAAAACATCAAAACAAATGTTATTTAATATGATTAGAAACAAAACAAAACAAACACTTGTTTTGGAGGGTAAGAGAACCGGTCCCAGTTCTGCTAACATTAATTAAAACTGAACAGCATTATAAATTAAAGGAGGTTACTAAAGCTTATGCCTTAGCTCCCAGATCTAAGTTATTCTCCCTTAATTATATAACAGTGATATTAATGACAATTAATGAGATTATTGCATTAGGAAGTAATACAATATTTAGGAAGATGCTTAGCATCCACACACATGTTTTGCCAATGCTTCGTCCCATAGACAGTCCATCTCAAGCACTCAACATTTGTGACAGCTGTAGGCATCAAGGCTGAATGTTTTAAAGGCACCAATTCCTAGAGAGTTGGTATCCACCAAGTAAAGAGTTGACTCATTCACCTCGGTATTGAAGGTGCTAATAGTTGTTTCTTTTAGTCTCTTAAGTAGAAGCAAACAGGATGGGGAAAGGGCCAATTTTCTTCCAAGAGACAGGATCCCTTTTCAGTAATAAACGCCCAGCCTCTAAACCTAATGACCCAAGTTCACAACAAACTATCCTTATCGCCAACATTTCGGACCCTATTCCAAACATATGGGGAAACAAACATGAAAAACAAAATTCCCCACCCAAAAGTGGAAGAAAAAATAAAGGCTTCTATAGCCATATCCATTACACAGAATATTCCATATGAGACACTGCTCCAAAACTATACTCCATACCAAGGAGCCATACACAAAGGAGACAGTAATGCTTAGATAGCAGAGTAACACTGAGGAGGAAGGTGTCAAAACTTGCATTTCAGGATATCTTCACATATCATTAGTCTCAAAGTTACCCAAATTTTACTGAAAACTTTGATACTAAAATACATCAAAAGCAATGGTCTCATTTCCTAAAATATAACCCAAGAATATTTGTTCTAAAGAATAGTAAACATGTTCTCAAGGAAAGGGCTGTGAAGTTTGGAAAACACTACAGTAAACAACACTGACAACTGCCTTTATTACAGGACTTCTTGGAAACTTTCAAGTGCTGCTGTGCATTATAAATCACAGTAGGTGAATAGAGCAGAAACTATTTCCTAAAGACTACTGTTTCTTGCAGATAAAATACAAACAAGCGAAAGGCAAAATTCCCCCGGTTGTTATTTCCTTGTATTCACAGTAGTGGTTCATCAATTCTCAGTACAGTTTTGTGGGTTTCGCACAGGAGAAAGAACTATGACCAACTGAAATAACATCTATCAATAGATTTTCTGTATCTGGGCTTATTAAAAAATATTCACGACCAGCACCTAAGTACAGGAGAAGAATTCTGTAACAGAGAACCAGCTCTCTGCAGCAATAAGGAGAAAATGATTAATTTTTTGAGCAACAATGGTACAACCTGAAGATGATCATAGTTTCAATTTCTTCATAGCCCTTCCTACTAAGTCCTCCTCTGGATTTTTGTTTGGTTGGATTTTTGTTGCTTTGTCTTGTTTTTGTTTGGTTTTCTGAACGTATGTCGAGATTTATTAGGTATATTAAGGAAGGCAATAAGTAAAGTAAGATATTAGATACAGTCAAAGGATTTCTTAAAACAAGTTTATCCCTAGGACTGCTAAAACCATTCACTGTAATCGTAAATGTCAAATCCAAAAGTTGAGGGATGTGACCCAAGCAGCTTTCAGGTACATGTCAAAGAGCTCCTAAATGGTGCCTCTCCTGAATCTGAAGGTTTCAGCGGAACTCTGAGTCCACACATTTAAAGGAAAAAAGTGGGGGAGGTCACATCAAGAAATATATTAATCTCTTTATAAGTGAAATAGCTCATGCATAAGTAGGTACTGTATGACAGCCAGAATCTCTGCACCTCTCCTTTTATATGGCACTAGCTTAAGTCTCTGGCTCCTTTTAATAACCTGAGGCTCCTCACAATGCGAAGTTGCCCTCATGAGTCACCCAACATTCACCAGAGTAAATGTTTGAAATATTTGACACACCCATTAGGATGGCTATTATCCAAAGGGAGGGGGGAGAAAATAACAAGTACTAGAAGAGAGATAAATCGGAAGCCTCATGCACTGCTGGTAGGAATGTAAAATGGTGCAGCTGGTATGGGACGTAGTTTGGCAACTTCTCAAAAAGTTAAACACAGAATTACCGTATGACCTGGCAATTCTATTCCTTAGTATATATCTAAAAGAACTGAAGGCAAACATTCAAACAGATAGGTATACACTCACATTCAAAGCAGCATTATTCACAACAGCTAAAAAGTGAAAACAACCTAAGCGGTCATCAACAGATGAACACACAGTGTATGGTGTGTGCACACACTTGTGCAAGCACATGCATGCACACTTCAGGAAGCTAATTCTCTGTTACTGAATTCTTTTCCTGCACTTAGATGGTGTTGTTGAGTATTTCTGAATGATCCCAGGTACAGAAAATCTACCACTAAGTATTATTTCTGATGGTCCACAGATCTTTCTCCTGTGAAAAACCCATAAAACTGTACTGAGAATTGGTGAACCAGTGCTACAAGTAAAATATATAAACATGCACAAATATTATCCAGCCACAAAAAGAAGTGAAATTCTGATACATGCTACAACATAAATGAAGCTTGAAAACATTGTTTAGCAAAATAAACCAGAAACAAAAGGACAGATATCAGATGATTCCACATACATCAAAGCCCTACAATAGGCAAATCCATAAAGATAGAAAGTAGAACAGAGGTTACCAGTGGCTGTGAGTTATTATTTAATGGAGAAAGAGTTTCTGTTTGAGATGATAAAATGTCCTGGAAATACAGAATGGTGATAGTTACATAACACTGTCAACATACTTAACGTCACTGAATTATACACTTAAAAATGATAAAATGAGCCAGGCACCATGGCACATACCTCCAATTCCAATGACTCAGGAGGCTGAGGCAGGGGAATTGAAAGTTTCAGGCCAGCCTGGGATTATGTATATTTTACCACAATATTTTCCCAAGTTTTTAAAGAAGAAATATCAATGCGTTTATGTTGTTGTGGTTGTTTCTGTTAGGTACTGTTAAGTGGGGTCTGACTCAGAGCGACCCAATGTACAACAAAACACAAAATGAAACACTCCCTGACATTGTGCCAAGCATATGATCTTTTTTATGTTTAATTGTTGCAGTCACTGTGTCAATCCATCTAGTTGATGGGCTTCCTTTTTTCATTGACCCACCTCTCCCCCAAACATCATGTCCTTCTCCAGGGATTGGTCCCTTCTGACATGTTCAAAATATGTAAGACACAGTGTAGCCATCCTTGCTTCCAGGAAGCACTCTGGTTACATTTCTTCTGGGATGGATCTGTTGGTTCTTTTGGCAGTCCACATATATTTAATATTTGTCTCCAGCACCATAATTCAAAAACATCAATTCTTCCTGTCTCCCTTGTTCAACCTGTAGCTTTCACAAGCACATGATGCAACTGAAAATACCATGGCATGAGTCAGGTACACCTTCATCTTCAAGGTGACACCTTTACTTTTCAACACGTTGAGGTCTTTTGTAACAGCTTTTCCTAGTGCAAGGCATCTTTTGATTTCTTGGCTGCTGCTTCCATGGGTGGTTGATTGTAGAATCAAGTCAAGCAAAATCCTAGACAACCTCAATCTTTCCTCCACTTATCATGAAGGTGCTTACTGATCTAGTCGTAAGGATTTTTGTTGAGGAGCAAGCCATACTGAAGGCTGTGTTCTTTGATCTTCATCAGGAAATGCTTCAAATATTCTTCAGTTTCAGCAAGCAAAGTTGTGTCACCTGCGTAACACAGGTTGTTAATGAGTCTTCCTCCAATCCTAATGCCTTGGTCTTCATAAAGTCCAGCTTCTTAAATTACTTGCTCAGTATAGAGACTGAAGAGGTATTGTGAAAGGATACAGCCCTGACATACACCTTTCCTGACTTTAAACCGGATAGTATTTCCTTGCTCTGTTCAAATGACTACCTCCTGGTCCATGTACAGATTCCTCATGAGTATATAACTCATATACCATGGTTTATTTTGCTCTTTCCCAGCTAGCTCATGTTCAACTTTTTTTTGATGTGGTCAGAGGCCTTGGTCCCCGCTTTTGTCTTTAAATACATGAGCTCTATAATTCTAATTTAAACAAATCATTTTGACTGGGGACATGCCTGTAATCCCAATAACTTGGGAGGCAGAGGCAGGAGGATCGCAGGTTCGAGTCCAGAGGCAGCCTGCGTAACTCAGTGACACTGACTCAAAATAAAAAATAAAAAAGGGGCTGGGAGTGCAGCCCAGGGGTAGAGCACTTCCAAAGTACATGTAAGGCCCTGGGTTCAATACCAGTACTGAAAACAAAATTGTTTCTCCTAAGGCTTAAAGAAAGGAATGAAGGGAAGGGAAGGGAAGAGAAAGGAAGGGGAGGGAAGGAAAGAGAAGGAAAGGCAAGTATTGAAGGAGAGGTAAGGTGGAGAAGGCAGGAAAGGGAAGGAGGGAGGGGAGAAAAGGGAAGGACAGGAGAGGGACAGGGCAGGCAGGAAGGCGAGGGCCAAAGCACTGGCTTGATAATTGAGAAGTTTTTACATTGTGCATACCCCGTGGAACTCTGTTTGGCAAGAAAGCCAGCTTATCGGTTTGCCCAAGCACCTTAGTGAATCAGGACACATTTGCCACACGTTCCATTCATCTCGCTGTACTTCATCTGTCCCATTCCACAATTCCTTTTGGAAAGTATTCTACTCTACAAAAGTTGGACAAAATATAGTCCTTCAGATGCTTCTTAAGTCAAGCCACTACCTGCTTAGCGGTACAGTAGGAAGCAAGAGACTCCCCAAATCAATGAGGAAGCAAAGGTTGCCTAATCCAAGGAATACATGGGAGTGGGAGGAGAACGGGGTCAAGAGCCCCCTTTCCTATGTAACACGGATCCTGTAAACACACTGCAGGCAAACCACTCTACATTCTCCTTTAATAGCAGTTCTCTAGACCCGAAGCCGGGGCTGGGTTTAGCTCAGTTGGTAGAGTGCTGCTCTGTGCTCTCTGAAGCCCTGGGTTTGGTCCCCAACACCATATAAATGAGAGAAGGACATGGCAATCTACTCCTGAAGCACTCCCAAGCGAAACCATTAGCCATTGAAAACCCCATGAATAGTCGAGATGCACTGACATAGTGCTGGGGATGGCATAGTCGGGAGTGCTTCATTCTCTTGTACACAGGATGATTACGGGTGGGACCCGACTCGACGGCACCTAACAACAACTACACTCCAAAATTTACAAACAGCCAAGTATATTTCAAATTAAACAGTTATAGTTTATGACAGGCAATATTAGCAAAAGACCTTGATTATTTTCCAAGTCCTCCTGCTAATCTCGAAGGATAGAAGACAGGAGAAAGAGGAGATTGAGTAACAAAGATCATTTGTGTAGCCAAAGTAGTACTTCACAGCTGTTGGGATCCTTGTGTTTTCCAGTAGCCTCTTACTATCTTCACACTACAGAGTTTTAAAAATACAGGGCCGAATGAGGTTTCTCACAAAAATTTAATTAAAATAATTAAAGATCCATTTTTACTGAGACTCTTAGGGATCTAAGAATATCGACTAAATCTCCAAAGTGAGCTTTCCTTGGAATGCAAGTCTTGGAGGAAGACACAAGACCTGTCAGAATTTTCGATTCCTAGCTGGGTGTGGTGGCTCACACCTGTAAATCCCAGCAATTCGGGAGGCAGAGGCAGGAGGATGGCAGGTTTGAGGCCAAAGGCAGCCTGTGTAACTTGGCAAGACTCTATCTTAAGATAAAAAAATAAAAAATGGGCTTGGGGTGCAGCCCAGTGGTAGAGGACTTGCAAAGCATGTGTGAGGCCCTTTGTTTAACCCCCAAGCACCACAAAACAAAACAACAACAATAAAAACCCTTTAATCTTTGGGTAAGGAGACACCATATGTGAGCTTAGTGAACGACCTCTGGAATTGACAGGCAAGACGATTAAAGCAGCTCTCTGGATCAACTGAGTTGGATGGAATAGGCTACTCTGTACTTCTGAAAACTATCAACTAGAAGATAGTGGAAGCTTTCTGCAGCCTACATCTTTGACAGCTAAGTTGTTTTTAACACAAGAGGACAGAATGATTCTAGACAGAAGCAGAGAATGAATTTCTAACCTCGGCCACCCCTGGTTACCACTGAGGAAAAACTATTCAGAGTTTATATCTGTGTGGATGTTTAGAGACTACAAAGCATATTGATAAAATCTGGTGAAGAGCCGTTATTTTGATAAAATATCTCAGTGAAATGGCCAGGGTATTAGGATGACTACTGCCTCCTACCCTTTATTCAATCATTTTTACTCTTAAAAAAAATATTTCATCAAGGATGTGTCCAAGGTCATTCATCATTCAGCAAAGGGATGCCCCTGTGGGCAATCCTACTGTCACAGAGACTGTCTATACTCTTGGTCCCTCAAAGATCCCGTCTAAAGGATTTCAAATCTGCACCTTCAGCCTCAACAGGCAAATGCATGGGCCCTGTCATCTCAAATCAGGATATGTCCATGTTCCCATCACACCACCTCGTGTGGACTATGCCACCGCCCCATGCAAGTATTCCTATTTTCTCAACAAGACAATCACTCTCTGACAGGCAGCAAGGGCTGATCTCAGTCCTGACTCTTCCCTTCCTCCTCCCTAACTCCTTTGTTAAATCATGCCAATTTATTTATTTATGAATGACAGGGTCTTGCCACGTAGCTCAGGCTAGACTGGAACTCACGGATCCTCCTGCCTCAGCCTCCCTATTGCCGCCAATTCTCTTTAATGCAGATATGTTAACTTACCTTGAACTGAGTACAAATGCACCCATCTGACTTTGCCATTCCCACTTTCTCAACCTGTACTTGGTTCTCATCATCTTAAATTTACCACTCAGTATTTGCCCTAAGTCTCCCTGTCTCCAGTTTACTATCTCCAGTTCTTTTGCCCCACTTTATTTTTATTTATTTAGGCTTTTTGAGATAGGGTCTTTCTAGGTAAAATCCGGAAATCGTCAGCCATTGAAAACCCTATGAGGGTCGCTATGAGTCGGATACCAACTCGACAGCACCTAACAACAACAACAAGGTAAGCCAGGCTGTCCTCAAGCTCTTGATCCTCCTGCCTCAGCCTCCCCAGTGCTAGGATTATAAGCCTGAGTCACCATGCCCCTCGCTCCAGGACCCACTTTAAAATTATTCTTCCTAACACACCACATCATATTAGCACTGTACTCCAAAGTCTTCAGGGACTCCCAAACATCGCTTGGACAATGTCCAAAGTATTCAGATACAAATTAAGTACTTTCCAACTCCATCTTCCACTACAGTTCTACAAATAAATACTAATGTTAGGTTATTCTTACCATCTCCCCCCAATCCTTGACATACTTACAATCCCACTTCAGTCCACAGAGGATCTCGAAGAGTGAGACTCATGTTTTTCCTCTTCTTCCTCGCCAGCCCTTTGCTTCCAGTATCAGATTGTAAAATCATCTCTCGTCTATTTCAGTACAGTGCCTACAGCACTGCTTTTCCCAGGACAGGAATCAGACAAGTTGGCTGACAATGAATGGAAATTCCCCCAAGACCACATGTCCTTCTGGATAAGGAGTTATAGGTATGGTGTATCTCACACACAGTGAGGGTATTACAAAATGTCAGTGATTCCATACATAGTGAGCATCTTTTACGTGCTCCAAAATATCTTATAGTAATTTCTTAATTTGAGTTTTGGACAACTGTGGTTCAAGTTAAAATAATAAAACTGAACTTCTAAATGATCCCCAGAAAAAGTTCTATTTGAATGAGTAGATTCTGCATACCTGAGATAATTATTGCCTAGAGATGGGAGGACGAAGGAGTAGGATTAAAAATTATTTTGCCAACTGAATCCAGGCACTTAACTGACAGATGTTATTATCATTCATTCTCATTCATCCTTGCCCTTCCGTCCATATCTATATCCCCGCCTCACATAACCATTTTTAAATTTAAAGATTTGAGTTTTAAAGGAATAACTTGGTTTGCTGAGTTGTTCTGCAGAAAACTACAAAGTGCAAAAAGGAACAACATAATTAAAAGCAGCAGCATAAACACTTGCACTGTGCACAGAACTCACTGGAGCACACAGCAAGACTCCAGTGAACCACCCACTACATCCTCACACTCTAGACACACTCAACTCAACTCAGAATCTGATCGTCTAAGCAAAATCCCTAGTTATTACAAAAACCTAGCCACCTAGAATTAGGGTGAACAAGGGATATTCAGGCAATACGGGTTATTTTACACCCTTATCCTCGGCTTTATGAGGGTGACTGCCAATTATGAAGGTTTAATCAGCAAAATAATCTTTGAATTCACAAAATAATTCATAAACCTGCAAACCAGTCATCTTTGTAACAGTGAAGAATTAGCAGATAAATTACAAGGGGAAAGAGCCTGTTCAGAGAGATCAGTACTTTTATTGTTCAAACAATTACATATGATTGCAGTACTTGGAGGTTGAAGCCAGGGCCTCCCCATACTTTGTAAGTGCTGTACCACTGGGCTGACCCCTGGCCTGTTTTTATTTTTTATCTTGAGACAGGGTCTCACTAAAGTATTCAGGCCACTTTGAACTTGCCATACTTCTGCCTCTGCCTCCTGAGTCTCTGAGATTATAGACATACACCACTGCAGCCAGCGATTTATTGTTTTTTTATAGTTAGTTATACTGGTTTCACCATAGATTCTGGGCAACCTGAGGGAAGGATTTATATAAAATTTATATATATTCATAATATTTTATACAGTTTCTAATAAACTGACAGAGTTTAATCTATATCATACTTGTCTCAAAAGGACTCAGAATAAACCAAACAAGGGAGGAAGACTATTCCAACTGCTAGAATCCACAGCTATCAGAGGAGAAATAATACAGAGTCATCAGAACTTGATCTCACCCCTCCAGCAGTCATTCACTGTTCTTAGTATCTCCCTAGTCAAAGTAAAGAATAAACAATAATTTGTTAGTTTTTAACTTGGGGGTTTGGGCAATCAGCAAGTTACTACAGTAAGCAATAAAATAAAACTAACAGGAACTTATCAAATGTACTCTACTAGAAGTATGCACATTTAAAAACAGAAGACCAAGTTAAATGAAGATTTAAGGCAGAAGTCTCAAAATGAACTACAGCAAGAAATCAATGCCTACAGACTGGTTCTGTTCAGTCCACACATAAGGGTTTTTAATATTTAAATTTTGGGGAATGATTTTATTTATTTGTTTGTTTATTTTAGACAAGGTCTCACTACATAGTCTAGGCTGGCCTTGAGCTCACGATCTTCCTGCCTCAGCTGCCTGAGTACTGGAATTATAGGTGTGTACCACTCACCCAGTTAACGTCTTAAATTTTAACTGCCAATATTTAACTTGGAAATTCTGAGTACAATTTCTGATTCCTGATATAAAACATCTCTCCTTTACAGGGTGAAATATCAGACTTAACAACACTGAGTACAGATTCCTGGGAAGATAATCACTTGAACTCAAGTGACAGTCACCCCCTTTAGACTGCCCAATGTTCTCTGATTTTCTCCAGTATCTACCCAGACCCTTTATACAGATGGAGACTCTAAGCTAAGAGATGCTCAAAATCACAAGGTAGCGTAAAGCCTGTTTGTGAATGTAGCTAACCCCCGGACTTTTACTCTAGACAGCTCTTCACTTTATTTCTAAATAAAAGATAGTTAATGTTAATACAGGTATTTAAAAGATCAACACATAAATGTTACAGCAGCTTTATTCACAATAGCCTAAAATACAGAAGCAACCCAAAAGTTCATCAACTAACTAGTAAGGGAGTAATAAAACTGTGGTATAGCCACATAGAAACAAGGACTCGATAATACACAAAATAAGAATATCTCAAAAGTATTATGTCAAAGAAAAGAAATCAGACTCAAAAGACCATACATTCTATAGCTGCATTTATATGAAATTCCAAAGAAGACAAAACTATAGTGATAGAAAGGAAATCTATGAGTGGGGCTGGAAGTGAGGGGAGGAGGAATGACCTCAAAGGAGGCATGGTGGGACTTTGTGCAGTGGCGGAAATGTTCCAGATATGACTACAGTGGTGGCTCGGTGACAGCACATATTTGACAAAAGTCAAAACTGGGTGAATGCTGTTTTCTTTTCTCCTGTTTTTTTCCCCAGAACTGGGGATCAAATGAATTTTTCATTTATGTAAATTATACTTCAATAAAGCTGATTTTTTAAAAAAGGTATTTAGAAAAATACTAGGAAAGAATACAAAAGAATACTACCAACTCCACCTGAGAAAATTTGGGAAAGTTTTTGGGGTAAAAGTGAGATTTGAGTTGTATCTTACTATACAGTAACTTTAAGGTGCACAAAAAGTAGAAGTCAGGACACATATATGGTCATATTCTGCACTGTAGCCTACGAGAAATGGCATCTTTGAATATAAAGGAAAACTTTTCATACAAAGAAATTCAGAGATGGGTAACTGGTATTGGCATAGGTATCAAAAACTAGTTGATTTTACAAGATTTTCCAAGAAAAAATAACTCAAAGCTATACATTGCTATTCGTATGCAAAATAAGCAGGTAGTGTGAAAAAAAATTTAAATAAAGCAAATCGAAAGGAAAGATAGGGATAAAATGAAACCTTCACAGAATAAAGAATGGGAATGAGGCAGGGAGATGAAATAAAGGCAAGGGAAACATAGGATCAGGATCAAAGATCTCCTGGTGCCTACAGATTAGAAGAGAGAAGAAAAGAAGTGGGTCAGACTTTGACCAGGGGTTAAAAGAAAAACTAAAACCTAGGAGAAGAGACCAACAAACCAAAGTCAAAGCTACAGAAAAAAAAAAAAAGAGAGAGATCAGGGACCTGACAATGTAGAGCAGGACCCAGACAATCAGAGGACAAGGGGAAAACAAAAGTTATTTCTTCCTGTATCTTACAAATCAGTTTCCTCCTCCCCAACCCCAACCCTCAACCCCACCCTGCCCATCTTGTATACCTCCTTGACTGGACCAAAACGCTGCTTTCTCTATTCTTTAAAACTCAGTTCAAATGCCACTTTTTCTATGAAGCTTCTCCAAATTTCCCAGGGAGAATTAGAAGTCCTTCTTCCATACTTTCAGAACATTTTTTTCCTAAAATACTGGTGTGACACTGGAGTACAATGGCTATCTTTCTAACTACTCCATTGTAACACCAGTAGAAGATTCCACAGTAAGAACAAAAATCTTCCTGAAATGCAGTTCAGAAACTGTAAAGTCCACCTCACTTTACATAACACAAGGAGGATCTTAGAAATATTGCTTTTTAAAGGAATTCTACAGTGAATCTTTTGAACAGAAGTACACCATCCTATCCCTAAGTCTTGCCCATAACCATTAATGACCTTCTTTTAACTCATTCTGGCAACGTTTTAGATTTCTCGGTGAAGGGTAAATCTGTAACAGAGAAGGGGGCAATTCCATCAGAAATGGTGTGGAGAAGCCAAAGAATGAACTTCTATAAGATAAAAGAAGCATCTCAAACTCTCAAAGACAAAAGATATTAAAGGAAGTAAATGTACAAGAAGAATCTGAAGAAATCTGGGGAACAAGAAATCAGCAAGCTCGTGATTTTAATAGGAAACTGTCAAAATCACAACACCTAAAGATTTTTACTGCCTGCAGCTGTAGCCCTGTGGCATCCGATCCTGTCAGATCTCGGAAGCTAAGCAGGGTCGGGCCTGGTTAGTACCTGGATGGGAGACCGCCTGGGAACAACAGAAGCTGGAGGCTTGGGAGAAGGACCTGGGAACCCCCTCCCAAAAATCAATCTGCCATTGAAAACCCTATGAACAGCAGAGAAGCACTGACAATAGTGTTTCCCCTGTTGTACAGAGGGTCGCTATGAGTCGGATACCGACTCGACGGCACCTAACAACAACAACAACAAAGATTTTTAAACAAAAATATGACTTCATAATAAAAGATGTTAAAGTGGTTTTGGTGTTGAAAGGAGGGAATGAAGAAATGGTTAGAACCATTATGGGATTAACAGGAAGATCAGAAGTAGTTTAGAAAGCTGTTCAGGGAGAGCGCTCCAATACATACTTTGGAAGAAAGGTCACAAATTTGGTGGCTGATGAACAGAATGATAGTGTAGTCACAAAGTACCATTACAGTCCCCTGCACTAAACACTCTGCAAGTATGGCCTGTTCAGCAGGTATGACCCAGACTTATTACAAGAATGATTTTCTAGTACTCCCCCACCCCCCGAAAGAATCCTACCATACAGATGAACAATTATCTCTGATTTCTAAGAAATGAGAGGTTGAATTCACATATGTCAAACATCTAGAAACCAAGTGTGCCAAGAACTAATGCCAAATCCAAAGAACAATGCACCACCAACTTTTTTTTGTACCTAGGAGGTATGCTCTGCAAGTTTAATTAATAGGAGTTTGTCTGAAAACAAATTTTAAAAAATTAAAGAGATTTTTAGACATCATCAAAAAATAACTTTCTTAATTTATTTTGAGGGTCAATTTTAGAATGAAGTTGTCTTTGTTTGAATAGATGGTGATTAATTCTCCCCTTCCAACTAAGAAAAGCCCAACATCTCTTAATTGTTGTTGTTAGGTGCCGTGGAGTCGGAGTCGGTATCCAACTCATAGCAACCCTCATAGGGTTTTCAATGGCAACTGTTTTGGGATTGCCTTGGGAGTGGATTGCCAGGCCCATCTCCCATACATCTCTTAATAGTAGACTTTATTACCGTCCAGTTCAGCAGTTCTTAGCAATGCTCTCCTTTATTTAAGCACTTCAAGAGCACTAAAAGGTGTGAAGCACAGTGTGAGGCAGTGAGTGTATGGAACATAGGCAGACTGGGCCCTCAGCGAGCTCACAGATTCATCAGAAGACAAATATCATGCTACTAAGCAAGTGCTAACAAAGATAAACTGGGGGGGGGGGGGCAAAGATGTCAAGAGAAAGAAACTCCGATCCAGATTCCAGAGATAGTTCCAAGCATATTCAAGCTACAAGAGAATGAGAATGCAGCAACTGAAAATTTCCCAATATCCCTGTGAGATGGAGTACATTATTATTCCCTACCATTACAAATTAATATGCTGAGAATATCCATAGTCATCTAGCCAGTTCATCCACAGTCATCCAGCCAGTTCAAAAAGGTCAATATATTCTTTCTGAACTTTTATGCTGTCATTTGAAATCCCGCTAAAGTCAACAAAAATGGGCAAATGTGGTGGCACACACTTGTACCTCCAGGGACTCGGAAGGCTGAGGCAGGAGAATTCCAAGTTCAGGGCCAAAGGCAGCCTATATAACTTAGCAAGAATTTGTCTCAAAATAAAAAGTGAAAACTGGGCTGGGGTTGCTCAGCGACAAAGCATGTGTGAAGCCCTGGGTTCAACCCCACCACCCAGTACTGCAAAAAAGAAAGTCGATAAAAATGAAGAAATATTACATAAAACAAAGGAAATCTACTGAAGAAAATATAAGCATTTGCCTGCATAATATTTTTAGTTTTGGCATCTCACTTCACTGGACACTTAGCACCATTTGACATTTTCCAAAGAAACAGAGGGGAGGCAACCTGTATCTTGAGGGGCCTTGAACAATATCCTAGTTGGGCATGGTGGTGCATGCCTACCATCTCAGTACCCGGGAGGCTGAGGCAGGTGCACTGCAAGTTTGAGGTCAGCCTGAGCTATACAGTGAGACCCTATCTCTCCCCCACTCCCCCCCAAAAAATCTACCTTAATATTTAGGTAATTACACAAACATATCAGGAAATGACATAATTAATGCATCTTCTGAATTAACATATGACATATCTGAATATAGGCTGGGGTCTAGTTCAGTGGGTAGAGTGCTCCTCTCTGGGGATCCGGGTTCTTTCTCCAGCACCACAAAAATGGGAGGAGGTGGCAATCCACTCCCAAAGCAATCCCAAAAAAAAGCAATCAGCCACTGACAACCCTATGAGGGTCCCTGTGAGTCAGACTGGACTCCATGGCAATGACGACGATGACAAAAACAGTAACAGACTTTAAGAGGACCAGCTCTGAATATATTAAAGTTTTAGATTTCATATCTAAAGGGTCAAAATTCTTTCAATCAGAATGAATCTCAGGAAGCTGAGGCAGAAGGATCTCAAGTTCAAGGCCATCCAGGGCTACATATCCTGATCCCCTCTCTCTCTCTCTCTCTCACAGACACACACACACACACACACACACACACACACGTACTAAATTCATTAAATATTAAAAAAAGAAAGCACCTCTAAAACAAATAAAATTGATACCAATATTTGGTTTAAAGTTTTTCAGGAAACTGTCTATATAAAAAATGAAGTAAAAATATATAATATGTTGCTGTATGTTCCTGTAGTAAAAACTTCAACGCAGGAGATATATACAATAGGCTAGTGCTCAAATATTATCTGCTGTGTATATTTACACACTCTTCAATACCATAACATCTGAGTACTTAAAATACAGCAAATGTCTTCCAATAGGGGTTCCCCAAAAATAGTTATGGACCAAATGGAGGCACAGTATGTTCCTATAAATAAAGTTTTTATTTTCTACGGCTTTCTTACAGGTCATCATGTTAGAAACTGTAAAGGTGAGTAGTCATGACTGAGTTTATATGGCTTACAAAGCCTAAGTATTTACCATTTGATCCTATTCAGGAAAAAAGTCCATCAGTCCCTGTCTTATAATGATCAAAACTAACAGCTGCAGCACTGGGGCACATGCCTGTAATACTCCAGTTACTCAGGAAGCCGAGGCAGGAGGATCACTAAGTTCAAAGCCACACTGGGCAACATGGCAAGACCCACCTCAAAAAAAAAAAAAGGACTAATGATTTGGCAAATTTGTGACTAGTCTTTGAGTTTATCCTAGAATGAGATATTGAATGTGGGGAAAGGGTCAATGAATTCTTTCCAAAAATGTCCTAATACAAACCCAAGTGGAAATAAACCATGGCTAATTCATTTCAGGAGCTGGGATTCAGCTCAGTTGGTAGAGTGCTGCACTGCAGTCTCTGAGGTCCCGAGTTCAATTCCCAGCACCGCAAAAATGGGAGAAAGACCTGGCAATCCATTCCCAAGTAAGTCCCAAAACAGCCAGCCATTGAAAACCCTATGAGGGTCGCTATGAGTCGGATACCAACTCCATGGCACCTAACAACAACAACAATTCATTTCAGAATCACATAATTGCCAATCTTGACTAAAAAATAAGCTTTAAGAGCCAACTGAATTTAGTTCTCTTAATATTTTAACGGCCTACAGCTGTAGCCCTGTGGCATCCTATCCTGTCAGATCTCAGAAGCTAAGCAGGGTCGGGCCTGGTTAGTACCTGGATGGGAGACCGCCTGGGAACATCAGAAGCTGGAGGCTTGGAAGAAGGACCTGGCAACCCCCTCCCAAGAATCAATCTGTCATTGAAACCCTATGAACAGCAGAGAAACACTGACAATAGTGTTTCCCCTGTTGTACAGAGGGTTGCTATGAGTCAGATACCAACTCGATGGCACCTAACAACAACATTTTAACAACTCTGTTACATTAACAAAATCAAGACACAAACTTCTTGTACTTCCACTGCCATTACCAGAAACTACATTAGTTACTCCTTACTCTTTACACTGGCATCCTCCAACTCACATACATCAACCAGTAAACTACAGATGACTGTGTAAAGTTTTTCACCCATCATGACAAACTGAATGAGACGGTTAAGTGCAGCATGCAAGGTCTCTTCTGGATGTATTTAGACTTGGCAACCCACTCCCAAAAATCCATTGAAAACCCTATGAACAGCAGAGAAACACTAACAATAGTGTTTCCCCTGTTGTATGTAGGGTCGCTATGAGTCGGACACCGACTTGATGGCACCTAACAACAACAACAATGCTTACTGATCTAAAAATCCCAGAGTCCATCTGGGACCATGGCACAAACTTGTAATACTAAAGATTCAGGCGGTTGAGACAGGAAGATCTGGTGTTTGAGGCCAGAGTCTGCCTGTACAACTTAGCAGGACCTTGTCTCAAAATAATAAAAACGGGGCCGGAGGTGTGGCTCAGTGGTAGACAACTTGCCTAGCATGCATGAGGCTCTGGGTTCTACTCCTCAGTGCTTAAAAAAATAAATAAAAATAAAAATCTCAGAGGCAAGCACATGTCTGCAGTCCCTGTGAGGAAGGCGTTTGAGACCAGCCTGAGCAACACAGTGAAACCCTGTCTCAAAATTAAATAAATAAAAAATAAAAATTCCAAAGCTTTTATACCAACCATGTAACAGAATTATACCAAAATAAGTTCTGGTGATATATCTACCATTCTTAATATGAGAGAATATTAAAGAAGCAATGGTAACTGACTTTATCAACCACAGCTACAATGAAAACTGCCTTGAATATGTATGCTAGACATCAAGGGAACAATTTTTGTTTGGTTTTAATTTTGGCTACATTCTTTAATAGCGGACTATGGCACTGTAAAGGGTTAGGGTTTAGAAAGCCACACAATACTAAGTGTTAAGAAACAGTAAAATATAAGCAAATAAATACTTTATTTACTGTAAAAGTTACACTTATAAATCTGTTAAATAATCCGGGAGTGTATTTTTACGTACTATTCTTAACAGAACCATGATTCAACCATACAAAACTGATGCAAAAATTGATAAATTATTTCTTTACCAATTGTTATTTTTCTCCAGCTGACAATGGAGATAATGTGGATTCTTAAATACATTCAATTCTTGAATAGCTCCTGCATGATGTATGTAAGGTATGTTCCTACTCCTAAGGGCTTAACCAAACATGCATCAGTAAGTTGGGCACTGTGGCTCAAGCCTGAAATACTAGGGCTGGGAAGGCTGAGGCATGAGATCTCGAGTTCCAGGCCAGCCTGAGGTGCGTAATGAGACTGTCTCAAAAGAGAGAGAGAGAGGAAAAAAAAGACAAAAATGCATCAATAGCCTGGTACCCTTGACAATACCAATGTAGTAACAGGTTGTTAACTCAGGCTAAAATAAGCTTAAAATAAGCAGTTTACAAGGCCAACATGATGCCAAAATAATCAAAATACAATTAAGTAAGTGTTTCTCTAATCACATACTCATACCATTTTCCCTTTTGGTGTCTCTTAGCTATTTTGGATTACAGAAAACTGGAAAAAACATTTAAAAGTACAATCAAGTGACAACCAATTTACAACAGATCACAAGATTTACACAGAACTCTTATTTTCTGCTCTTTAAAAAGAATTAAGCCAGACCTTGATCCTCTTTCTCACCTGCAGGATATTCCCAAGACAAAGTCATAAAGAACCTTCAAACCTAAGTGATTTTCTCAAGGCTCAGTTTTCTCATGAAGTTGATTTATGTCAGCTACCAATTCATGTGAGTAAGAGGGACAAATTACTACCAAGACTAGGACAAGCACGGGGCTTGATTTTGAGAAGGCATCTTGATGAAAAATGGAAACCCCGCCCAGCCCTCAACTTTCTTAGCTTTTCTTAGTCCCGGTTTTCTCTTTGCGAAACCCAGGAAAGCAGAACTTCCTCCCTCACTGCCTGCTTCTATCTGAGGCCTGGTAAGGAAATTCAGATCGCTAGTTATCAAAATACCTCCTTAAGGGAGTCTTAAGGCTCAAGCCTACTCAGAAACAGCAGAATGGTTTGCTTCCTCCAGTTAAAGGAGGGCGATTACAGAGTCTGGCAGCCAGGTTTGTCAGGAAGCGCAGGGCCAAGCAACAGGGAGAAATCAAGAAGCTGAGCTCCATCCAGTCCCAGGAACCGCCCCCAAGGGGAGGCTTGACTGCCCTCGGTACTTCCCTGCCACCTCTGCCCGCGGGAGGAGAGCGGTAAGTCGGGGTCAGGATCACCCCGAGCTACTTCCTGGTCTGATCGGACTGGCCTCCGGACACCCGAAACGCCCCCGGCCCGGCTACTTGCCCTTTGCCCTGTCTCCTCCCCTCTCAGTGACCCACCGCCACCGGTCCCCTCCCATCTAACATGGCCGCCCCACCCGGCCCACCCCCGGCACAGCCTAACCAATTAGGGGGCTCCCGCGGCACCGCCCTCCAGGCGCCCATTGGCCAGGCAGATTCCGTCCGCCTTTCCTATTGGACGACACGGCCTGCTACTCAGCCCCACGGCTCCGCCCCCAAGCCGCTTCAAGCTGCTTTGAGAAGACATATAAACAAATCCCGAGAGGGAGGCCCCTCTGGTCCATCGCCTCTGGGGCGGGGACGAAAGGGGGAGCGGCCACCCCCAAAGCACCCCTGCCCAGAGTCCCCCGCCCCCAGCCCGCGCCTCCTGGGCCACTGCCAGCCCGACTCCAGCCTCCGCGGCCCCGGCCCCGGCCCTTCCTCACACGCCCCTCTCCCGCCTCCCCCGCCAGCCGAGCCTCCCCTCCTCTCGCCGGCCCCTCCCACCCGCTCGCTTCTCTGACAGGCCGGTTGCCGGCAGCCGCGGCCCCGGGCTCCGAGGCAGCGACGCAGGGCCCCGGGCCCGGCAGGGCGGACTCCCGGCGCTTCCCACCCCCGGCACAGACTGCTGTTCACCCGCGGGACCCATCCACCGCCTCCCCGCGCTTTTATGTAACCGTCCCGGGCCGGGGGTGGGGGAGGGGAGCCGAGCCCCCGTGACCCGCAGGCGGCGGGCCGCGCTCCTCGCGCCCTGGGACTCAGCCCTGCTCCCAGCCCCCGGCCCGCGCCGGCCCGGCCCCGAGCCCCGGCGCCGCTGCCTCCTAGGCCAGCGGCCCGCCTCCGCCCCCTGCCCCGCCGGGCCTCCAGCCCAGGCCCGTGCGAGCCCCGGGCGGCGGGCGGCGGCACCTACCTGTGGGTGCGGGGGCGGCTCAGGGACTGGGTCCGGTTCCGCTGCTGGGGCCGCGGCCCCTTTCCATGCTGCCTCGGGTTTGTTTTGTTTATGTCCTTCCTGACGGGTTCCCGGAAATCGCGTGACTCGCCCCCCTCACGTGGGCAGCGGCGAGGAGGAGGAGGGAGGCGGGGGCCCGCCGGCCTCGGGCCAATCGCGAGGCGTTCTGCGGCTCGGCCAATCAGGGGCCCGGCCTCGCGGAGCACCCCTATCACGTGACACCGGAGGGGCGGGTTGCCGGGGAAAACCAGGAAGACAGGGAGGTGTCGGGGCTCTGCCTGCGCCTGCAGTGTGGGCGTGGGTCCGCTTGGATGTCCCGCCGCACGCACGGTTAATAGAGGATGCTCCTTTTAAAAAGGTTTTTGTATTTGGTGTTTTGTCTGATCTCAAAACCACGTAATGAGGCCCGAAGTGTCCGTATGCCCATTTTACAGTTTAAGTTCACTGAAACTTGAGGGGTTAAGGGAGCATCAACTAGTACGGGGACTCTGTTGTTGCATTTTATGAATGGCAATCCCATTCACTGAAAGACTGACTTTGCCTTCAGTTCGTTTCGATTAATATTTGGTGAACCTGTATCCCCCGACACAGTAATCAGACTGCATCTTAAGAGGGAGACCTGCACACAACTGTACAAACTGCTGCTAGAAGCACCTGGGCAAGCCTTCAGAACATGGTCCTGATGGTTTTCTTGGGCTTCCTAACCTTGTTAGTAACGACAGCAAGCCTTCATTGGACGTGTACTATGTAGTGGACTCCTTATCTCAAATAGTTCTCCCTATAAGCATATGGTATAGTAAAGGACCCGTTTTTCTGAAGGAGAAACTAAGACTCAGTAGAGTTATTTGCCCAAGGATAGCTGGTAAATGACCTGGCTAGGACTGGAACCCAGGTGTGTTATCACAGCCTGTGCCCTTAGAATACTCTATATTTCTTCTGGGGACAGAATTTATCATGCAATAGAATTTTGATTTTAGTAAGCAGAGGAAAGGAAGATTGGAGAACAGACACTTGGTCAGATTCCTTCAGAATGCTAATTTTCTTTTAGGAGTAATTACCCTTGAAAACATGGTCCCTCCTTTCCGCAGACCTTAGGAAGCAGTATACTGTCAATGTAGAAATTATAGACTTTGAAATCAAAAGGACTTCCATAGATCCTAATCTTCAAGAGGGCAGGGACTAGCAGTGTCGTTTATTCTTTACCCACTGTGCCTTGCATATGGACAGTCATTAGAAAGGCTGAATAGAATTTGTATTTGAATCTTTGCTTCACTACCTGTGAACCAGCATATGTTATTTAACCTCTGTGAGGTTCAATTTCCACCTTTGTAAATATGGGACTCGTGAAAATTGAGTGAAATAATTATGATGTTTAGGTGCTATTGAGTCAGTGTCTGATTCATAGCAACCCTATGTACAACAGGTAAAACACTATTGTCAGTACTTCTCTGTTATACATAGGGTTTTCAATGGCACATTGTATTTTGGGAGTCGGTTGCCGGGTCTTTCTCCCAAGCCTACAGCACCTGGTGTTTCCAGGCAGTCTCCCATCCAAGTATTAACCATGTCTAACCCTGACCCTGCTTAGCTTCTGAGATCTGACAGGATCAGTCGCCACAGTGGTATGGCTGCAGGTGAAATTTATTTATTTATAAAGCACTTAATACAGTGCCTGGTATATACCAATAGTTAGCACATAATAAATATAAAGTAGTAGTAGTATAAAGTAGTAGTATTAGTAGATTGTTTCAAAGGCATCATTTGGAAGATCTACTGTAGACGAGAAAATAAGGATGATTAGATGTTAGCAGTTTAACAGCTACTAAAATAATGCTTTTGTACACAAGAGGTAGGTATATGCACATACCTAAGAGGAAAGTAAAAAAGTAAATTTCATCTCTGTACCCCTCCCAATACACAGTAGAGCCTCAATGCCCAATGGAGCAATAAGTATTTTCTATCACACAAAAAGAAAGTCTAACCCATACCACATTCTAACTTTCCACATAAACTAGAGTTCAAAATTGAAACCCCAATAGAAAAACTAGCTTGAGAAGTGAGTCAGGTTTCCCAAAATTGTTTATATGAAATCCATATGTTAAATGACATATATGTATGAAATCTATCACTGACTATCCTTCCTTAGTACCATATTTGGAAAAGCTCCAGCAGATAGTTAGGTCTTCATTGTTACTCTGCCCTCTGGACATAGGCATTTTCATCTCTTCTACTGCACACAGTTTTTTGGGGTCAGAGAGCAGACAGGTTCATCTCTGCCCATTGATGGCCCTTGCTGGTCAGTTACATTGGATTCCCGCCTTTGCATCTTCTGTTGTCTTGGAACGGACAGAGTTTTGGCTAATGGAGACATTTCCATGGAGGTTTGTTAATGAGTATATCCTGCTCTGAAGTGAATGAAATCACTGGCTCTTAATTGATTTGTATTTCTCTGGGTTTTATCCACCCAGATTCAGCTGCAAAGTTGGCAGGAAGTTAGGACTCTAGAATAGCATTGGCTTGAGGTTCAGGAGGCTCTTCTTATTCTAGCCACAAAGTAATAACCAACTTTAGCGCTGCTTCCAAAGTGCTTAACCTCGCCTCTGTGGAAGGATTTACATGCTGGGATAGCCTGAGTCAGAAAAACATTTTTACATAAATATGAGACAATGGGGGAAACAAAGCAATAGATACTTAGGACTCCACTGAATTCTTACAAATAAATTATTTATTTTTTAATAAGTAACATACATTTGTTGTTGTTGTTAGGTGCCGTCGAGTCGGTATCCAACTCATAGCGACCCTCATAGGGTTATTATACAAAATTCAACATGTACATAAAAAGCTGGATGTGGTGGCACACACCTGTAATCCTAGCACTCAAGAGGCTGAGGCAGGAGGATTGTGAGTTTGAGGCCAGCCTGGGTATTTGGTGAATATTAAGTCTCCCCCCATCCATAGTTCCTGGCCACTCATTTTCCCCTCTCAGAGGCATCCACAATTACCCATGCTCTGTGAACCCTTCCAAAGAGATTCTCTGGTTGTACTGATATTTCACCCACTTTAAGCCCTGCTGTGCAGGAGGCTGAGGCAGGAGGATCACTTGATCCCAGGAACTTGAAGTCAGCCTGGTCAACTTAGCACTACACCCTCTAAAAAATAAAAGAAAATAAGCCAGGCAAAGTGGTGCACGCCTGTAAGCGACTCAGGAGGCAGAGGCAGGAGGATCACAAGTTCGAGACCAGAGACAGTCTGCATAATTTAGTGAGACCTTGTCTCAGAAAGCAAAAAAATGGGCTGGAGTTGCAGCTCAGTGGTCCAGTACTTGCAAAGCATGCAAGCATGAGGCCCTGGGTTCAACTCTCAGTACTGCAAAAGGAAGAAAGGAAGGAAGGAAGGAAGGGAAGGAGGGAGGGAGGGAAGGAAGGAAGGAAGGAAGGAAGGAAGGAAGGAAGGAAATAAACAAACCTTGATGTGTTTAGAATACTGTGAAGCCAAGACCCCAATTGGAGTGACCAGGGTGACCTAAGTACCAGACTCTTCACCATGAAGGATCTAGACAAAAGTTGCATGTTCTTTACAGTCCTTTTAGTTTTAGACAGTGAGCCTACATCCTGACAGAATTAAAACAGTAGCTAAGTATGCAAAACAGTCCTGGAAGCTGTAAAGCAAGGGACACCACGAGGAGGAACTGAAAACCCGGGTGTCACAACAAAGAAATCTTTAAAACTGGCTGGCTGTCACAAGTCTCAAATTTCCTTCTGACCTAAAGTTTGCACTCTGTGCAAAAGTCTTCATAAGACCAGACCAAGCCCCGCCTGCTGGTTCTGTACAAGTATTTTAAGTGGTATCTTTTGAGGCTAAGTGTTTTCTTCCCAGACCCCGCTGGAACTCTGAGATATGTTCAGATTTTGCAGCTTTAGAAGTGAGATTAATTAACTCAAAGCTGGAAGAGCTCCAGGAAAAGCTGTGTCCCTCTGACACCAAACAATGACTTTTTTCCTGAGAAGACTAGAGTACCGCTGAGTCATCTAAAAAGGGACTCATTTATGTGGGCAGTTGGCACCCATTCCTCATTCATCTTGCCTAGAAAATATTCTTTGGGAGAAGAAATCAGTTCTTCCTACAGCTTGATCTCTTGATGGGACAGTGTTTTGTCTTTGTCTTTTTCAGACAGGGTCTCACTATGTAGCCCATGCTGGCCTGGGACTCCCTGTGTAAACCAGGCTGGCCTCAAACTTGCGTTGATCCTCCCACCTTGGCCTCCCAAGTGTTGGGATTACAAGTGTGCGCCACCATGCCCAGATCAAGGCAGTATTCTTTATCGTGACACCTCTGAGCCCCCGTTTCTTTCTGCTCTCAGAAACTACCAGATTTGGTCCCAAATACCCTTCTTTCCCTAGTCTGTTACTTATGGATTTACTCTGATTCCTCAACCCACTCCTTCCCTGAATACCCAGCACCAGACCTGCCATGGAATAGGGGAAGGCTTGTGGTCCAAATTAACAGGTTAAGATCCAAATCCTGCTTATTCTCCACAGCTCAAGATCCCTGCTCTTTCCTGTCTGAATACCAACGAGGCCCAACCCTGCTTAGCTTCCGAGATCAGACAAGACCGGGTGCGTTCAAAGTGGTACGGCCATTAAGACTACCAGGCCTATTTCTATCCTCATTCATCACCTTTCCTCTACTACTCATCTGGGCATTTAATGTACTTCTTGCTTTGTATTATGCATGTCAGATGTCAATGCTATTTCTTCAGTGAAATCAAGTGGGTGTAAACACTAACATACCCTTGAGTGATGGCGACTGCAAAGCATTTCACTAGTCTGCCTATTCAAACCTGTCTGAAGAGAAGACTGGGGGGGGAAAAGAGAGAGAAAGAAAGTGACACCGGCAGGGTGCAGTGGCGCACGCCTGTAATCC
Source organism: Pedetes capensis (assembly GCA_007922755.1). Lineage (NCBI taxonomy): Eukaryota > Metazoa > Chordata > Mammalia > Rodentia > Pedetidae > Pedetes > Pedetes capensis. Next base: position 92,350 of record VMDO01000131.1, on the reverse strand, counting down.
CAGCGGCTTGGGAGGTGGAGACAGGAGGATCGCAAGTTCGAGACCAGAGGCAGTCTGCGTAATTTAGCAAGACCCTGTCTCAAAAAAAAAAAAAAAAAAAAAAAAGGCCTAGGGGTGCAGCTCAGTGGTCCAGCAGTTGCAGAGTATGGAAGCGCAAGGCCCTGGGTTCAACCCCCAGTACCGCAAAAAACAAAACTGACACCTATGGGGTGCCTACTGTGTGCACTGAAGACACAGTCTTTGTCCTCCAGGACCTCAGGGGCTAGTGAAGGAGGGTAATGTGGAAAGCCAGCCATCCCCATCTGACAAGAGAATTGATGAGAAGGGAGCCCTATTGCTGTTATGAAGAATGGGACACAGATTTCAGTGGCACTGTTCTGCCATCTTCCTTGGGTGAGTCGCTAACCTGATTGTTCATTTCTGCTCTGACTTGCCTCACGGGTTGATCTTGAGGATTAAATGAGGATCCTGGTGCACAGGAGGTGCCCCCTCTAACATTTTTCAGGGAGGAATGCGCCTGGAAGCTTCTTAGAAGAGAAGCAGGGGAGAAGGAAGTCGCCTGGCAAAGAGGAGGCAGCCGGCAGCTTAGATTGCTCTATTACCTTTCAATGCAACGTTCTTGTCAAAATTGCTTTGCTTTTTTCAATGACTGAAAACTTCTAGGACAATGAATTTATCCCTGTGGTTTGAGCTTCTCAGTTCTGTTTCGTTTTCCTCAGCGCTGAGCTGAACACACACTGTTAGTATCAGCAGTTATGACTGATAGGAAACCAGGAAGCAAGGGAGCGGGAACAATCTAACATTTGTTGCAGGAAAGACTCCCAAAGGACAGGTACAATGAGATACTCTGTTGGTGAGGCCAGGAGGAGGAGGATAAAGGCAGAAAGTAGAAGGGCTGGGTGATAAGAAGCAGGAACCAAGACCTGTAGCCATGATAAAGGTTTGTTAACTATAAATGCAGACTCACTCTAAAGGACCCAATCGGGCCTAACGCCCTGAAGCTGGATTCTGAAAGGCGGAAAGAAAACCCTTTGGAGGGTTGTAAAGGCAAGAAGCAAGTAATAAAAAGTTCAGAGAAATGAAGGTGAAGAAAGAGGTCCTATGTAATCAAAGGCTTTTTTTCTTTTAATCTGCCAATTCAGAGTTATCAATTTCCTCCATGATGCAGGGAAATTCAGCACCATGCCCATCAGTGATTTTTTATTTGACGTTTGGGTTTTCATCTTGTTTTTACAACACCCAGGCTTCAAGATGTGTGAAATACATGGGTACAACATTCCACAACTACAACCGTGGGGAATAAAGTGCATTAACAGACACGAACACGAAGGGTGGATTTTGTCCTGCTCCAGGACAGGCGGGCTGGCATTTAGCTCAGTTGGTAGAGCACTGCTCTGCAGTCTCTGAGGTCCAGAGTTCGATTCGCAGCACCACAAAATGGGAGGACCTTGCAACTCACTCCCAAGGCAATCCGCCACTGAAAACCCTATGAGGGTTGCTATGAGTCAGACTCGACTCAACGGCACCTAACAACAACAGCACAATTAGGACAGGCAGAGTCAGGAGGAAGGACCGAGTTGCGTTCTCACTGCTTGTATCTCCTACGCTTCTGCAGGGCAGCCTGCCTTTCCACATAGACCCGCAAGGCACCTGCTTCTACTCCCCCTGCCCACTGAGGCTGCTGCTCACTGAGGCTGCCAGGGGACTCTGGCTGCAAGCATTTGGGAGAGCTGGCTGTGACGCACCAGATAGCGCCTAGACCCAGTCTGCCCTACCCAAGGGCGTCTCTTGTCCACTTGCCTACTCCCCTCTTCCCAGCTTGGCCAAAGAGGAAGCCACCTTTGCAAAAACCAGGAATAGTGGTGGGAACTGGAGTGGGGATCAGGACAAAGCAGGGAGTAGTTCTCCCCTCTCCCTAGCAGAGGAAGTCATGACAGGAGGGAGGACCTACTGGGTGATTTTCTTCTCTTCTCTCTGGGTAGGGAACAGAGGAGTTGGGATTAACAGGCAGTAATGCCCAATGCTGTTCATTGCCTTGCCTCAACCCAAGTAAAATCTGGAAGGCATAAGGCAACATATGCAATGGGCCCCGCACAAGGTAAAGGTTGTTAATAATTACAGTGGTTCTGGACTTTTCTGGGAGTCTAAAGAAAGCCATAGATTTGCTCCCATGAATAATACAAGTATGTTGTTGTTGTTAGATGCCAGAGTCGGGTGTCCGACTCATAGCGACCCTACATACAACAGGTGAAATACTATTCTCAGTGCTTCTCTGCTGTTCATAGGGTTTTCAATGGCAGATTGATTGGGAGTGGGTTGCCAATGCATCTAATTCTGCAGCTGCTTTCAGGGGTTTTCAGGTGTTTGTGGCCCCCATTAGGTCAGAAGTGGTTCTGCAAATGAGTGACCTGCATAATATGCAGAGTCAAATGCAGTATTAAAATGCAGGGACCATTGTCCAAAAATTAAGAGGGGTTGGGGCCAGGCGTGGTGGTGCGTGCCTATGATGCCAGCACTCAAGAGGCTGAAGCAGGAGGATCATGAGTTTGAGGCCAGCTTGGGCTACCAAGAGTCCCAGGCCAATCTGGGCTACATAATGAGACCTTGTCTAAAACAAAACAAAACAAGAGATTGAGGGTGTAGTGCAATAGTAGAGGAGTTGCCTAGGATGTGTCAAATCCTGGCTTTGATCATCAGAGCCACAAATGAAAGAACGAAAGAAAAGAAAAGAAAAAAGAAACAAACAAAAAGGGAGGAAGGAAGGAGAGAAAAAGATCATTATAAATTTCAATACAGTAAATTCACCTTAGAACTTTAGATCAGATGGTTGTAAAATTACTTTAAGTAAACTCAATACCCAGGGACTAGACATTACTGAATTTGAAAGGTGATCAACCATAAGACTCCTTTTTTGAAGCCATTTATTTTTGAAGCTATTTATTTATTTATTTACTTAGCAATACTGGAGGTTAAATGCATGACCTCACGTATGCTTGGCAAGTGTTTGGCCACGGCTGCCCTCCTAGCCCTTTTTTCTTTTTCATTTTGAGATAGGATCTCTGAATTGCACAGGCTCCTTTTGGCCTCCAACTCCTGATCCTTCTGTCTCTGCCTCCTTAGCTGCTGGGATTACAAGTGTGTGTGCCATAGCATTCAACCTTCAAAGCCAACTTTTTTTTTTTTTTTTTTTTTTGCAGTACTGGGGGTTGAACCCAGGGCCTCGTGCTTGCATGCTCTGCAAGTGCTGGGCCACTGAGCTGCACCCTCAGCCCAGCCCATTTTTTTTACTTTTTGAGACAGGGTCTCGCTAAATTTTGCAGACTGCCTCTGGTCTTGAACTTGCGATCCTCCTGTCTCCGTCTCCCGAGCCGCTGGGATTAAAGGTATGCACCACCACGCCAGGCTTCACTTTCAATTTTTAAGAGTCTTGCTAAATTGCACAGGCTGCCTCCCCTTCCTAAGTAGCTGAGATTATAGGCTTGTGAAAACCCAGCTTTTCCTTTTTGTTTTGCCTTGCAGTGTAGCCCAGGCTGGCCTAGAGCTTGCCATCCTCCTGCCTGAGCCTCCCAAGTGCTAAGATTACAGAAGTACACCATTACGACCAGTCTACTTTTCTTCATTAGGTAGCCTGCCTCAGGCATTTCATCACAGTCATGAAAAACGGGCTAATGTAACAGATAAAGGAGCTGTAAAACCTTTGGAACAAGAGGGAATTTGATGCAGTGTTGACTTGTTTCTCCATGTATAGACAATGTGTCCTACTCTATAGGATAATGTATAAAAACATTTAATAATGGCGGTGAAGGTAGTGCTGACAGCTACCCAAGCCCTGACCCTTTGAAATGGCTCTCACTTAATAGAGCCCCCACTTAAGTGTGAGTGCTCCTCAGGTCGCCAGCCTAGAACCTGGATGTTTCTTGTTTTGAGTCTGCACACATACTTATTTATACTCATAGCTTCAGTTATCTCTGTCGGTGCCCCACATTCTCATCTCCGGCCTGGTCCTTCTTAACTTCCAGACCCACAAGTTCCCACTAGGTATTGCCCTGTGGATATCCCAGGCACCTGAAAACTCCAGTAGCCCACAACTGAACTCTTCTGTGCCCCCAAGCCCGTTGGGTCCCTTGAGCCCGATCTCAGTGAAAAGTTCCATCATCTACCCTGCCAGGAACCTGGGTGTAATCCAGAACTCGGGGGCCCTGTCCCCTCTACCCTGCATCCAGTCATTGAAGTTTATCTGGAAGAGCTAATAAACATGGCCCCACGGGAGCTAGCTACGTCTCTGGCTTCATTTCTATTACCATAATCCAGGACATTTATCTCTCCTTGACTCTGCAACAACTTCCTCCCTGGACGGCCTTGAATACCTCAACCACTCCTCTGGGCCAAGCTTCCTCATTCTGCAGGCTTACCCTTCAAGTCGGTTTCCTCTAAAACCCTTCCTCCCACCACCATCCTAGTATTGCCAGTGCTCTCACCCAGCACCCTGCATTTCCCTAAGATACAGCACCTTCCACTGAGGCCCACCCAGCTACACAGAAATGCAACATCATTTTCCCCACCCCAACTTAATTTTTTAAAATCCTTTATAATGTTATCCCCAGGCAATCTGTACATTGGTATTTGAGAAACACTGTATATGTTGTTGTTGTTAGGTGCCGTCCAGTCGTGTCCGACTCATAGAGACCCTCGTAGGGTTTTCGATGGGTGACTGTTTCGGGATTGCCTCAGGAGTGGATTGCCATGTCCTTCTCCCGTTTTCGTGGTGCTGGGATTCAAACTCAGGACCTCAGAGACTGCAGAGCAGTGCTCTAGCAACTGAGCTAAATCCCAGCCCATAGTGTGCATGTATGTGCATGTATACACACACATATATTTTTCCCCTTTGTAGGGTGGGGGATCAAACCCAGGGCCTTAGGCATGCTAGGCAAGTGCTCTACCACTGAGCTACACCCCCAGCCCTATAAATAACTCTGTCACTATCATTTTTCTCTTTTGTTTATCATTGCTTCAAGCAGGTAACCTCTGCACAAAGAACTGACAAGATCTGCTGAAAGTTACTGAAAAGCATCTGCAGCTTGGAAAAACAGACACCCTGAGCTGCTTAAGTTTTGGTTCCTCAAATGGGGGTTGACTTTCACAAAACATCTGCTCTGCTTGCTGTTTGGGGGCCGGCAACCCACGGCAGGAGCACACTTGGCACAGTGTAAAGACACTTTGAGAACTACTGAGGTCCTGATGTGATCTAAGCAGAATCTTGTTTGGATCAGTATGAGCTGCTGTGCACCCTCCGCTACTCTCCCATTTTGGAGTCACCCCGGGGGCGGGCGAGTGGGAGTTGGGGAAACAGGGCCAACACATTTCACAAGGTCTGAAGCAGTGGCAGACTCAGTGGAGGGCTTGCATGGAGCAGTTGGCGTTGGAAGAACAGTGGAGCCTTTTCTAACCCATGCGGGACCCCGGCGCATTCATACTCCAGGCTTCCACTTTTCTATGTTGTTGTTGTTAGGTGCTGTCGAGTCGGTATCTGACTCATAGTGACCCTCATAGGGTTTTCAATGGCTGACCATTTCGGGATTGCCTTGGGAATGGATTGCCAGGCCCTTCTCCCATTTTTGCGGTGCTGGGAATTGAACTCAGGACCTCAGAGACTGCAGCGCAGTGCTCTACCAACTGAGCTAAATCCCAGCCCCTTCTCTATGTAGGCAGAATCAAAATCACTGCTTCCTTCCCATCTCCCCATGCTGTCGCTCTGCGCACCGACACGAAAGGAGGCTGGAATTACTTATACACTGAGTGATCGCACTCTGTCCCGCACAATGCAAATAGCTGATCACAACTGCTCTGTGAACTTGCAGATTTTCAGATTCAGGATAGCTTAGGTGTTTTAATAAACTTGACTTCATTTTCCCTGTCTCTGAATTAGTTGGGGAAAAAAAAAAAGGACGTGACTTCTGTGTATGGAGGAAGTACTCACGTTATTCTGACCATGGTCTCCAAGGAAACACCCTTTTCCCCTCTATTAAAGTAATGTTTTTGTGGGAAATTTGGAAAATATACAAAATTATAAAAGCAATAATCACTTTCAATATCTTTGATTCTTTCCTATCAGGCTTTTTTTCGGTGTATAGCCATTTAGATTCCTGCTTTTTTTTTCTCTTGACATAATATTCTATTTTCCTGTCATTAAAGTAACTTTCCTTATTTCTCTTTACTAAATTATTACATTTTCATTGGAGAATAGGGAGAAAAGGAAAAAGAAAATTTAAACCATTTGTGATTATCATTCAGAGGCAATGTCAGTTTTGTTAACTTTTCAGTCTTTTTTCTAGGGATATGTTTTCAAAACAAACTTGGTATTCCTTTATTTGGGTGCAGCAGTATGATTGGTAAGTACTTTTTTTTTTTTTTTTTTTTTTTTGAGGTGGGGATTTCCCTACATTGCCCAGGCTGGCTTTGAACTCGTGATCCTCTAGCCTCAGACTCCCAAGGAGCTGGGATTATGGATGTGAGCCATCACACCTAGGCTGATAAGCATCTTATGTTGGACATTAATGCTGTTTCTGGTTAATTATACTGTAATATTCTTTACAATGTTATTTTACAGTGTGATTTTCATTTGAAAATTATGGATTTTCTACAACTTCATCCATTCACCCAGAAGTCTCTAGTAAAGGGGTGGGGGGCTCATGCATAAATTTTGCTTAAGTCTCCATCTCCATTTTAAATACATTTATCTTCCAAATGAAGAAAGCCTTTGCTTAGAGGGGTGGGGTAATAGAACCATTCTAAAATGCCTATATATAGATATTTCAAAGTATAATTTAAATTTCATTCAATAACAGAGAAATTTCCTCTTTAAATTTTTAGAGGAAGGAATCCAGGGCTGAATTTTCCATGACTCTAAACAATTAAAAATAAGTCTTGGCCACGTGTGGTGGTGCATGTCCGTAATTGTAGCAACTCAGGAGGCGGAGGCATGAGGATCTCGAATTTGAGGCCAGAGGCAGCCTGCATAACTTAGCAGAGACCTTGCCTTATGATAAAAAATAAAAAGGGGGCTGAGAGTGCAGCTCAGTGGCAGAGTGCTTACAAAGTATGTGTGAGCCCTGGATTCAGCTCCCCAGTACTGCAATAAATAAGTAAAAAAAAAAAAAAAAAAAAACTTTCTCAGTTCTCCATTTGCCTTAGCATGACCATACACCTTTCATTGCTAAAAAACTGAACAAACAAAAGTATGCTATTTTGAAGCAAATCAAAGAAATGATGTAGAGACTGGGGATGTGGCTCAGTGGTGGAGTGCTTACCTAGCATGTGCAAGGCCCTGGATCTAATCCCCAGTATGACAAAAAAAAAAAAAAAAAAAAAAAAAAAAAAAAAAAAACAAGGAGAAGGAAGGAAAGAAGGGAGGGAGGGGAGGAAGGAAAGAAAAAGATAATAGAGAGAGAGGAGAGGAGAAGAGAGGTTGGGAAGGGGGCGAGAGGGGAAGCAAAGGAAAATAAGGCAGGCAGGCAGGCAGGCTTCAGTGCTGGTAGGACCCAGAAGGCAGGAAGGGTGTGGTCAGGCCATTTAAACTACTTTGTTTTCCTGCTTAGAGCTCAGGCCTGGTGCAGGTGCCTTTTATTTATCTTTCTGTAACCTCGTAACTAACTAAAAATGACTAATCAAAAGGGAAACCTACGCAGGGAAAAAAATCAGCTGGCTGTCCCTCTGGGTGTGACTTTGAGCAGTCGTAGGGGGTTGAACCCAGGGCCGCACACATGCTGTGCAAGCACTCTCATCACGAGCTGCACTCCCAACCCACTTTTCACTTTTTATTTTAAGGCAGCATCTCACTAAATTACACAGGTTGCCTCTGACCTCGAACTTTCAATCCTCCTGCCTTCACCTCCCAAATCGCTGGGGTTACAGGCATGTGACACCGTGCCCGGCTTGCATCCTATCTTAACAGAAAAGTACTGTTGGCACACCCTGGGGATGTGGTCATTTCTTTGGAAAATACCTTTTGTGTATTATTATAACTTACAAATATCTTCACCAATATCTCATTTGCTGACAACTTCATATAGTGGACAGGGCAGATATTATCCTCATTTTCTAACTAAAAAAAGGAGTGTCAGAAACTAAATGATTTGTCCCAAGTTATGTAGTTAGCAAGTGATGGAATAAGATTGCAAACCTAGGACTGTTCCTAGCCTGCCAGGAAGGCCATACCATGTTCACCAGGAAAGGCTTTGGAGGATGGAGAATTTCAGCATCCTCTCAAAGGGCTGGATGGAGCAAGAGAGTGAGAGTGAGAGTGAGAGCTAGAGAGCAACAGAGTGAGAGAGAGAGAGAGAGAGAAGGTGGGAGGGAAAGAGGGAAGGAAGGAAGGAAAGAAAGGAAGGAGGGAAGACCGGCCAGGCAGCCAATTTCTTACACAAAGAAACTGAGGCTCAAGGTAAAGTGACTTCCTGGGCAATGGGCACTTATTGTGGTGTTTCCCCTCAAAGTCTGGGTTGACGTCATTATCCCTCATTTCAACAAGAGCAACAAGGTAGGTGAGGGAACGGTGGCAGCGCCTGACCTTGAGGAGTTTGCAATCAATGTTTTTGAGAGGTCTCTGAGCTCTGATTTGGCTCCTGTCTTCTTCATAGACAGTGCAGTCTCGTGCTCTAGGCTGAGACCATTAGGGCCTCATCAAGAAGTTGCGCCAGGTTGGAGAACACAAGTCCAGGCCTGAGCTGCTGCCTTATTAGTGCCCTTTACTTCTCAACAAGACTCACTGAGCATGATGGCCTCTACTGCAGAAGCATCAAAACCTCGCTGGCACAGCACCAGCCCTTCCATGATCACATCTCCTATCATTCCTAGGCTATTAGCACAATTGTTGGTGGTGTTAGGTGCCATTGAGTAGTGTCCGACTTATAGCCACCCTTATAGGGTTTTTAATGGCTGTTTTTCAGAATTGCCTTGGGAGTGGATTGCCATGTCCTTCTCCCATTTTTGCAGTGCTGGGAATTGAACTGGGGACCTCAGAGACTGCAGAGCGGTGCTCTACCAACTGAGCTAAATCCCAGCCCGTTAGCACAATAGACACACTATTTTTTCCTTATGGGTGACTGTAGGAAGTGACCCCCACCCAGTAGCAAACAAGACCAAGAGCAAACTAACATGCAATGTAAATCAGTTCACTTCTCAATGTCTAATTTACTAACAGCAAGCGAGAAATACAAAAGTGGATCAATATACAATGACAGAGTAAGAGAATGCAAGGACTTAGATCAGCCAGGGTTGTAAGCTGTGCCCTCAACTGTGCTGCAGTTAAACTGGAAATGTACCAAACCAGCCTCATCATTGAGAGCAGCCCCCAAAACTGCCCTCCCTCCCTGCTGGTATGCCACCGCTAAGGTCTCCTGTGCTGAACCTAGGTGCGTTCTCCATCAGAGAATGCCACAAGCTGAACAAGAAGGCAGATGCTATGGTCAAGGAAATAGCCGCCACACTGATGTAATAAGGCTCACCTTGAAAAACATTGCTTCAAAAATATGGTGAAAGCTTGGCGCAGTGGCGCACGCCTGTAATCCCAGTGGCTCGGGAGGCAGAGGCAGGAGGATCGCAAGTTTGAGGCCAGAGGCAGTCTGCGTAATTTAGTGAGACCCTGTCTCAAAAAGTAAAAAAAAAAAAAAAAAAAAAAGGGCTGGGGGTGCAGCTCAGTGGTACAAAACTTGCAAAGCATGCAAGTGCAAGGCCCTGGGTTCAAACCCCAGTATCGGGGGAAAAAAACAAAAAACAAAAAACAGCAGTAAAGCTAAGCACATGGGCTGGGATTTAACTCAGTTGGTAGAGCACTGCGCTGCAGTCTCTGAGGGCCCGAGTTCAATTCCCAGCACTGCAAAAATGGGAGAAGGACCTGGCAATCCACTCCCAAGGCAATCCCGGAACAGTCGGCCATTGAAAATCCTATGAGGGTCGCTATGAGTCAGATACCGACTTGATGGCACCTAACAACAACAATAACAGTAAAGCTGAGCACAGGGGTGTGTGCCTGTAGTTCCAGCTACTCAGAATGCTGAGGCAGGAGGATGATTTGACCCCAGGAGTGTGAGGGCAGCCTGAGTAGCACAGCGAATCCCTGTCTCTTAAAAACAAAGCAAGCCAACACTGCACACTACTGGAAAGTAGTCTACGCTGGGAGCTTGGCCTAGACCTCACAATCCTCCTGCTCTGGACTCCCAGGCGCTTAGATTATAGGCATGTGCCAACATGCCTGGCCAGCATTGTTTTCTTAGATGACAAATACTGATCGAGGGTCACGTAAGGCGTCCTGGAGACAGAGAGCCTGGTCATCTGCAATGGCAAAATTCCTCCCTCCCAGCAAAGACCTAGTGCTGGCTCCTGGCCAAAGCAGCTCCTAGCCAGGGAGGGTGGTCAGAGAAAAGGTAGAAAACATGGATCCTATTCCCCAGTCTGCCTCTGATCAGCTACAACGAACTGTCTAGACTCAAATCCTTTCGTCTATAAAACAACAGGGTACACCTCCATAGCTGTAGCCCCTTCAACTTCAAATCTTCAGTGTTTTATGGAGTCTATAAAGTTAGCTAAAGAGGTTCTTTGGCTGGAAATGTAAAGTATGGAGTTGCTTCAACTTTCAAAAAAAAAAAATATATATATATATATTTTTTTGTGGTACTAGGGGTTGAACCCAGGGCCTCGCGCTTGTATGCTATGCAAATGATGGCCCACTGAGCTGCACCCCCAGCCTTTTTTTTTTTTTAACTTTTTGAGACAGGGTCTCGCTAAGTTACACAGAGTTCCTTAGGTCTCAAACTTGCGATCCTCCTGCCTCCGCCTCCCAAGCCGCTGGGATTACAGGCGTGCGCCACCACGCCCGGCTCCAAAAAATAAATTTTGTGTGAGTGCAGCATGGTGCTGGGGGTTGAACCAGGATCTCGCACATGCTAGGCAAGGGCTCTACCACTCAACTACATCGAGTCCAACTCTGAGAAAAATGTTAAGTTCAAGATGAAAGTAAAGGATGATAAGGAATGGCTGGGCAAAGTGGCCCATGCCTGTAAGGTGGAGATAGGAAGGTGGAGATAGGAGGATTGCAGGTTAGAGGCTAGAGGCAGCCTGTGTAACGTAGGGAGACCCTGTCTCAAGATAAAAAATAAAAAATGGGCTGGGGGTGCAGGCCAGTGGTAGGGCACTTGCAAACTACATGCAAGGCCCTGGGTTCAACCGCCAAGTACTGAAAATAAAAATAAAAATAAAAAAAGAGTGAGAAATGAAAGCAGGAGAGATACGTCAACTTGAAACTTTTTGGTCTTAAGAATAGCAAAGTAATGAGTTCAGACACCTTGGGAGGAAAAGAAAAGTACAAACTGAAAACAGGAAATCCATTGTTGGCTGGCTGTCAAAAAGTCATGAAGTGGTGAAAATTAAATCCACTCTAATTTTTAGTTTCTTAAAACTAACAGTGTCTGTGAAGCTCTGTGTTTGATCCCCCACATCACACACACAAAAATAAACTATCCCAAACCAACTCAAAAAACCCTAACAAAGCCCACATATTAGTGAATTACTCAGATGTCTGCTACTAAATCATAAAGCTACTCTCCCATAACCACAGCTTTTAATTACCCTGTTGTTGTTGTTAGGTGCCGTTGAGTTGTGTCCAACTCATAGCGACCCTTACAGGGTTTTCAACGGCTGATTGTTTCAGGATGGCCTCGGTAGTGGATTGCCATGTCCCTCTCCCATTTTTGTGGTGCGGGGAATCGAACTCGGGACCTCAGAGACTGCAGAGCGGAGCCCTACCAAAAAGTGAGCTAAATCCCAGCCCTTCAATCACTCTAGATTTCTTCAATCCATCACATGAAGTTGTCATGGTTCCACGTGGGCAGCATTCTCTGGCTTGTCCCTGGGGCTGGAAGTTATCCTCCACCTGCCTCCACCACTGTAATCATTTTTTAAAAAAGAAACAGGGTCTGGGTATGTTGCCCAGGCTGGCCTTGAACTCCTGGGCTCAAGTGATCCTCCCGCCTACACTTTAATGATAGCTGGGACTACAGGCGCACATCACCAGGCCCCACCATCATTTTAAAACACAGGTCAAGTATGGCCTTAGGTTATAGCCCTGTTTCTCTAACAGCTGTATTTCTTCAAACAGCTTATCACCTCTTGAATTTGCTGGGACCCCAATTTAAACATCCTTGATTCCTCTAGTTCCTTGCCTGCAACAGGTACTCGAATGGTTACTGAAGGGCGAAGCAAAGTACTTACCGATCTCTTCAGGCGCCTTACGCTACATGGCAGGACTTATACACCCAGCCTAAGTTCACACAAGAAAATCGTTTTTTAGAAAGGCATTGCCTGGAGACAGAAGAGCTTAGAAAAAATGACTTTTATAAACATCAGAACTAGATTTCCATAGAAGCAGAAAAATAATTTATTTCAAAAGGTAGCAGAAGTAAGAAATTCATCCTGAAAATACAGTTTGGTATAAATCAGCGGGGACAGATCTTTCTTTGTGTGCTCTCCTAACTGCCCCTCTGGAGACGTATTGGTCTTGCGGCAATTTTTATAACGCATTGCTGACTCCAATGTTGTGAGACAGTAAGAGCTAATTTCAATGCAGATTCCAAGGCGAGAGTAACAGATTTCTCACAATATCACCTCTTCTCTCAGAAGAGGGCAGAGGCATGTTGTAGAGTCGGCACAGTTTAGGTCAAGTAGGCACGCTATTCATCACAGTGTAAAAAAGGTAAAAGAAAAAATACTGCGCTGTAGAGTAAGATCTTCAAATGAAGTGTGAACTTTAAGGCAGCCGATGCCCTAAGGAGGCAAGGCAAAGAAGACGGTCGGGGTCTGCAGATGATTTTGCATCTAGAAGGAATTATCTTCGGAACCTGAAAAACAAAGCCATCCTAGTAACTCAAGGTCCTCCAATCTTCCTCGGGAAGAGCACAAAGTTAGCATCAAGAAGGTTAATTAGAGGTAGACACTATGCACACTTGTAATTCAAGCCACCTGAGAGGCGGAGGCAGGAGGATCGTGAGTTCGATGGTAGAGGCGAGACTTAGCGAGACTGTCTCAAAATAAAGAAATAAAGAAATAAAAATAAAATTAAAACATTAAAAAAAATAAAGAAGAGGCTGGAGGCGCAGCTCAGTTGTGGAGCACTAGCCTGTATGGAGCCGTGGATTCAACCCCCAGTACTAGGGGGAAGCAAAAAAAGCTAATTAGAAGCCAGGGCTCAGCTGGTAGAGCGCTGCTCTGCAGTCTCTGAGGTCCTGAGTTTGATTCCCAGCACCGCAAAAATGGGAGAAGGACGTGGCAACCCACTCCCAAGGCAATCCCGAAAACAATCTGCCATTGAAAACCCTATGAGGGTCTCTATGAGTTGGACTCGACTCCACGGCACCTAGCAACAACAAATCAGAAGCCAGGTATGGTGGTACACACTTGCAATCCTGGCGTTTGGGAAGCAGACGTAGGAGAATCAAAGGCAGCCTGGGCTACAGAGTGAGACCCCGTGTTAAAAAAAGAAAAAGAAAAAAAAAAGTGGGGGGACAGGAGGGGAGAGGAGAGAAGATGAAAAGGCAAAGTAAAGTAAACCAGGCCAATACTTTAAAACAAGCGAGTGCTCGATAAATACTTGAATGAAGCATGGGCCCAACCATCAGGCAAGGCGGGGTACGTGTTTTGTTTGTTTGTTGTTTGTTTTGTGGGGTACTCAGAGGTTGAACTGAGGGCCACGCACACACTTTGCAAGCACTCTACCACTGGGCTGCACCCCTAGCCTGGTTCTTCTAATTTTTTATTTTGATTCAAGGTCTCACTAAATTACACAGGCTACCTGTGGCCTCGAACTCATGATCCTTCTGCTTCTGCCTCCCAAGTCATTGGGATTACACGCGTGCACCACTGTGCCCGGCAAAGTTTTGGGCAGGTTTTACAGGCGATCTAATTACCGAGAACATGGCTGAATGTTCATAGTCACAGCACACAAATGATATTGTGACGACATTACAGAAAGCAGGAAGGATGAGGCTAAGACTACAGTGCCGGAATCTGAGGAGCTCCTGGGGGTTCCTCTCTCCCTCTCATGGCAAGGCAGCCGGGTAACTGCCACAGGTACCCCAAGCTCTCCTCTTGGGTCCAACTCCTAAAGAGCAAGCTCCTTGTCTTTTCCTTAGTACTCTAACCTGCCTTCTAGGTTGCTCCGCATGAGTACAAACGTTGGTGACAAATGACAACATTTTTTTCTAGTAGTTTAAAGCTGCTACACCACCTGTGTAAAGCTGGCAAACATTTTAAGTAGGTATCTTTGCACATTAAACTGCTCACAGTCGTTGCATAAACTCTTTTCCGTGAAGTTTATGTTGGGCTGGGGGTGGAGCTCAGTAGCAGAACACTTGCCTAGCGTGCATGAGGCCACAGGTTCCATCCCTAGCACAGTCAAAATAAAAACTAAAAATATAAAAAGTTTTTTATGTCTACATAAATGAAGCCACATCCGCTCCCCCCACTGCCCCAGTACTTGAGGTTCTCGCGCATACCAGGCAAATGCTGTACCCCTAGTCCTTTTTTTGTTTTTTAGACAGGGTCTTGCTAAGTTGTATAGGCTACCTCTGGCCTAGAACTCACAATCCTCCTGCCTCAGCCTCCCAAATCACTGGGATTATAGGTAGGCACCACAGTGCCTGGCTTAATATGCTGCATTTGAAATTAAAAAGGCAATGAGAAATAAAATTAAATTAGTTTCTTTCAAAAGCAATTTGACACAAGGCTTGAGCTGGCTGGTAAGAAATTAGCTGGAAGAAAAAAAAAAGCTAAGAATGGTATTATTATAGATGATCTAGAAAATGCATGTAATAGTTCTGACAAGGTAAAAAGAATTCATTGCAGGAAAAGTTTCTATCTTAAACAGAACTGGAACCCAAGGATATAAAGGAAAAAATTACCATAAAAGACAAGTAAATGGTAGAGAAGTCTTTGATGGGCGGGGGGGATGGGGGGAAGCATACAAGAGGGTAAGGGGGAACCTACATGAATAATGTACAATAAAATGCATATATGGAAATGTCACAATGAAAAGCATGTCAGAATGAATCACATTAAGATGTACATTAAAAATTTCCAGTAAAAAAAAAAAAAAAAGAAATGAGCTGGTTTATGACATACAATTTACCTAAGTGTGGGTTAAGTGCAGGGGGCAGGGGGTGCCTTCTCAATTCAGAGGACACACCGGTCGTGGTAGGCAGGGTCTGATGAGGTGGAGGTCAAATAGAGATGAAGAGGGACCTGAAGGGCTCTTCAGGTTTTCCAAATCAGTGGGCAGAATGAAGGGTACCTGAAGTTCAGTGTGGTGAAACCACAGAATAGACTTCCCAGGTCCGTACCCAGAAGCAGACAAGAGCCTGCTGCTAGGTCTTACTGGTGCAGGCCCAGGCAGCCCAGCTATCCTGGATGGGAGGCACCAACCGGATGGAGTTCCATTAAGGCAGAACACTGCAAACAAAACGCATTTAACTCGATATGTAATTGGAGGTGCTGTGGGTGTAGCTCAGTGACAGCACCAGCACATGGCCCTGAGTTCATTCACCAGCACCATAAAAACAAAGAGAAAAATATTACTCAGGGAGTGTTTTTATAATGCACTAGGAAAATAAGGTCAGGCCAAGGGGTGGCAATTACCAGAGTGACTTGTTTCTTGAGGTCTGAAGCCTCATAAAACTTTTTATTCTAATAGTCACTTTCTGTTCCCTTCCCTTGGGCAACAGACACCTGCTGTGCATGAACCTCTGTCCCGGCAGATTATAAACTCCACCTGACAATACTAAAGTATGGATGTTTTGTGTTAATCCTTTATGCAGAAAACACTGATCAGATTTCCTCATTGTTTAGGCCTTTTTTCTTTTTTCCTTAAAAAAAAAAAATCCCAAAAGTGAAAAAGAGCCGGGCATGGTGGCGCATGCCTGTAATCCCAGAGGCTCGGGAGGTGGAGGCAGGAGGATCACAAGTTCGAGACCTGAGGCAGTCTGTGTAATTTAGCGAGACCCTGTCTCAAAAAGTAAAAA